>PYHX02000494.1:287465-677465 GCA_004302925.2 Cochliomyia hominivorax | reverse complement strand
ATCCTTCAACTTAGAAGAGGTGCTCCTTTGGTTTTTATGTAAATTTTCTTTATAAAATTCTTAACGATTTTAAAAATCTTTTCATAAAACTCTTCCTACGGGAGATCAGTTTAAGAATTATTAAATTAATTATGTCACATTTTTAAGGTTTAACATGAATAATGGAGACGGAACAAGAACAACATCATTTCTGTCATTAAGTAGAAATTTTTTATGTTTATTTTTGTTATTTAAATTAAAATTATCGTTTAAATACAAAACAATGACGGTTTCTTAAATTAGGAATTCACCCGTTTGCAGTCAGTTTAGCAGCAATTTTAACACTTCTTCGCTTTTTATTCTCTAAGGCATTTTATATTTATTTTTGGTTCCATTTAAATGGAAGATGTTAGACACACAAGACACGAACTTTTAAAGGGTTGTCCAAATGATATTTTCAAGTATCTACATTCATTCATTCATTTCATTCATTCATTCATTCATTCATTTCATTACATTCTTTCATTGTTTCTGTCCCGTTTTTTCCCATTTTCTTGTTGTTACTTTTGTTGCAATAAGAAATAAAATAAAATTTTATTTAAAACTACAAGAAATATACTCAGGGGAAACATATTTGTTGGTTGGATTTATAATTATGCAATTAAAATTCGTTAATATTATTAATTATTTAATGATTGCAGTCAAACTTACTTGAACATGTAAATAAATTTAATTTATTAGAGAATTTAAATAAAAGATGACCCATTTCCTAAGGCCAAACATCTGTTTGAAAAAGGGTAAAACAAGAAGAACAAGAAGAAATCTCAAATATTATATAAACATGAAAATTATTCTTATATTTTCATCAATAATTTTATTACATAAATGTTAAATTTTATATTGAGTCCCATATGTTGCATTAGTTAGATAAAATATTAATTTATAATATGCACATCCTTCTATATCCTTTTCAGGCCTATATCTCACTTTCTATCTACTGATATTTGCAAATTAATAAAAAAAATCATCTCCAGAGTATTATAAAAATATTATAATATGGAAGTGTCCAATTTTAAATATTTTTACATTCCAACGGTCAGATAACATAAATATATATTTACATTTGCCCCTTTATAATTAAATATTCCGGAAAATGTGTTTGTCCATATGTGTATGTGTAAAAGTGTGTGTGTGTGTGTGTGTGTACGTTTTATACACAGGTTGAAAAATTAATTTAATTGAGCTTAAAAATCCAGTAAACAATTATAATTTATACACATTTGCACCCAATAGCAGTTCATAATATTTACCAAATGAATGCTCTCCCCATCTCTCCCTCACATTTGAACACTTTTCAAGTACACCTGACACACTTGTGTAAATAAATTTTTTACTTTTAAATTAATTACTCGTTGATAACTATTGGAGGTTATCGTAATTTATGTTTACATTCCATTATATTTCTTTAAACTTAATCTTAATAATAAAATAAAAATTGTGATCTTATAATTGGCACATTCCATAGTAATGTGCCGTTGATTCAAAGTCATGTGTATACAATCAGGAATAATTATATTCAAAAATAAATGGACATCCCATATAAATGTTACGTTGCACAGTGTTCCAAATTAGAACTTGTAATAGTACTGTATTCAGTTTAGACCGACTTTGTAATTCCATGAAGCAAACATGAAGAAATATAAACCGACCCTCGTAAAATTTAATTTTATGATACATTTTGAGGTTTCACGATGACTATAGGAAATTATAGACAGATTATCGCAAAATTTGGTTGGGCGTTTTTGTTGTAACTCAATAAGAATCTTTTTACGATATTGAATTTTTTTGGAATTTGGCATTCGGTGTTAAACTTACAATATAATTCAGGGAGAACATTTGATTGGGATGTACTAAAAAACGCTTCGTCCTTGTCCAAGTAATAACAATATTTCATTTGCATATTTATGTGCGTTACAAGCTTCTGATTAAAATCATAATATTATACTTCTAAAAAAATCCTAAAATTCTCAAAAAAATAATTCAAAATTTTACAAAATGTTTTTTTCTTTTCAAACGATATCGAATATCAAAAATTCTTTTAACAAAAATTTAGGACATAATAAAATATGTAAAAAACATAATTTTAATACCACAATTAAGGCAAAAATTAAAATAAAAAAATTGATCTAATTTCTCTTAAAATTTGAGTTTTGAAAATTTTTATTCCATTATATAATATTTCATAAAATTATGTTTTAGAAATTTTGATACTAAATTGAAAAATTTTTATAACTTCTTAAGTAAATTTTTACTTAAGAAGTTTAAATTGAAACGCATGTAGCTTTTGATATTTAAAATTTTTTTATTGTCTTAAGTACAATGGGGCCATTTTGTATGAAAATGAAAGATATTTGCAAAATCGTGGATAATTTCGACCATACTACGATTTCGAATAGTTTCACGGCCTGAAATGTCTAAATATTAAACCCTGTGACCGGCACCGTTAATTTTATAATTTTTAAATTCAAAACCTAAATCATCTATACATTCATTATCCCTGTGTAAAATTTTATTGAAATCGGACTAGTCATACGCAACTTAGTATTTATTTCCATTTAATTGGAAACACTGTACATTGCAATATTTTAAATAAATTTTACGTAAAACGATGTATCTTATAAATAAATATGTATGTGTGAGAAAGTACGCAAATACATACGAATTAATATATATATATACATATATATCCTCAAAAATACTTTCATATATATTTAAATACACTGTGTTAATTTAAACGTTTTTGTATAGATTGTAATTTTTTTCCCAAAATAAAAACCTATAAATATTATTATAATCCACAATGAGACTGAGACTGAGACTGAGACTGAGACTGACTGCTGGTCGGTAAACAGATTTTTTGTTTGCATTCCACTCTTAACTGAAATAAACAACAGATGTTCAGAAAATGGACAAATTATTTGGCTCATACGGATTGGAGTTCAGTGTTTTTTTTTTCCTTCCAGAATTTATTTAAAATTAAAAACAAAAATTGTGATATTTTTTATTAATTTAATATTCATATAAAATACAACAAGTCCTTTAAATGACAATAAAATAATTAAGGCATAACTTCGCACAGTTTGGCGTATTTAAAAATGTGTTTCAGTTCTTTTTTTCACTTTTCGTGAATTGTGTTTTTTTTTTTTTTTTTTGTCGGCGTGTTATTTGTTGTTTACCATAGACAATGATTTCCCAGGGGTGGAATGCCAGCAGCCGTTTTGGGAACCATAGAGAAAAACGACACATCAACCAAATAAAAAATAAAAGATATTCTGACCCCATAATAAAAATCTCACCCACCAAAAGTCAAGACACCACCAGTCAGCCCACATCATTATAGGAGGCTGAAATAATTTTACACCAAAAACAAAATAAAGTCGTAAACAAATTTGTTTGTCAAAAGTCATTTGTGATTCAATAAACACCAACATCAAGGACAACCTGCCCAACAACAGAACATTATAAAAGTCGTCATTACAATAAAGAAGAGCCTCCTGTAAAGTCGTTTAAGAAAATTTCGGCATAAAATTCTTTTTTATGATCTCTGGCAAAAGTTTACTTCATTAAGTTAAAAAATATTTATGCGAAAAAAAAGAAAAATATTCTGGTAATTTAAGACCAAAAACAATTAATTTATAGAAAATTACACAAGAAAAATATCAGAGTTCTATAATCCCGTAGAACATAGATTATTATCGCAATATATTCGTCGAACACTATTATTTTAAAATCAAACATTTCCCCGCAGTTTTTTAGGTTTTTCATAGGACATGAAAAGGCAATCAAATTTCTTTAAATTACACTCAAATGGCAAACGCTAAGGCATTTTATCGCCAATAAGCGTATCGTAAGGAGACATATATCCCACGGCAGAAAAGAATAGATAGTGAAGTGATAAAATGCGTGTAATCGCCACAAGATGTATTATAGGCAGACAGTAAATGTGTACATGTGTCCCTTTGTATGCAGTAAAAAGACAATAAAGGAGATAATATGATATTATTCAGTTAAATTACTAGTCGGCAGCTTTAAATAATGTACGAATGGTTGTAGCAAAATGTTTTGAAACCTAAACATATTATTTTTAAACTATTGACAAGTTCTCATTCATAACCATATAGTGGTTCTGACATAACCATATAATTCCAAAATATACCTTTAAAAGAATTAGAATAAAAAAGGACTTATCTAAAATTCTTCTCACAACTGTAGGGAATATCTTATCAATACAATCCTTAAATATTGACTTTACAATATGAGGGTCGTATTTATATCCTTATTGCCTCTAACCAATCGTTAAGTGGTCATCGTGTTGCTGCTATAAAACGTCATTCAATTACATCAATAAAAATAAAACGTAACAATAAAATTCAAATAAAATCACATCTTCATCTCACCGGTGCGTGTGTGATGAAATTCTAAAAATATTTAGTTGGGTGAAGAAATGAAAAAGGAACATATGAATCCATTTTGACAGTTTATCTTTTTCAAAACAAAATGTGAAAAAAAATCAAAAAATCAAAAATAGAAAACAATAATAAACAATTTGGTCATTCGTGCGTTCATTTAGGTCAATTATATATGTATTTTGTATCTGAAGGGTGGATTTTTTTTTTTTTTTTTTGAAAATAAATTGAAAGTTGTAGGTGTATTTTCAATAAACAAATATTTGATTATTGAAAGGGTTTTATTGTAGATATTTGGTTGATTAAGTCACACAAAATTGATCCAATTGAAAAACCACAGAAACCAGAAATGTTTGTTGGAATTGTGGTTATTTGCCAATGACCAACATCAGCAGTAGTAACAGTAACAGCAACAACAAAAAATATAAAAGAACATGTATCTGCCTTCGGCCCATAAAACATTTATTATGTGATTGTTTTCCCGTAAACAGGGTTAAGTTGTTTTTTAAATAAAATTAAATAAAATGAAAAGTCAATTTCATTTAACAGTTAAATAATGAAATTTCCAAAAAAGATATTTAAAACACCTGTTACGTTTAAACAAATCAATTTTGATACAATTTAAACAAAAAACAACGCAACATTTTTCTTAATTGTGAATTAAGTTTTGGTTTATTAAGTCAAAGGATTCTAACAACTTATGTCCCGTATATCCTTTTAAAGTTTTATCAGCCATCAGTCTGGTGGGAGTTTTATTTAACTTTCATTTATTTTTATGACAACTTTTCTTCGTGTCCTTAAAAACCCTTCAAAGAATTCGTACACATGAAAGAAAAAATGGTGAACAAAACTAACGATGTGTCAATTGAAAATTCATAGCATTTTTTTCTTTGTCGAAATATTCAATTCATGCCTCCTTCATACTTTTCTTACATTAATATTTAATCGCATGAGTAGTAGTTATAGTCACATTTTATTTCCCAACACTTACACACACACATACGTAACCCAATATGAAATGTTAAAATCCTGTACAGAAACCAATTTGGTATTGAAAAATACAATAACAACAAGTGTGTTTATAAAGGATCATAATATAAAATGTCACAACTTTTCTTTCTTAATATTAAATCGTTAACGTCTTTTTTGTCTCTGCCCATAAATATTTACGTTTTCCTTCCAATATTCAGCGTTATAACTACAAATTTTCACCTTTAATACTTTTTGTGCATATTTTCATGCACTCTCCCCTTTATTTTATTCTCGACGAAATTAAAAAAGAAATTTATTTGATGTCTATTTTTGTTTTTTCTTTAAAGTTTAGTATATAGTCTTTAAATAACACTTGTCCATATAGATATTATTTTAATAATATCGACAACATTTTCGACGATTTCGTTATAATTTCTAAACTGGGAGACTGGGAGGTTTATAAAAGTTATTTGTGTGAAGAAAGATGAAGACAGATGTTAAAAAGATATTGGAAACCTGCGTGATCTTAAACAAGTTAGAATGCCTAATTTGGCTGTAACAAATTTTGAATACCCTCCACCATAAATGTAAAGTATTGTAAAGTAGCAACATTCTCTCAATTGTTTTAGGTGATAATAGACTCGAAAAAGACAATTCAAATCCATTAGGTTACAGTTAGATAATAGGCCCTAATGCATCAAACACGATACACTTTATCCACAACAACTTTATCGCCGTCACTCACTACATATTACAAAATATGTAGTAAAGTGATAAGATACAAAGCGTTCAACCATTTGATTGCCACAAGGTACATCGTAGAAAGACAGTAAGTCTATTGCATATCGTGAACAGACTGTAAAAGAAACAATAAGTCACGACCTGGGGTAAGCCCATTAAAGCTAATTAAATTCGATTATATTGTCCCTTTTTAGACTTTTGCCAAAAAATGCTAAAAATATTCAGTTGACCAAGAATTTAATATTGTTAAACATACCGCTACAAAAATACTATTGTTATTGGAGTTAAATATTATTTTCAATGTAGTGATTTCTGTAACATTTTTAAATGCAATTCCATTCTCTTTTTATAGACTTCATTACCGTAACCCTGTAATTGGAGTTATTTTTAATATAGACAATTTCCATTTTCAATTCTAAAATTTCCCAGAAGGCACTGTTTAAAAAATTTTGAAACATAAAAAATACAAAAGTGCTGCCGAAAATTTTTAAAAGTCACTTGATTAACGCTCATTTTTCCGGAAATGAAATTGTTTAAGAACAATTTAAAATGTCGAAAAAATTTTAATGCATTCGTCAGATGGTACGTTTAATAAAGTTATAAGAATAAGTTAAAAGTCACATGATAAACATTTTTTTACAAATTTACGTTCATTTTAATTAAAAAAATCTTTAAAATAAAATTTTATGTAAATCTAACATTTCAAATTTTAATACACATACTTATGCATATTTTTTTAGCCACCAAAAAAATATATAAAAATAATAAAAAATATACTTTGGACCTTTATTAGGTTTGCGTGGATTATAAACAAGAAGGGATAATATTAATTTCATTTTGGGCATTTTATTTTTCGATTTTTTTCTCTTCTTCGTCGGTTTTTTCTATTTTGTTAATTTTCTCGTTAAAAAGTACAAGAAAATATTGTTTGTTTTTATATTCATACATTCATTCATAGAGATTCATTCATTTCAGTATTTATTTACCCACAAGAAGAAAATAATAACAAAAACTTAGAGCGAGAAAAAAAGAGAAAAATTCATTTATTTTCATTTATTGTTTCACATTTCCCCCGGGAACTTTGGATGGCAGTTGCAATTTCACAAAATCATAAAAAAGAGAGAAAAACTTCCGACGCATAAAACTTTTCTTATGGTCGGCCAATGGAGATTCAAAAGAAGAAAAAATTCATAATTTTTGTTGAATTGTCGTGTAGTTTGTAATTTTTGCTGCAGGACAACAAAAATCAACGAAATAATTGAATTAAGAAAGGAAAAGGAAGTGAACTGATAAAGCACGAACAACAAGAGTTAATTTTCTTTTTTGAACACATTTTAGGGAGAAGGGAAAACAGTTTTCTTAGAGTTCTTCTAGCGTTGGAATAAGAAAGGGTTTCAACAATATAAATGTCACAAAGTTATCAGTATAATTTTTTTATTAATCCAATCAATCCAGCTTCATTAGCTGTTGTATAAATATATATTAACACATGCTGGAATTAAAATTAGGTTATATATATATATATATATATATATATATATATATATATATATATATATATATATATATATATATATATATATATATATATATATATATATATATATATATATATATATATATATATATATATATATAATATTATATATATATATAAAGTTAATTATAATCCTTTTGATATTTATTTTGTAATAATAAATTATATCTTTTAATTTATTTAATTTTGTAACTTTTTTATATTTTTTAATCACACAATTACTTTTTAGATTTTTTAATAAAATCTAAGTAAACACATGTTATTCATATGTTTCGATTTTTTCCAGTTTAATATATTTCTGAATTCTTTTAATTCGAACGGGTACATAAAACCATTTGAATATTTCTCTCCTTGTGTATATTTTCTCAACTCATATAAATATCTTCAGACTCCTTAGGGAAATTTGAAAATCGCACTCTATTTTCATTCATTCATTTTAATTTTTCCCCAGTATTTTTATTTTTCCTCTTCTTTTTCTTAATTTTATATGAAATTCATTCCGGAGGTACAGATTTGGAAGCACCAACATACTAAAGTAAAAATGATTTGGTTCTTAAAATATTATATGAGAATATGGTTGGTTTATTATTATTATTATTGTTGTTATTGTTATTATTTTTTTCATTTTCTTGTTCCAGCCACAACCACAAGTCATTTGATTTGATAGGAAAAACTTACTGTTTCCTCAAACATGTTTAGTGGATGTGACTTTTGCAACAACAACAGCAACAACAACAAAAATACGCAACAAATAAATGAGCAAAAAATTATTTCAACTTTGTATGAAAATGCGAAAAACAAATGAATTTTTCACACTTCATTGTGTGAATGAACAAACATACAAGCAAACAAGTGAACATTTAATGTTTATCTTACAGTGTTAAACGGCTAAAATAAAGATCATAAATTATGTTCTTCAATACTCTTTTCATAATAGATAAACTATGTCTCTATAAAAAGGTAACATGCTTTGGTTAACTGTTTAATAATAATATGTTGGAATCAATATAACATGAATGTATATAACCATGTTTGTTTGCTGTGTCACAAACATATAGGCCAATCAACGAGCCAACATTACACACACTGAAATGAAATAGTTTTGTTGGGGTTGAATCTTTAACTACAATAAAATTTTGTTCTACTGACAATATTGATATTACCATAGAATTATTAACAATATCAACAATATTATTGTCACATCATATTGGGCTATGCTGAATCTTAAATACACTCTACCACTTAAATTATGGAATTATTGTGTTAGAATTTTTAAGACTGACGGACAAAACTAAATCTATTCATATTATGACTTGATAATATATTATTAATGAAGTCTTTGATAATTCCTTCTTGGCGTTATATATGGAATCACCACTTGATCTGATTATCATAATATCGTTTTACTTGTATTCGACTGTATTATTACAATTTGTAATAAGCACAAAAATCTTACTTCCACTTAATTTCGAAATAAGAAAAAAGATAAATTTCCAATTTACTTGTTACGCTCAATCTCAATCTGTTAGAATTTATGAAGAATAAATATGGAGTATGAACAAAACTGAACAACCTCATACATATATTAACTAATACAAGCACACATATATTCATGTAATAAAATATTTAATCATAAAGTTATAATTAGAATTTTGCAAATAAATATATATTTTTGTGAAATTTCCAATTAATAATGAATGATTAGAAATTTACCAATTCCTAAGTGGTAGAAAAATATTTTATAACATAAAACCACAAAACATGAAGGGAATGAATGAAGAGAATGAGTATGTGTGTAAGTGTGAGTGTATATAATAAATATGTGGTTAAAATAAATGGATCACTTCAATTCAAGTGTCAAAGTTAATTAGGCAGAATGACATGTAAAATATAAATACAAAAAATAAAAAAACAATACCTTCATCCGTGTTATATTCATATTCGATAAAAATAATAATAAATCCAAAATATTGATTGTTTTTAAATTTTCACTTTTATTCATTCCGTCGCTCTTTCCATAATGTCTTACACTTGATTGACTTTGAATACAACTTGTCATAACTTAAAAAGTTTTGAACATTAAATAAATATTCCCTCGCTCTAACCAACAAATAATTTCAGAAAGGTGGTTTCTTCGTTTTCATTGGCCTCATTGTGTTTGTGCTTCTTTGTTTGTATTCTTTATTAATCATTCTTTGAGGTTTTATGCAAATTGATTTATTTACAAAAAAAAAATGTGAATTACAAGAAATTGATGGCAATAAAGACGAACAAGCTAATAATATTGAAAGCTTTCCTTCACTTTTGAGATTATTTTAAGAAAGACCAAAGGATCCAATAAAAAAACTACAGATACATTTTAAAGGGAACACATTAGCATTTTACTTTTTTTATTGTCATTTAGCCATCAACAATAGTATCAGCATCATCATTATTGTCATCATCATTACGTACCAGTAACGGTAACGGTAACGGTAACATCCGTATATACAAACAATATCACAACTAAATGTATCAATAATCTATAAGACAAGCCATGTCAAACAAATACAAAAACACATAAACACAAATACACTTACTGTTACAGCTAATGTTACACATACAAATTTACAATTTGTTTATACTCATTCTATGAGGACATTGTCTGAAAATGTAAATAGGATTCATGGGTAACGCGTATTACTTCGACATGGTTACACTCAATTGACAAAATGTTAAATTGATATATATTTTTACGTTCTCTATTTTAACATGAAGATTTGTGCTCTAGCGAAATGTGTACATATTAAATAAACAGTTGTGTTCCGAACAATTCTGAGGAATGATTTATATGAATTATAAAAGTCATGTGTTCATTTCAACAATATTATTTTCATGGAAACATTTATTGTCATCTCCAACATATATATTGTAGAATTTATTTTATTTTGATAGAAATATTCGTGCCATAATGAATTAAATTATATTAGAATGATGGTCGTATGGTGTCATTGGTCGCATATACAATATGGTAAACACAACCATATTTTGGAGTGACACAACCATTAAGCTGATTCATTTTTTGCTTTTCCAATAGATATGCATTCAATTTCCTTTTTTGCCTTTTTTAATAATAGCATTTCAACACTTTTTTTCTTAATATTTTATGAATTGCTATTATTCGGTACACTACTGTAAACACTTCAAATATCACCGACTAACATGTTTTTATTTTATTCGAAATAATTTTTCGAAGATGAATATTTTTATATTTTAAGTTTCAAAGAAAAGCTACTTGGAAGAGTTTCTCTGTGATTCATTTTACCAAAGTGTTTGGGGAATTGTCGGAATCTCAACAGGTTTTAGCTTTTAAGCCTTTTGTAACGTTGTCTTCCTTTGTTGTCATTCAAGAAAATTTAGATAATGTCTATCTGTCTCAATCTCTGTTCCTGTTTCCGTCCCTGCTAATGTTATTGATTTAAATAAAATTCAAAATACAAAAGAGAAAAAAGGCTTGAAAGGATAAAGTAGTATGAGTGATGATGATATTATGTACTTATCCTTTAACAAGCATAAATATACACAAATACATAAATATTTGTTAAGTTATTTTACAATAATAATATTATTTTGATTTAGATTCTACTCATCTATTTATAGTCAAATTAGATTGATTATAATAGTAACATACATATTTCAATTTTAAATATTGAAATAAATTAGATTTAGAAGACTCTTCTTAAATCTAATAAAATAAAAAAATAATTTGTTTATATGATTCAAATATTTGTAAAGGAATTGATGTTTACCAGGCATTATTTATATGTCCTTAAAAGTATTTTTATATATGAAAAAATGTTTGTATGTAAGTAATACAAGTAAATGTCCACATTAATATTACCAAAAATCCACAATACGCATTATTTTTTAGTCCAATTAAACCCTTCTAACATATGAGTGCTATTTTATATTATAATAAACTGCTATAATATTTAATGTGTATGTGTATGTATATGTGTGTTTTTTTTTATTTAAGAAAGGGTTAATATATTTACACAGTAAGAAATATTAAAATGCTTTAATAAATGAATGATTCGAAATTAAATGGATTAATAGAGAAGATTTTATTTTCCAATTTATAAGGAGTATTAAAATCGAATACACAGTGAAATCGTTACCAGGATTCAATTTTTAAAATTACTTTTGAAACAAGTTTGACGCTTTTATTCAAAATACATATATTTATTTGATATTTTACTTTTACTTTATGAAATATTCTAATATTAAGAAATGCTTCGAATAAAATATTTTTCGAAATTTTTCTTAAATGCAAGAAATTTTAAACACTCTCCTAAAATTAACAATATTTTTGAAAATTCATCTAATTTTCTAAAATAAAAACATATTTGAAAATTTTCTGATAATTTTCTAAAGTAACAAGAATTTTCAAAAATTTACAGAATTTTTGAAAATTTCCTAAAATAATACAATTTTAAAAAAAAATTATATATTATTTTTTTAATTATCTTAAATAAAAAAGTAATTTTGTATAAAAATTTCGAAAATTTTCTGAAGTAAAAATCTTTGAACGATTTTCCAAATTCCTATATCGCCTAAAATGTAAAAGAGAATTTAAACATTTTCTCAAATCATTTAAATTTAAAATTTTTTAATTTTCGAAAATTTTTAATTTAAGAAATTTTTCTATATCAAGAAACCCGTTTTCAAAAATTTTCAATAAAGAGTAAAAAATAGGGGTCATATAAACCTTCTTAATTATAAAGGCTGAGTTGAATATTTCGGAAATCATAAGAAATAAAACTTTTTGTTAATTGTCAGTAGCATCATAAATGAATTTTTTATGTCGAACTTTGGAGGGTCGTCTACTAAACCTTTGATCATCTGAGAGCCTGTACTATATTTTTCTAAAAATTTCTCAAACGGTTAAAAAGTTAAATGATTATTATAAAACCTTTTTGTAACTTGCGTACGTAGTGCACACGTCAACCGAATTTCAGCGAAATAGAAGGTGTTGAAGTATGACGTGACTATACGAACATTACATTACGAATTCAATGTGCGACTTCACAGTGCGATTTCTAATAAAAATCTATAAAATTCTAAAATATTTTTATTAGCATTTTGCACCGTGTATAAATGGTTCGTCCAATGTCTAATGTTTATATATCAAATATGGCCAGTTTTGTGTAAACTCTGCACACATACACACAAAAAGACAAAACATATATTTTTTATTATATTTAACATATAAATTACATGTAAGTAAACACACAAGGATCATGATAATTTACGACTGAGTATTTTGGGTAAATTCTAAGGTCACTATTAATGTTAAAAAATACAGTCTTTTTTATTTTAATAGTCGTATTAGCAATTCTTAGGGGAATGGAAAGAAGAAAAGACGTTTTTTTTTCTTAAAGACAAAGGGTTATTATTAGTTCTTATACTCATATATATATATATATATATATATATATATATATATATATATATATATATATATATATATATATATATATATATATATATATATATATATATTATATTATATATGGCATTTGTACATATAAGTATATATTATATACTTATGAATTACAAAACTGGCCATATATAATATATATATATAATTACTTATGAATGTACATCACATTCATAAGTAATTAAAATAAGTTTATAAATTACCTGAATTATTACCTAATAAGGATTACTGATTACTTTAATTAGTTTCTCTTACAAAATCATAAAAATGTTATAAAAATGAAAACACCATAAAGGAGTCCTTAATTTAGAATCCACAATTTTATTTTTTAAATTATATTTCACACTCTTGAAAATTGTATTCAGTTGTGCGTGCCTTTGAGCCATTTAAAAGCTTTTACACATAATTAGGCCAGTAATAAATTCTACACCTACATACATTAGTTGTCCTTCTATTTAGAGATACAAAAGGTGAACAAAAATTATCATTTTTGTTCAAAGTAACAAACATAAATACAAAATTCATGTTTACATATGTATGCATGTATATATGTATGTATGTATGTATGTATGTATGTATGTATGTATGTATGTATGTGTGTGTTAACGGTTGAAATTACATAAAAAAGACTATAAAGCCAATGGCACTATTCACATTTTCGTACCTATTTAGATATCAAAATATGTATTTAAGCCTTTTTCTTTATATGCTCTTTATTTAAAAAAGGAATTTGTAAAGGGGTAAAATTATGTAAGTACGTATGTACGTATGTATGTATTGTATGTATACTGCTTAATGCTCATTTGACCAGGCAACCAACCAGGTCAAATTAAGTATGTGTTACCTAATGAGTTTACTTTATTTGATCTAGAAAGAAAATTTACATACGAGTTGAGAATGGTGATAACATCATTACATTTGCATATCAAACATAAATATGTATATGTAAATCTGTTTGTTCTCATCATAATCAACATATAAAAAGTACTTAAAACTGAACTAATAATTTTTATTCCAAGTTGAAGAATTTTGTTAAAACTGGTATGTTTATGTTTAACAAAACGGATTATATACAACATCCAAAATCTGATCTATCGTCAATATTTGTTCATATCAATTTTTTATATCATTTCTTAAATGAATCGTATTTTCTTGACATCGAACGAAAGAAGAAGTAGGATTAAGGGCTTCTTTTGGGAGGGTAGGAACGTCGTACCCACTGTTTTGTGGTATACAATTAATCAATTTATTTTCTGATATTAACTAAAAAATTTAATCAAAAAATGTTTTCAATTAAAAGATGTTAAATTGAATAAAATTTCGTTATAAAATATATTATCAACAGATATATCGTGATTAAAATATCACACAAAATTATTTAATTTAACATATTATTAAAATGAAGTTTATTTGAATAAAATATTTGTTTAATCAATCATTTTTTTCGTCAAATAATTTTTTAAATTTTCTTTGTCATTTTAAATAAAATATGACAAAGAAATTTAACAAATATATAGAGTATAGATATACTTATTAATTAATATTTTAATTAAATTAAAGGAATATTTTGCATAAATTCGTGAAAATGCAATTCAGCTGATCAATAAACAAGTAAGTAACTTTTTTTAGATCTTTAGATATTTGATAATTAATATTTGCTTTGTATGGGGAGTACTGGTCCTCTATTTCTATCAAAATTTTTCATGAAATATTTTACACTAAATATTTTATGTATTAATTTACTACATAAATTTAATGTAATTTTTTCCTCAATTTAACTAAAATTAATTGATGATTTTTTATTGTGGGATTACACTAAGAAGTAAACTTAATTTCCGCCATGCCCCCACATGACAGTATGACACACATACTTTTTTTGATATGACACATTTTGACATTAAGATTTTACATCAAATCGATAACTTTCAGGTGGGAAAAGATTTATTAGGTATAAAGAATGTTGATTTATACTTTGGCGCCTATTAAATATCATTTATGATAGTTATTTCATATCGCAAGAGGATTAGTGTGGAAATGTTTATAAAGTACAGATTTAAAGAATTTACTAAGTTGATTTAATGATATCGATGTCTATTTAACATCTTGAACATTCTAGAGCCAAAATTTTTTTACGAAAAAGGGATTTTGAATATTTGCTTATTTTGGACCTGGACGAAGCTTTGCAAAATTTAAAAAAATATTAAAATTATGATAATATTGTTTAACATTTTACAATAGTAAAAAAGTCTATCGATAAAAAAACGTTTTAATTTGAGAAAATCTTCTTTACTTGAAAATAAGAATTTTTCTTCAAAATATCTTAAATAAAATTTATGAGAAGATATTAAACGATTATTTATACAATAAATATATAGATATCTTCAAAAAAGCATTTTCTATTTTATATTTACTTAAAGAATATTCAGACAATCTTCCCCCTCTCCTCATGATAACATAATTCTCAATTACTTATTATTTATTCATTTGAAAAAATTATCACTAATTTAATCTGCAACATCGATGCGCTTTAGCTGTTTTTTAAATATAAAATAGCAAGTAAAAAATAGAAAATAAAGTTACCATTATCCTTATCAGCTTATGATGTTACCCTGGATGGCATTTCGTTTGAAACACCCTGCTCCCACTCTCCCACCAAATCCCACTCAAAAGTCATAAACTCTATTTACATTAACATTAAACAACTAAACGCAACCACGACAGGAATATAAAATCAAATAAATTGAAATATTTTTTTTTTTTTTTCATTTAAAAGTTTTTTTTTTTTTTTTTTTTTTTTTTTGCAAATTGCAAACGAAAAAAATGACAAGGATGCTTTAAAAAACAAACGCCCACACATACTAACAAATATTCCCACAGTTCTATAGAAAAAAAACAAAAATAACAACGAAAAAACCGACAACATAAATCGCTGTTAACACGAAAAAATAAAGAAATCGCAAATAATTCGCGTACTTTTTGTAGTCGTTAATATAAGAAGAAGAATACAACATGCAAATTCCTAAAAAGGTACTAAACAACAGAGATTTGTTTACTAGTACAAAAATTGAATCTTCTAAGAGACAGCATTCACACACACACACACAGAGATAAATGATGTACAAAAAGAACTGGTAACTAAAAAAACATTGCACGCGCCCTCTCTAGAGATGGTGGATTTTTTGGCGGAATAAACAATTTATGGCGAAAAAATTCAATCGTAAACAATGCAATCAAAAATTCATTCAAACAAAGCATTAACAGCTCACTCCAACTCTCGGAAACATTTAACATACTTCCTTTTTCATTGTTGTTGTTGTCGCTTTTTGTTTACATGTATGCACAAAGACAATGAATGAATGAATGAATGAATGAATGAATGAATATGTGTTAGTGGGATGGAGGATATACATACATACATACATACATACATACATACATACATACATACATACATACATACATACATGGATGATTCCATACATAATAAGTATTTAAGTTGATAAACGAATATATTCTCGCCTTATCGTTGGTGTGAGTTGGCATTTTAAACTTGAAGGTGAATTATGATTTTGGCTTTTTTTATTTTATGTATGTTGTTGTAAAAAAATGAAAGCAGTTTTAAAAAATATATTTACCCAACAACCTTTTTAAATAAAACATGTTTTCTTAACTCATAATTTTTAATTTTGTTGTGACTTTTTCATTTGCTAAAAGGTGAAATTTCTCCAAAAGTAAATATAATCAGACATGATATGATATCTATTTAAAAGATAATAAATGTTATTTTATATAAAATATAAACAAATATTGTACGTGTAATTGATTGTTGAGTAGTAGATGTTTTCATTTATACAATTTTACCTACAGTAAGTTATCTTTAATGACAAGCCCATATCAAAATTTTTTATCGGAGCATAATAAAGTCCGATGACACTCTATCAACATCATTCCCGTTTGTTGGAAATATTTTGTTTAATATAATAAATTTTCAAAAAATATAGATTGAGCTGGAACCGTTATTTCACTAAGCTCCAACATTAGGTTTTTTCTCAGAATATATAAAACTCTTATTTGTGGACCAATTTTATTAAAATTCGACACAATTGTTATTTCAATATGAAAACAATTTTAAGAATCAAATCCAATGTCGAATCTTTTAAATTTTACTTGATTTCACATATTTCGAATTTTACAACTTTAAAACAATTTACAAAGGTTTCATATAAAATTCATGTACCTACATACTAATATACTAATATACATATGTATTTGTGTATATTTATTAAATATACATAAGTACACATATAGATTTTTTTTAAGTATGATCCTAAATTAATCTTATTGTTAAGCTAATGGTTTTGTGCACATAATAAATAAATTTATCTTAAAAAATTCATACCTCCCAAAAATGTAAACATTTCCCAAAACCCATACGTATTACATAACACACATACACATAAACACTATGTAAATTTAAATGATTTGTGTGTATATAAATACACAAACGTTAAAAACCTTTAACTTTTAACATCAAAAGGTTTTTTATTTTTGTTAATCAAATTGATTTAAACTTAATGTATGGAATAATTAAACTATCAAAAATTCACTTCGCTAATTTTTAGAACTTTTCAATTTAGTTCTTTATAATCAAATATGCCCGAAAATAAGTTTGCAACATAAATACAGCAGCAAAGTTTGGATAAAATAGAAAAGCGCGTAAAACTTATATTTTCAAAGTTTCCCTGAGTTCTAAAACTAATAATAAAGTTATGCCATTGATATATACTTACATACGTATATATTATATGAGAGAATTTTATTTTACATTCGTTTATATTAATTTATATAATATTTTATCATATTTTATATTAAAATTCCTAGTTCTTCTTGTATATTAGTTAATTCATAAAAAAAATTGATCATTCCAACAAATCCATTTAAATGAAACAGGAAAAGTTATGAAATAATTTTCCGTGTTTGAGGAAGTTTTTAATTCGGGAAAATGAAAGGAATTTTTTGTATAAAAATATTTGTTTTTCTGAAATCCCTAATGAAATATTTTGTTATTCAATAAAATTGGTCAATATTTAAGATTCTGATAAGATAAACCAAATACGTTCCGATATTCGGAAAATTAGTTACTATATTTAAGACAGAGATTAAATCGATGTTATTAAACTGAATTTTAATAAAATTGATCCATAATTAAGAGTATTATAAGCATAAAACCCCATTCCGAAAGGGAAGCTATATGTGCGCTATAACCAAGTGTGGACATATATATTCGCCAACTTTACATATAATAAAGGTAGTTAGAAAAATAAAATAGTTCCATTTCTTAAAGTATTATAAGCTGCTAGTTCAAATGATGGTCCAGCAAAGAATTTTTTTCGATGTATTCATTTTTTCAAAATAAAAAATTTAAATTCAAAGAAATTACTTAGAATTTCGAGTTTGTCTCCGATATCGATCTATATATTTTGTTGTTGAACCGGTAAACCTGATTTTAAATAGGTAACTGCTTATTACAAAAACAATAATCTGACCAAATTTCATTTAATTCGGACATTTAGTGTCGGTGTGAGACTGTTTCCAACAGACAGATGTAAAATTTAATATACCTTCTTCATCACTTGCGGTGTTGGAGGCATAAAAAATCTCATGTAAACATACTTTAGAATATAAATATTAAATTTTAATTTGACCATAAAATAAAGAAATTTAAGAAATTAAATAACTGTCAAATAAAATATTTTGCAATGCGTTTTAAAAATTGCTCTAATTGTCACACATAACTTGCTGAAAAGAACTCAGAATGTTATTCTAAGTCCATCGATTTTTATATTAACTTAAAAATATAAAATTCAAATATATAAACAAGTTTTTGAAATTGAACACTCTTTTACAGATGTTTCAGAGTCTCTGATTCGATTTAACGACCTAACCGTCGGACCATATATAATTATGAATGAGAGAATGATATTAAAAATAAAATAAATATTAAATTTAAAAAATGTTTTACCTTCATCGTACTTGTGGTAATTAAAGAGCAAAAATGCAAAGTAACTGGCAGAATATGAATTTTAATATAATTATTTCAAAAATTAATTATTATTACCACAGAACGTGAAATAAATTTGAATTCTTGTAAACCTTTCAAATTCACCAAATTATTGTCTCACTCACAAACTTGCATATAATTAATATTTATAAAACATATATATATATATATATATATATATATATATATATATATATATATATATATATATATATATATATATATATATATATATATATATATATATATATATATATATATATATATATATATATATATATATATATATATATATATATATGTTTTCATTTTCCAAAAGATATTCTTAAAATAAATATTTAAAATAAAAAGTATCTAAACAAATTAAACCTCAGCACAAAGCCAGCAAATTAATAGCTTCATCTTCTTTATCATAATATATACATATATACACACACTCGTAAATACTTACATATACAGATGAGGTCAATAAAATAGCATCACATACATACGTCCTCTTTGATATGTCATACGAACGATTTAAATACAATGTTGTTCTCATATTATGGTTAATAAAAATTTTAAATTTATTTATTGTATTTCTTGAATTTCTTTTGTTCCAGAAGAATTGATAAAACTTGGTGTCAAAATAAAGCACCCCCCGGTTTCTGCTAAAACAAAAAAAAACAAAAATAAATAATCGTTATAAAATTCTTAACAGTATTTTACCAAATTGAGCTTTCTGTTTACTGTTTTTATTTTTCAAGTTAAATAGAAATGGTGCTATTATTTTGAGAGGTCCCAATCTGATATTTTGTCTTTATAATCAATTTTTTAGAAAACTCGTGTTAATTAAAAAATGCATTAATTTTCTCAAAGAATAAACTTTGAATAACGGGACTTCAAAAATTATAGATAAAAATATTCATGAACAAAAATACAAATAAACAATGAAGATGTGACATGTGAGTGGTGCTGTTATTTTTACCACAGATGTATGTGTATTTATATTTACCGAAAATATGTTCCAAGAAGACCTTATTAAAATGTTGTTGTTATTTTTGTTGGAAAGAAAAGAGTTACGAGCTCAAAAGTTCAAAGTACTTAATTATAATAATTAAAAACTTTGCCACAACCAAGTGCGAAATGTCGCGTTGACAGACATCAACAATTGTTTGCTTGTATTTGTTTTAAAATGTTATACTATATTTTTATCCTAAACAGATAATTTTACTTATTCCGAGTTTCATATCTACAAACCTAAGTTAACAATGTTACATTGAATCCATAGAGGAAATTTCTAAGGAATGTACAAATATAACAATCCATCCTTACGTTCGTTTTATTTATTTAATTTATTTAGAGGAATGTAAATCAGTTTATATCTGAGAGAGGGTTTAACTAAAATATGGATATATTTATATTCATATGTATTTATACATATACATATACATATTTACTTTTAATGTATTTTTCGTTAGTTGAAAGTATAAAAATCCTAAATTTTAGTTAGTTAACTGAATATGTTTATCACTTTTTTTTTTGTTAAAATTTATACTCCTTCCCAACTTCCTCCCACTCATCTCATTTTCATTTCAACATTCATAATGATGATTTTAAGGCAAATATTTTTAGTTGATATGAGAACAAAAATACTCGATTCTAGGATGCTGTTTTAAAGTTATTCTTTTACTTACTCATTCGTTCTTTCGTTCAGTCGTTCGTTCATCTTTTTTTTTTTTTTTTTTTTTTTGAATTAAAAATTACGAGAGTATGCAAAGTACGGGAACCTGTTGAGATTTTGGGAATTCCCCAAGCAAATAACATATTCACATATTGTTATGTTCAAACTTCTAATAGAACATTCACATACACACACATACATTCATACAGATATCATTGTATATGATATAACATACACATATACATTTAATTCCATGGGTATTTGATGTTAGTTTGAGGTCTTCTTTAGACTATTTGTATGAATATTTCTTCTTTATTTGCTTTTCCTTTCCTTCCTTATTTTCTTTTTTTGTTAACTTTTTGATTCTATTTGTGTTGTATCTGTCCAGAACAACAAACTTTAGGCGGTTTATGATTTATCATCACTGTTAAAGTTGTTTGTTGTTTTTACTGGATTAATAATAAGAACAATAATAATAAAAACAACAACATATTTACTTTACACATATAACTTATTTATCGTGGATATACTTGTATTTAGTGGATGTAAAGAAATTTCATATGAACTAATGAAATTAATATTAATAATTAGAATTTTATATGTCGCTTGTATGTAAAAAAATATTCATAACTTCTTAAATCAAGGTGCTAGGATTTTGTATATTAATGTAAAACATTTTAAAAGCGATGTAAAGAAAATTCATTTGCTACGCGATGTTATTTCTACAGAAATTTTCTATGCATTTTTTTTAATAGAATTTTTTTCATATTTCTTACAGAAATTGTTCATTGCTATTGTATTTCTATTTTTGTTATCTGCAATTTCACGTAAAGCTGTAAAAAGAGTTTTTAGTGTAAACAAATGTACATCTAATCTGAATGTGTTTGTTAGTGTTAAACATATTTTTAAGAATTTCAATAAGGATGTTTTTGTCTATTTACGCTTAAACCACAAAATATTAATGTGCATGTGTGTGTAAATTTTTGCATATAAATAAGAAGGAAAATTATGTATAAAACAAGGGCCAACTTTATAGTTCAATTAATTTAATATGACAGACTGATGTTTCCGAAATTAATTTAATATTACCAAAGATACATATTGGGACTCTTAAAATGTCACAAAAAAATATAAAATTCTATATCCGATTTAATATTCGTAAGTGAAATTTTTAATTTATTTTTAAACAAAAGACCAAAGTTGTTGTAGTTTTAAAGAAATTAAAAAATTATAAATGACTGCACTTTTTAACGTTCAATTGTCATTTTTTAATATTTGTATGAGTGTATGAGTGTATACTTATTCCAGGACTCATGTGT
Source organism: Cochliomyia hominivorax (assembly GCA_004302925.2). Taxonomy (NCBI): domain Eukaryota; kingdom Metazoa; phylum Arthropoda; class Insecta; order Diptera; family Calliphoridae; genus Cochliomyia; species Cochliomyia hominivorax. Next base: position 655,248 of record PYHX02000494.1, on the reverse strand, counting down.
TACAAAACAATATTTCTAACACTTTCATCAATGTTATTGAGCGTAATTCCTTTTGTATTTGTTTAACAACCTGGTTAACCACGAAGCTTTTAGGAGATTAAAAGATTCTTTATTCATTCGACTCTTTTTTTTTCATTTCCATTCGCTATGAAAATTTGTGAAAATTTAAGAACTAAAACAAACGAGTTGTGCTTCCTACCCCCTCCTTTCTCAGTTATAACTAAAGTAGAGTAAAAAATATTATTTTTATTCCCAACATTATTCTTTGTTTTGTGACAAAATGTGAAAGCTAAATCCAACGTTAGTACAACATAAATATATATTCTAACTACTTTGGGGACAGTGATTAAAATACGTGCTTGGATTAAGAAAAAAGTATTGGTGCGAAGGACCAGCATAAACAACATCTTACTAAAATTTTTGATAGTATAATGGTGTCGTGTCTCTCTCATTTATTTATTCATTCCTTCATTCATTCAAATGTATAATTTGTTTCTATATGAAATAACCCATACAGTGAGGATAAATAATTCTTGTTACTTATTTCCTGCCTCCTGCCTCCTGCCTCCTTCCTATTTTCTATTTTTTTCTCATTTCGTCTTCGTATAATTGTTGTGTTGCATGAATATTGCTGGATTTGAATTGATGTAAATACCGACAAACTTATTTTTTAACATTTGAAATAGCACTTGTAGTAATTAACAAGATTGTCCTTCGGGAATTCTATTGTAATAGTGTAATAATCCAATAGCAATAAGTACAAAACACTTGCTACAACAGGAATACAATGGACAACAAATAAACAAAACAATCTAGACTAGATTTGTTGCAGGAATTTTATTTAGTGCCTCAATTTTTATAAAAATGTATTACGAACTAACTACTCATTATGGACCAATTAGAAAAAGTGATGAAGGTTGAGTTAAATGTAAACTGTGTTTACTAAGAATATGGAAAATCAGTCAGAAGTGGAAATGGCCCATAAATAATGTTCATCAATTTCAAGTGTAACGTGTAACAGAAAAATAAAAATTTATTGAATTTGAACGAAATATATAAATGTATAAATTTAAACATTCATTAACACAAATTGGTTCATATTGTTCATCATAACTCATATACAATAACATCAGTAATACATAGAAGAAAAGCAAATTTATTAACAAACCAACTTTTTAATCGAACTATTTATGTATCAAGAAAGATCACAAAAATATGATTATTACGTAATGTTTTGATTAGTGCTGGTAATAAAGTGTCATTTCCGGTTCGTATCGGATGCTGTGTAATTTACATTTCAAACCATAAAACGTAATTAGAAAAAAAAAATTTTTTAAAGTTATGACTGACTATCTTGTACCAAATAAACAATATTTTCATAAAAATAAATCTTTATGAAACAACTTTAATAAATGTTTTTTCAGAAGCAACAGTTTCTGAGATATGCGGTATTAAAAAACGTGGGATAACACTCCAACTAACTACCCGACAATTTTAAAGTGCTTCAATTATTTGCCTGAAAGTAATATCAGCGTGCCAATAATAAGCCGTGTAGTGTTTTTGCTGTAACATTCAGCTGTAGTTCTTTCTTGGAGGAAATCTTTCGTCATTCTCTGGGTTGACAATCTATGGCCGAATGTACCTCGGTTCAATAACATTTTTCCACTAAATCGACTTTGCCGGTTTAAAACTTCTTAAGATAATAATGAATAATTATGCCAACTTTTATTGAGTTGATCTGTTCATTATTGAGAATGTGAGCGAGTCAATAACAGACAGACAGACAGACAGACAGACAGATAGATAGACAGACAAATCTATATATATATATATATATATATATATATATATATATATATATATATATATATATATATATATATATATATATATATATATATATATATATATATATATATATATATATAGATTTGACGGATTCTTAGATGATAACTTCTTGGTGTTGTAAATGAAATGACAAACTTAATATACCATCACCACTTGTGGCATTGAAGGGTAGAAAAGGATTTCTTCTCGAACCGATTTACCAAATTTAAGTTTATACTTTACTGAAAAATTTAAAACAGAATTCAGAATAATGGAAATTAAAAAAATTGCATATATTTATTTCTACTTTCACTAATTTCATTGACTTTTTATAATAATGTATATTAATATTTATATAACTAAATATTTATTTACATATACTCACACAACTTACAAAATAATATAAATTCAGACGTTTTCTTTTCTTTACTGATTTGAATTAATGTTTTTTGATGTAATGAAATTTTGTACATTATTTATGAATTTATGTATGCAAATTGAATTTGAACGTTGGTCATGTTCCGAAATTCCTTACATACACTTAATATCAAAATATATACAAAAACACATACTTATTTACATATGAATACAAGATATATATATGTATATGTTAAGTACAATAAATGTATGAATGTCCATACATAATGTAACAAAATTATATAGATTTTTATTATGAAAATGATTGCATAAATGTATCATACACACTTATATACCATATATGATTGTATTTATGTAAAATAAAATGTAAATTACATACGGAATACTTTTACATGATCATAAAAATAGATATATTAAAACTTTATTTACCCTTATATCTGTTTTTACATCAGAATTTTTGAAAGGACTTCCTGTAGAAGCTGTACAAGTTATGGTTTTAACAATAAATATAAATGTTCAATTAATTTTATTATTATCAAATGCAATAATTTGATAATAATGAAATTCGTTTAACAATGATTATTTTTTTCAACCGATGTCGTGGTGCAAAAAATATCTATAAATAAAGCCGAAATTTTAGTTTTTGTTAAGTTAAGTAATCTTTCAGAAAAGTATAAATATGGTATAGATTACTTAAGACATTTTTTATAACACAAATATAGTGTGACATTTTTGGCAAAAAATGGCCAAAAAATTTACATTTAATAAAATTCTTCTTATAACTTTATTTTAAAAATTAGTACTTTATAAAATAAAATACATTTAGATACTGGCCCTGCTTTAGCATAAAAAAATCGAGACCTTCACTAGCAGAATTCATTAATAAGTCGGTTCACATAATAAGTTTGTTTTAAAACCGTGTTTAGTAATCCCCGTTAGATTCACAAAGTCCAAAGTCTTGGACTCATATCCATGACATTTTAAACACAAAATTTAAACCATTCTTATTACTTGTTCCAATATCAATTCGATTAAAGAACTATAAAAACGAAAAAGCTAAAAGCGCTTATTAATAATTCACAACAAAGTCAAAAAAAATTTTTTGGGGATCGTCTTTATGAATATATGTTTGAATTCATACATATATACATATATACTTATAAACATATATACATATGCACATATGGAATGGCTTATAGAGAAAAAGGAAGTAAAAGAGAGAAAACATCTTGTATTCTAATATACTATTCTAATGTGCAAGGACAATTCCCAAGATAAACATTTATTGTGATTATGCACACAACAACAATAAGAACAACATCTACTTTCTATAAAGACACATTTAGTCATAAATAAACATACATACATACATACATACATACATACATACATACATACATACATACATACATACATACAAACATACATACAAACACACATGTATACTTATGTGGCACTTTGAATCACTTTTCTTTTTACATAAAGGGTTTTTATTGTCCTAAATGTATTTGTTGCTTTAGATGTGGTTGTTATTGTTGTTACTGTTAGCCATACTTCAATTCAATTTGGCAAAAATTTAAAATAAGTAAAAAAAGTAGCAAAAAGTATATGAACATTAAAATATGGCCACAATGAAAGTAGCAAAAAAAAAAAAATAATAATAATAATAAACAATAATGTTAAAAAAAATAAAACAAAAAAAACAAATATTGAATTATTAAATTATTGCTATTCGATTGTTTGTTTATACTTTTGGCAAAAGACATTTTTTGTCATTATAAAAACTTTGTTTTGTTGTAAGCTGTTTTGTTTTGTTTTTCTTTTTTTTTTTTCTTTTTCTTTTTTTTAATATTTTTAAATTTTAAACATTAAAGGATAATAAGATGACTTTTGTGTCGTAAGAGCAAAAGACAAATATATTATATGCTAACAGACACACTCACACACCTATACATACAAAGAAAACATTATAATTTATTATAATGAGAATATGTACATTTGTATATCCATTTGGGGAGTAAGTAAGTAAGTACTTTTTACGAGAAAACTGTTTAAAATATCCTCGAAAGGGAATGACAATATTTTTACGTCTATTTCTATATATCTACATACGTACATACAAAAGCATTTTAAACAGAAACGACCCATTCACGTTCGCATCAATCTTATTTTTTTACATTTATTGGTGCGTATTAAAACACACACGATGAAGTGTAGATTTTCCTTTAAAAAGGAAAAAAGGAAACGAAATAAAAAAAAAACGGATACACTAACAAACACAAACACATTATGATGTTAAGGACATGTGACTGACTCTATGGTTGACTTACCGGTTTTTACTTCAAAAGGTTATAATGTCTAGAATGTTTGCACAAAACACATACTTAAATTAGGATCTGTTCGTGTGTATATTTATATTATTTTTAATCATAAAGACTGGGATAAAGCGAGAGGTGGACTGGAATATATTGGTTTATATGGTTGAAAATTACCCAAGATGCCGTTAGCAGTTAGTTTACTTACTGTTTATGTTTATTTGCATTTCTAAATTGCAACTTCCCAAAAAAGGGAAAAATGTACATATGTAAAACACCAAATTTGAAAAGGACACCGACTACTTAATAGTCTGACAATCGTCAATTTGAAATTTGCAAACTGAAAATAAATACAATATTTTTGGTCGAAAATCGTAAAACAAATAAGGATGTGCTCACACAAGTAGAAAATTGAAATTTCAACATTAATAACTTATTTGATATATTTTATTTAAGACATTTGAATACTTACTACATAGATACATATGTATCAAGATAATTTTTTATTTATTTATTTATTTATATGTGTATTAAATAAATTGTTGGCATTTTTTAATTGATGTGCCCAAATTAGGAACATGTCCTTCTCCAAATCACTTTAAGAATGTCCATTAGAAATTTTGTAAAAAACCATTTAGTAGTTAATAACTTAAAGAATTATTTTCAAAAAAATGTTTTGGGGTCACTGCAGGGTACCAAACATAATAAGCATGTTTTCTAACGAATATATTAGAAGAACAATGTCAATTTTCTTGAAACATCTTTTTGGAAAAAAACTTATTCAAGAAATATCTGATTATAATAATATATAACTTACTTTGTAACAAATTTTTATTTTCCGCAATTTTTTTTAAATCTTAAGTAAATGATAGAAAAAAAACTTTAAGTGCTTTTACCAAAACCGATAATTTGTTAATTTTTTCCTTTGCCTCCTTGTCCCAAAACAACTGTCAAAGTAAACCACCTTTATCACAACATGCTTATCACTTTCTCTAGTATATACAGTAGATGTATGTACAGTATATCTAATATTTATATTGCTTTTAAAATGTATAGAAAAGTTGTAAAATTTTTATTAAATTTTCTTCTTTTTAATATTTGAGGGTCATCATTACAAGTAGACTTGTAGCGTCCTGTAGGATACTTCATAAGATATTATAAAAATTCTTCAATTTCATAATTTAAATTATTTTCAAATGGATTTCGTAAAGAAGTATTTTTGAACACATACTGATAGGATGAGTGATATAGCACAAGACTTTTTTGTGTTTACTATACATTTTTATTTTGGAAAGATAAAATTCCTCTTCCTTTTGCCATTACAAACGTCACAAAAAATCATATAAATTATTTTAGTTATACTGAATATTGTAAAAAAAATCTATTTATATTTTCTAAACCTCTAAGGAAATTTGTATCCGGCAAATAAAATACATATTTCATTTTTTCACTTTTACAATTTATAAAAAATGTGTCTAAATTTCAACACGTTTTTTGGTATATTTTTTTGTCTTGATGGGTTCTTCAATCGTTCGGTAAGAACACATATACAACAACATACACTAGCATAAAGGAGATGACCATACTGTAATCCAATGATGTCCCTTTACAAAATGATTAATGTTTGGATAAACTTTTTAGACTGATATTTTAGAAAAAAAAAATACAACAAAAAAATTATTTCAAGTAAAAAAGATATAGAAAATACAAATAATTTCTAACGTATAAACACTTCTTGGCAAATATTGGTTGGTTGGGTGATAATGTCTGGCTCTAACTTTTTATGAGATTTATAAGCGGGATATGGATAAAAGTTTATTCTATAATCTTATAAAATCTTCAAATTATTAAAAGAATGACATTTGAAATGATTATTTTTAAAAACGTGTTGAGCATAACGAATGTAAACAATAAATAAATTAGATTTCTTTACGATTTTTCTTTGGATTATGAAGTTTATAAAATATAGAAAGCAATAGAAATTTACGCGAATTCATACATACATACATACATACATACATACATACATACATACATACATACATACATACATACATGCATACATAAACTTATATATAAATATTTATAATATTTAAATTCGTAATTTACAAAATTATATATCCAGATATCAATATTTGCTTTACAAATTAAAATATATTTTCTATTATTTCTTCATTTCATATTAAATGCTTTAATTTTTTATTTCATTTAAGCTTTTTATTATGTTTTTCTTTTTTAGCTGTTTTTGTTTTTTTTTCGGTTTTCAATTCCGATTGTACTCAGGAGAGTGATTGAATTGAACCATAATTTAAAAAATCAAGTAATGATGAGGGGAAAATAAGAAGTACAACTAGTTCGATATATTATTGAACTAAATTTAACAAGTTAATATTAAGTCATATTATATATACTTTCAGTTTGTTAACAATACTTACATTAGAAATGAGCGATATTTTCACGACTGTCATTGGTAAACCACTGGTAACTACAGTGACAGAAATGATAAAAAAAAATACTAATAATGTCGTTCTTTATTATTTGTTTCATACTCAAATGTATTTGTTTTCATTTTGACCCAGCACAATTGCACCTTTAAGGTGGTGCTGAGGATAATTTGGTGATTCACCTTAAAAGAAAATTATACGTTTCCTACGATGCACAGTGTGAACTCTAATAGAGACTGTCATATTTTGAACCCTTTTGTTTTCCGCGATTTTTCATTTTTTTAATAAAAATAAAAAACAACATTCTTGTTTTCTTTTTCACTTGGAACGACATGTACGATATTTGTTCGATTATTCATTATATACCATATTCATACTAATTTAAAAGATTTGCAATTTAGCCAGTGAAATAATCTATTTGTCAAAACTTGTTATGACGATTATTATATTATATGATCAATTATTTTGTTAGTTAAAACAAAGACTTGATTGCTGTAATAATAATAACAAAAGTTTTCAAAAGCATAAACTCAACTAATTTGTGCGAAAAGCATAAAATAATTATTTTTTTGTTTGTTTAAATATTATTAATTTTTTATTGACTTAATATGGAAGTTATATAGATTCTATAATTTATTTGTTTCAACTTAAATGATAAATTCTATACTACATATTCCATAATATTCTATAATACTGAAATAAATGATTTAACAAATTATAATATAATTATAATTTTTTCTTTTGGATTGTGAACATTTGCAATGTTATAAATCTTGAGGTATTAACTGAATTATGAAAAAAAGTGTTAAGAAAATTTCAATATAATATGTGATAATAAAGTTAGTTAAATTCTTATCTATGATAAGTGGAAAATCTTAGATGAATATATAAAGCGGTTATTACAACTATTATATATTAATAAAAAATAAAGTATATTTATTATAAATTTAAAAATAACAGTTTTTGTAAAATTTACTATATTATTTCGTATTTTTTTCACTTTTTTAAGTAAATCTGTATAGATCTGCAGGTATGTATGTGTATCACTAAACAATATTTGTATTACAATATCTAACTAAAATGGCCAAATAATATAAAACAAGTTAATAAAATAATTAACATGATTATTTAAATTTTATAAGCCATTTTTAGTGATAAAAAAGGTGGGAACAAATCGAAATAAATGTCAGAATTTTTAATTAATATTTAAGGTTACGATTCTCTTTATTTTTCTTTTCGAGGAAATTCTTTTCGGTTTGAATTTGTGTTCTCTCTTCGTTTAATGATTGTAATTCTTTATCTTCAGATTGAGTTAAATGTCCGTTCCATTCCTGCAGAGTTGAATCAGCAAAACAAACATACAATACACCAGAACCAATTAACATTGAAGCTGATATTAAAAAGACATGTTTCCAAGATTCAAAAGTTTGCTAAAGAACCAAAAATTAAATATAAATTCGATTTGTTGCAAATAAAGTGTTTTTTATATTTTAAAACATACATTTCCTAATGTTAAAACACCCACTATATAAGGTGATATAAAACCGGGTAGTACACCAATCATGCCACTAATGCCTAAAACAATACCTGCATAATTAGGTGCAATATCCACAATAGACGCTAAAGGACCTGAGGAAACAGCTCCGTGAAACATAGTAGCAACCGTTAGAAATATGATGGCAGCTGTAGCATTATGTCCAAAATAAGCCAAAGCTACAACCACCAAACCTTTGACAATACAACCTTAAAATATCCATATATATATATATATATATATATATATATATATATATATATATATATATATATATATATATATATATATATATATATATATATATATATATATATATATATATATATATATATATATATATATATATATATATATATATATATATCCGTTTATAACATCGGCTTTGTTCAGAATTTTATGAAAACTTACACATAGCTGTAGCCACTTTTCTTAAATTCGTACGATTTATTTTATTCGATTTTAAAAGATAATCAGCAAATAATGAGAAACTGTAAGCAAAAATCATCCGCATCAAATGTGGTAGACCTGACAACATACCAGTCTAACAAAAGACAAAATTAATAGAATCTTACATAATTTTGGTGTATAGACATATTAATTACCGCTCTTATATTCCAGTTGTGAATAACTCTAAAATATGTTGGTGCCTGAGTCATTAGAGTAAATAGACCCCAAATACCACCCCACTGTGCTACAACATTCATCCATACAGGTCTTGATGTTAAAATCGACTTCCAAGGTATACCTTGAGATTGTGAGGGTGCAGTTTGTACAGAAGATCCTAAACATTTTTCTATATATCTCAGTTCTGCGTCACTTATACGCGGATGCTGTGCAGGGCTATCATAAACAAAAATTAGCCAACCTAGCCACCACAAAGTTCCCAAAATTCCACAAACATGATAGACCCATTCCCAAGAAGCCCAATGCATCATATAACCAAAGAGTGGATAAAATAAAGCTATACCCACTGAACTGCCCAAATATGCTGTTACGAACTTGCTCCTCTCATTCGGTGGTATCCATTTGGCGGTAAGGACATGCATTGCAGGCCAAGCCAATCCCTAAAGTATAGAAAACATTTTATTTAAAATAATAATTTTATTTTCATTACAAATGTAATCCCTTGCCGTTATTAAGCCCTGTATAATCCGTAACCATATTAAAGCTCTATAATCCCAATACGAGGCAATTGGCATAAAGAAACACATCCAACAACCAATAGCATTAGATAAGCCAAAAATCAATTTTGTACCATACTTTTTAGCCAATATACCACCCGGAATTTGTGTGACCCAATGAGCCCAGAAGAATGATCCTAACACTAAACCTTGTTGATATTCATTCCAACGAAAGCCATCTCTTACATAGTTAGTCTTAAAAAAAAAAAAAAAAAAAAAAAAAATATATATATATATATATATATATATATATATATATATATATATATATATATATATATAATATATATATATATATATATATATATATATATATATATATATATATATATATATATATATATATATATATATATATATATATATATATATATATATATATATATATATATATATATATATATAAAGGTAAAATTTTTAACAAATTTTTAGCAGAAAATACATACATTAGTGAGATTTAAAAGATGTTTCTCCAAAGAATATCTAACATCTTTGAGCATAAATGGATTAAGTAAATCGCTTTGATGGGTTGCATTTAGTTGTAGTAATTCTGTATTATTCTCATCGGATAAAGTTGAATGATGTATTATTGGTGAATTTCTTCTAGTCGCTATCATTTCCACAATTGTTATATTGAGATTGATTCGAATCATGTAATTGACAGCGAATCCCACAAATGTCAAATACCACAAAACGGTACGCGCTTGTACTAAATAATATAAATGAATTAAAATCAAAAGTGAAAAACACATTCATTTTATATTACACGTAAAAGTTTCATATGATACACAATTATAAATTAACTGTCTCTTTTTTAAACTTTTTATAACAACCGTATTAAAGTTTGTAGATCAATAACCAACTACCAGACAACATTAAAGTTTCAAAATTGGCCGAAATTGTAAATTATATGATAATTGCAAATATTCTTAAACCAATTAGCCATTTTTAAAAATATGTTAGTAAGCAACTCAATAAATGAACACTACAGCCCTGAAAAGTTTCCACTTCAGTATATTAAAAGATATAAATCGATATCTGAGGCAGCCTCTAAGTTCAATGAAAAATTTTTCATTAAGTTATCAACTACAAATTTACACATTAGAATGATATAATATTAAGTTGTATGTACTTCATTATTATTCCTTTACTCTTTAAGTGTTCCTGTCTTTTATTTTTGAAAAAAGTTTATATATTGTACACGTTTATGAGTATATTTATATGCATGTGTATGTACGAAACTTAACGTATTTACTTCAAACACAATTCTTTTCTGCATTAAATTCACAAAATAATTAAACCTTTGAGGATATGTTTGCTGGGTTAATGTATAATTTATAAATTCCCTTTAATATTGAATGTCAATATAAATATTGCACATTAATTAGTATATATGCATATGTATATTAAAATATATAAAAACAGTAATTATTTTAATATTTACAATTTGTGGAATTGAATTAAGTACTTAAATATAAAAATGGATAAAAGAAAAACATATATTTATATAAAGTTCATACTTACCAGACATTTTTTATTTAATTAATTTCTTTTAGTTATTGACATAAATAAGAAAGTCAACTTCTGATATTGTTCTTAGTGGAAGGAAACTAATAAACACGATTTCATAGGAACTTTTTAGTTAATTAAATTTATCACAAATAATTAATATATATTTTTTAAAAAGATTTTATATTTTGTGATGAAAAATATATTCAGGTTTTTTAGATGTGAACAACGGTAAAATAAAACCACAATTATTTTTACAATTAACTATTGATGAAAGAAATTAATACTTTAGTCAGGTGGACTTTCAATTCCTCCTTCACACGCGTTCGTTTTGTTTGACAGTTATTTTAATTTTTCGAATTAAAAGTGCACACAACTCAACGAAATTCGTTTTCTTTCATAATAAAAAATATATAATAAAATTAAAAATTTATTTTACTCAAACGACCTAAACTGCTTGTTACTACTGATCAAAATGAAAAAGATCGTAGTAAAAAAGTCAGCCATTCAGTCAGAATAACTAGAGTAGAATGCGATCATTTGTACGTTGATCTGTTTATTAACGAGACTCTCTCCTGGTTTCTGTATAAGAAATGTGTGTATATTTTCATTTTTAGAGACTGCAATCATAAAAGTACATTTTTGTGATAAGCACATTATATTTCTTCTCAAATAAATTGTTTTATTTGAGCAGCGAATTATTAGTATAATTCTTAAAAAATATACTTAAAATAAACCTATTTACTTCTATTGTAATCATCAATAAACATACATACATACATATATTTAAATATAATACGTTTGTAAACATATATACATACGTAATATAAGTTGGTGCAGAAGAAATAGGAAACATAAACATTAATGTTTTCTTAATAATTGAAAATCGTTAGTTATATATATATATATATATATAATATATATATATATATATATATATATATATATATATATATATATATATATATATATATATATATATATATATATATATTATATATATATATATATATATATATATATATATATATATATATATATATATTATATATATATACCTTGCCTTATCTTCAAAATATATCAATCAACATAATAAAATTTTGATGATAATCTACACTGATATTTTACTATATCAAATATATGATATTGATGACCACATATAGTTTAAAAAAATAAATTAATATATAAATATATATATATATATATATATATATATATATATATATATATATATATATATATATATATTATATATATTTATATATATATATATATATATATATATATATATATATATATATATATATATATATTATATATATATATATATATATATATATATATATATATATATATATATATATATATATATATATATATATATATAATTTATTTATTTATTATTTTATTACTAAATCTTTGTATTTAAAATCCACTGTGTCTACCGACTATAATAATTTGAAAAAATTTATAATTTCATTTTAAAACGCATACTTACGTTTTGATTTAATTAAAATTATTACTTTTTTCTTCCACCTACATTATACAAAAACATATTAATATGAACTTTTATGATCTAACAAGTGATCATAAAACCAAAGGTATAACATATTTATCAGTCCTGTCAAACATTTTGTTCCAAGTGATTTCAATTCCGATAAATTCTGGTTTAGTTACTTCAGATTCCGTACGATTTTGTTTATTCATAAAACTGCATAACGAGTTGTCAAACTATTAAAAACAATTCAATGACAATTAACAAATAATTAACAAAATTCTGTAATAATTAACAAACAAAGTAAAAATATTCATCTATGTCGAATCTTTAATTTTATGAGTCATGAAATATATATATATATATATATATATATATATATATATATATATATATATATATATATATATATATATATATATATATATATATATATATATATATATATATATATATATATATATATAATATATATATATATATATATATATATATATATATATATATATATATATATATATATATATATATATATATATATAAGCCAAGTTATATTTTCCCAGAAAATGTTAATTTAATTCAAAATCAATTTGTATGAAGTCCACACATAACAATTTTTAATAAAAACTCAACAATTGTTCCATGTACATACATGAAAGTACCACATGAACACATTTTCTTTGATTTTAATCTGTTTATTCACATTTATTTACGGATTGCAAAAAATTAAGATTTTAAAAAGGGAAAAATACAAACATTTAAAGAAATTTCCAGTAAAATATATCATTCAATTGATTAGAGTTAGTAGTTAGTATTGTGTATGTGTATGTATGAATGAAGTTATAAAAACAAAATCACCTATATAATCATCTGATATTCATAAAGATAAGACTTAAAAACAATAATTTTAATTAAAATACATATATATTAATGTGATGTTTATTTCAAATTTAAGTTGATGTTTCATATTAAAGAGAGTATGTCTGTGTATGTACGTATGTTTGCGTTTAAAGCTAAAATGAAAATAAGAACTTTTTACGAAATAAACTCTATTTGTTTATGTAAGAATTGAATCAAATAATAAGACATTCTTCAACCAATAATTGTTTTGCCAAATTTATCGGTAATATTTTCTTTTAATAATTTCATTGATTTTTTGCCGATCATGAGATAATCTTCTAAAGTCTTTTGTTATACATAATTTTTAAACGTACGTAGTTAAATAATTAATTAAAGAGTAAGTATACATTATATTTTTATGTTTTGTTTGAAGTTTTAGCTTTTAATAACATTTCTATACGAACAGATCATATACCTATTCGATCTCATTATCAACATTACTATTAGTACTATTTTCTAATATTGGTACCGCTGTTAAGGGAAATCTAACCTCCCAAGCGGCTTCCCATAGACGACTCCACATTCATCCGACATTCTCATAGGGCATGGCAGGACGATCTGTACTCATTCCGGCCGCTGAAGCTGTAGAGTTGCCAAATATTGATGGGGGATGATGTTGCTGTTGTTGTTGCTGAGTTTGTTGCTGATGTGGATGCTGGGTTTGTTGAGGCTGTTGGTGGGGATTATGGGCATGATGTTGTTGTTGCTGAGCACCGGGCTGTTCGTTGCGTATTTGGGGAAGGGGAAACATAATGCCATGTGGCATTTGTGGATGATGTAAGTGTTGTTCATTCGAAGGCGGAGGTGGCGGTGGTTGCTGATGAGCTGTTTGATGTTGTTGATGGGCATTATCAACATGCTTTCGCTGCTCGTTTTGCTGGTGAACCTTTTCAGCTGTGCTCTCTTCATACTTCTTTTGAAGCTGGAAGAGTGTGTGCGGTATTTGTTGAGGAGCATGTAATGAAGCTACTGTCGTTGTTGAAGTCTGTTCCCTAGCATGTTGTTGTACACGCTCGACCTGTGACTGCGGTGAAGGCTCTTTTTCTGCTTTATCATATTTTTTTTGCAATTGATACATGCCGTGCGACAGCTGAGCATGTTGTGGCAATTGTATTTTGTCATTAGGAGTTGTATTACCCGATGATTTGCCCGAACTAGAAGAGGATTGGGTATGAGCGTGATGAGTTTTTTCTTGTTTTACTGGCGCCTTTTTCTGGTACTTCTTAAGTACCTGAATAAGTTCGGCTTTTACATCCAGACGTATGTCCTCTGGCACTCGTTTAATTTCCTCATAAAGTGATAAGAGGAAAAGTTTATCGGGATCACGACTTTTTCTCTTTTTACTTTTTTTCGGAAAAGCATCCTGCATAAATTGCAATAACTTTTCTTCAAATGCCGCCTCGCGATGAAATGCAGCGGTGGCATGCTGTTGCCTGCGCATTAAATGCGGGTGCAAACCTCCCGAAAAAGCAGGATGTGGTGGCATTATATTGTGTTGTTGCAATGTTCCGGTCGAATTCGAATGATCACCGTTATGACTGGTCATTTGTGGCACGCCGGCCTGACCAAAGGCTCCGCCTTGCGTATCAGTGTGGTTCGAAGACCCTGGTGCATCATTTGTTTCACCATCATTAGTATGATGATCCTGTTGCTGTTGTGTAGCATGCTGTTCCTTTTGATGCTGCAAATGTTGCTGTTGACCACTTGAAACTGCAGCTGCCGTTAATATAGCATCGCAAAAATGTTCGGGCACATATTCAAAGCCTGACATAAAATTTTCCGGCTTTAGCTCTCCATTCATTTCTTCATAAAAATATTCTGTACCGACAATATCTATTATATCATTATCCTCTTGACTTAGTTCAATACCCGGCGGTGGTGATCCACCAGCCATTTGGCAGCGTTTTAGTTCGGCAAGTTTTTTGCGCGTCGTTAAACGCATATCTCGCCAGCACTATAATAAATCAAATGAAGAATATTGAGTATAATAGTTGTTTTATCTTTTGTTAACTACACTAACCTTTTTCCATTGAATTATAGTCTTTTTAGGACCAATTTTATTCAAGGCTTCCTGTATTTTTTCCCAATACCATTCTTTTTCTTTTTTCCCCTCCATATATTTTGTCTCCCTCAAAAGAGTGATGAGCATCTTTTTTTGGGGCTTTGTAACACGATCCTTGAATAAAATATTGAAAACCTTGAAATTAAGAAACGAAAAAAGGCGAAAAATTCACACAAAATGCTGAATACATCATAATTAATCCTATCAAAGCATATACCGCTTTCACCTTTACTTAGTATATTGGAAAGAAATTGTACTTAGCGACATACATAATTTCGAAAAGATAATAAAAACAATCTCATTTTTTAAGTGTGACAACTTATTGTTATCAAAAATGAAAAATTGTCGCTAAATCCAATTTAATCCATATAAAAATTTTTGGAGTTTAAGTAGAAACATGACAGGATTTTAAAACAACAAATAAAAATGAATCACTTCATAAAAGGTTAAAATATGTTTGTGCCATTCACAATACTCTACGGTTTTTACGTAGGCATCCATTGTGATTTGTAAATTGCTTTTACGTTATTGTGAATGTTGCACTTTTTTTCTTTTCACAGGGCTTCCCTTTTTCCATGGGAGCACCCGAAAATAGTTTATAAAAGAATTCAACTTTTTTAGTCTTAATTATTATTTATTGTTTAAACTCGACAAAGATAAACAAATCCAAAATACTAACGACAACTCACCATGTTGGCAAATTTTTCTACAAGATGTTGACCGACAATTTGGGAACAATAGACGTTTAAGAAAATTTATTGAAATTTTTTGCCAAACAATTTTTACTTTTTGTCTTTGCCACAGTTCGTCATTTTTCACTGACTGTCGTCGTCGTTCTCATCGTTTGTTCGTATGTGTGTTGGTGCTACTTTTATGTTGTTGCTGCTGCTGTTGTTTTCGATGTATTCACATTCACAACTGTCACACCCGCCATCTCACTCGCTCACTAGCTAAACACAAATGTTTCACGTCACTAAAATCAAAAAATGCTCGCTGTAAATTTACGAACAAGATTCACTGACCAAATAGGAAAAATTTGTAATCATATACAAATTGTATTTTACATTTTAGTTAATTTCAATCAAAATTTTATCCAAAAAAGACATAACTGTATAAACAAAATAACATTTTACATTTTTTCATTTAATTTCATATTCAAAAGTGTTCAATCAAAGAAATTAAAATGTACATTTCCAATTGGGATTATTATTGCAATGTCCGCAAAGAGTATTAGTTGATTTTGTTTATTTTAGTGTTACCATTTTTATTTTAACAAAAGCTTTTTTCATTTTTACTTATAACTTTTTTAGGAAATACAGAAATATTTAAGTTTTATCAATTTAAGAGACTTTTTTAATTTATATAAAAATAGTTTTCTTAAAATATGCAATAAATTTAATTATTATGATTTAGTTGATATGGCAGCACTACTGTGTACGCATGTTTTAACATCTTCACACCAAGTTTATACTGGACATATTTTTATCAAAACACACGCGACACATTAAATATATCTATACTTTATATTTGTATATGAATCTAAAAATCTAAATTAAGACACTACATATAATTTGAAACATGAATAAAATAATTATTTATACCAAAATTCGAAATCAATTCAAAAATCTTACTCGCTTTGGTTATGTACGATCATTTTCAAGTTGTGTAAAAACAATGGAAAACAAGTAAGAGTGCAATATATTTCATAAGTGACCATCGTATAATTATTATTACTATACCAAAGAATAAGTGAGATTTAAGCGTTTCAAATAGCTATTCATCTCAGCTCCGCAACGACCCGAGTTAAACTTGACCAAAGAATATCAGCCCAGTCATACCTGCATCAAATACTTTTTCGTGACAATTTTTGTTAAAATCATTCCATATTTACGACTTTAAGTTAAGAATATTTGTTTGGGAACTAGGTGAAATAATCTTTACCACCAACATCTATTGGCATCGTTCTTGGATTTAAATCCAGACAGACGGAAATTGTTAAATCTAATCAGAAAGAAATTGCAAACAGAGCGGTATACATAAATGGGCTATTTCACGTCCATCACAAACACCTGCACAAAAGCCCAACGACTTATAATGATATATTGTTAGTATGGGTGAAATGTTTTGCTTAATACACCTGTTACTATGAAGACAATTAAATAAAAAGTTAAGTATTAATTTTAAGTAGCCTCGAATATATTCAATCTTATCTAGAAAGCAATAAAGCCAACTTTTATTGACAGTTTTATTAAAATTAGTTATAAAACCAATTATCCGTTCTTAAATAAAAACATTTATTATAACATTTTGCAAAAAATGCAAAATAGTATTTTCTGCACAATAGTATGTTGGAATAATGTTGAATATAAAATTTTAACGGTAAGATTTTTGGTAGCGAGCACGGGCACCTGGACCACCGAATTTCTTGGGTTCGCAGCGACGTGGATCACCAACCAACAAGGTTCTGTCGTACTGAATAAGAATGTCTTTAATTTCTTTTTTGGAGGCTTCATCGACATCTACAAAGAAAAAAACAAAACAAAAGTTGTAATATCAAATAGACCTCCTAGAAAATATTTTTAAAATAGGGTTTCCTAGGACTTGTTTAATAATATCCTGTAATCATCTGTATTAAGTTCCATAATAAATTTTGTAGGTTAAACATTACCCAATCGTTTATAATTTACAAACTAATTTGGTTGGTAAATGTTCAACTTAACTTCAACTTGACGTTCATCTCTCCTTTGAGTGGGGATTTTTTTTATAATCTCCAACAAAAATCTGATATATGCCAGTATATTTAAAAATGTGCAATATAATAAAAAAAATGTTTTGGTGAATTTGAAACAAATTATATTCATAAAGATGTATATAACTTTATTAAAATTCCCAAAAAAGTTAATATAGCCCGCAGTTAAAAAAACTCGTTCGAATGAATTGTTATTATTCATACAAACATCTGGCTTTGACGGGACTAGTAAATACTGAGATTATTGAAGTATTCTATTACTTTTAATAACTATTCCAAAAAGTTGTTGTATTAAAAAAATTATTAAAATGTTGATAAAACAACACCCAAAATGTTTTTTATAAATAAATATTTTGGTTGGTAAAATGTTTAACATTAAATTTAATCTACCTGAAAGGTATCTTTCAAAGGAAATTTTATAATTTAATTCCAATGAAAATCTGGTAACATCAGGCTTTGCAATTTAAACACTGTGAAAAATAAAACTAGAACAAAACTTACACTTTTGGTAGAATGCAATCAAGGCCTTTGAGATGGCTTGACGGATGGCATAGATTTGAGCAACATGACCACCACCGCTAACGCGGACACGGATATCTACACCAGCGAATTTTTCCTAAAAAAATTTAAAGCACTTTAGTAACGAATGTTAAAAATGAAACAATAAAGATTAAAATAAACAGAATCAGTACTAAATGTTTTTCATGCTGAATTCAATTTCGGGATAAGTTTTTATCATCACAAAAAGTCAACAAAAAACATTTGCATTTTTCTGTTTTCTTACCTTGCCAAGCAACAACAAAGGTTCTTGCAATTTGTATTGCAAAACTTTGGGTTCAATTTGTTCCAAGGGACGGCCATTCACGCGGAGCAAACCGCGACCGCGTTTGCAATAAGCTACAGCGGTGGCTGTTTTCTAAAAAGGAAATATATTGCAAAATTATTGTTTGCTATTTTTCCAACACTAACGTAAAACTTTTTTCCACACCAACGCTCACACAAATTTAATCATATTAATGCAAAGCACGTGTGGTAGGATGGAAATATTATAAAACGTTAGCTTAGATTCATCAATGTACTTACTTTGCGTCCGAAAACTTGAACTGCGTGGATAGGTTCCCTGCGCTGAAAGCAGAAAATTTCTCATCATCATTAAAATTTTACAGAATTTTCGTTGCAAAATAATTTAACTCACTTTGGGTTGCATTTTACTTGGCGACCTAGGTAGAAAAGACCGGAAACTCAAAAAGAATCAGTGAACAGTAATTCGTTCGATAAATGTTAATATTCGTACGAAAAAAATCAACTCTATTTCGTTGTGTTTTTAATAGAGTTGCCATTACTATAAAATTGATTTATAACACGTTTTCCAATATTTAACATATAAGTGCTTGAAGGATGACTAAACTTATATCTAAATATTAATTTATTAAAATAAGACATAATCAAACAAATTATATCTTTAAATAAAAAATCTTAGAATTTATTTTATTTCATTCTGGCAGATATTTTCATCTTTAATTAAAAATTACAAAACTTGTATATCACAATTTTCTAAAAAATACTTAATCTTGATTTATCTGCAAAATTATTAAAATAATATAACAAAATGGAAATTAATATTCTTTTAATGTACCTTATTAAGTAAAAAAAAGAATTAAAAAATTTATGTTGCAATGAAAATAATATAACTAAATGGGAAAATGGGGAGAACGTAAAATGCAACTCTGTTCAGCCAACATCGTTTAAAGTACCAACGACGTTGACCACTTATAGTTATTGTATTTTATTAAAATAATTTTACTAGTTATATTTCCTAAAAAATGAAATTAGTAGTCATAAGGGTGATCGATTCTTCGACGATTTTTATAAACTGATTGTAGCTTTCTTCGAAAAATTGCAATTTAATATTAACCGGTTACGATTTTTATAAAATAACTGGTTAATTATACGAAAAAGTTCTTCCCTGTATAGTAAAGTGAAATGATTTTTGAGCTTGAAAATATAAATATATTTTTTCCGGTAGATAATTATATTGTCATTGTGTTTAATACGTTCACACACACGTATTTTTAAAAACGAGTCGTTATTATTATTATTATTTTTTTTTTTTTTCAAAAAACATATCAAATTTTAAATGTTTTTCCATATACTTTTAACCTCAAAAATCATCTCACTTTATTGTGTCGTATTTTATTTGTGTGATTTTTTTTTTTTTTTTTGAGATACTGTGAACTATCCCCTGCACATAATTTTGACAAATAATTTAAAATTAAAAATGCAAAATAACATTTATTATTTAGTGTTATTTATATATTAAAACTATTTTTGTGAAAAAAGTTACAGATAAAAAACACATCAATTGAAAAAACGCGTAAAAGTAATGTATGAACGGTGTTCTGTAAACTTATGATGCTTATCAAAAAACACATCAAAAACTTTATATGTGAAAGAAGTATAATATTTTTTTAACTTTTGAATATTAAAAAAAAAAAAAAAAAAAAAAAAAAAAGACACTTAAAAAAAAACTTTCAATTCGAGGTGAAACGGTTATAACCGGTTATTAAAAGCCAAGCCGATCACCCTAGTATTTACTATAGCAATTGCGATTATTTTATTTTTAGAAGATATTTTGATTAAACGAGTTTCGATTAAAATTATCGATTCATAACAAAAAAATCGATTCTCAGTAATAGACTCTTCAATCACTATGAGAAGTTAATGAAGAAGAAAAATTGTTGAAAAGAATTAAAATATGCATTTATAAATAAAAAAGGAAGAAATAAATTTAGTTAAATTTAATAAAATGTCAATGAGAGATATGAAAAATTATAATATTTACTATGAGGGTTCTTTAAAAATAGAAAGTGAACCTGAAGAAGGTGAAATTGTGGATGAATATGACCTTATAGTTTCATCTGACGAGGAGCTGAGTATGAGACAGCGAATTCGTGAATTAGAAGCTGAAAATGAAGAAATTGAACAAATTGCTGTGATATCTAGAAGTTACAATGATAAACTAAGTAAGTATTTTATTATTTTTAAAAGTAAGCATTATCAATATAAATTTTTTCAAAGATCTCCCGCGCACACATTTGGGAAGCAATCGCGCTTCTCAAGTACCAACTGATGTATCCTCCATATCGTCCACTGAATTTGTAACTCCAAAAAAACGTAAACGCCGGAAAAGTATGGAACATAAAAGAAAACATTGTCAACGTCAGCATCACCATAATAATGTTTACGAACATAATCGATATGACCAGAAAGTAGCGCAAGTACCTGTAAAAAATCGGCATTGTAAAAGACGACAAAAAATATTTGCTAAAAAACACGGAAAACTTCATTACGATCGTTATTCTATGTACAAAGATTCGAATGTTGAATCAGTATCATTAGATTCCCTAGAATCTTCTGATTCTTCTACAGATGCCTTAATTGATACTGTTAATTACGGTAAAAATTTGTTGTCTTTTAAAAAGAAAGATGATGAAGCTTTTTGTTATAACAAATATATAACAAGGGACACCTTACGATTAGCTGTGGCAAGAGATTCAAATGAAGCAAAATTTTCTTTTAAAAAATCATGTTTAAAAGACAAATTATTGAGACAAGATTTAGTCGGTCAATCTTCGTATGCTGGTTTGGTTAAAGAGTCTGAAAATGAAAATCACATAGAAAATAATGATGAAGAGGATGACGATGATGTCCAAGTTATTGAAAATGATCCAGATATACAAATAGTCGATGGGGATTCCACAGATTCTATGGAAGAAAAAGAGTTACGGTTGATTGCATTAAAGTCTGCAGTTTTAAAAAAGCATATGGCTCGTAAAATACGTAATGCAGAAGCAGCATATTCACCCACAGATTTTGATGAAATGTTGTCTTCGGGCATATTGAAAGAAGATAATAAATTGGAAGATATTGATGTGGTTGATCTGGAAACTGAATATTCCCAAAATTTGTGTGTAACTGCCAGCCCTGAGGCTTCTCCCCAGCTCATGATGTTGGACGATCAAGATGAAAGTCTACAAATGGTCGACTGCAAACCAGTTGATATGGATATTGCTAATAGTGACAGTGAAGACTGGTCAAAAGATGCAGAAACAGAGGCAGAGCCTGTGCTTCCGACATTTTCCGTTGTGTCACATGATTTCACCAATCATTTTCTATATGGCTTTTATATGCCTGACATGCATGAACTTCCACCACCACCACCTGGGGTAGATGATTATAAATATGCACCACCCCCACCTCCTTATCACAAAATATATAATGACCAAATTCAAGACATGGAATTAGAAAAGGAAGAATTAATCGAAAATCAAGTTAATTTCGAAAATATTCTAAACTATAACGTACCCTCCAGAATACAAACGGGCGCTGCTAATAGTTCTATTTTAATTGAAAATACCACTCATAATGATGATAATGAAGATGAGGAGGAGGAAGCCTTAAGAGCGTTATTGTTATCCAAATTTCAATCCCCTAAAAATCAAAGAAAATCTAAAAGAGAAATTGAAGTAAATGAGTATCAAGATACTTTACATAAAAATGAATCGGTCGAAGAATCCATAAATAATAAACAAATAAAACCTACTGAGTTTATACTTAAAGAAGCAGTTAAAAGATTAAAAATACATTCTACATCTGAGTGTACTAAAGAAGAAACTTCTGAAGATGGCAAACTGCCAGCAAATAAAGAAAAAATAGAAACTAATAAAAACAATTCATCTCTTAACGTATTAGAAAAACTAAAGAATCGTCTAAAATCAATGAAAACTGAAGTTTTGCTAGAGAATAAAAGAGAAATAAATAAAGAAGAGGATGATCATAACGAAGACTGCCAGGCAAATCTCTCAGAGAAACCGGAAAATAGCAAAACACTGCCCTTTTCAACAGATCTAACAAATAAAATTGATATTTCCGATATAACTAGAAGACTGCAGCAAATAAAAGAAAATGTCCTTAACTCTACCAATAAATTCATAACAAAGGAGCCAGGGGTTAGTTCTAAAGCAGTAAATCAGCCTAAAAATAACTGTAAAATTTTTGAAGAGAGGGACGAACAACACCAAACAACAATAGAAAATAATAAAATATTACAATCAAATTTAGAATCAGAGAAAACATTTACGAATGGAAAAAGTGTTGAAGCTAATTTTGATATCGCTACCAAGCAAACAACTTTTAAAGTTACCATAACTAACAATAAAACTGCTAATAAATCAGAAGATGATGATACAAAAGAATCCAAGAAAGATATATCATCCCAGGAAAACAAATTGAATACGAAAAAAAATATAAAGTTGAAAGTAAATTTAAATACGAAAAATATTAATGAGGAAAATAGTGAAAGATTAGTTAAAATTGTTACCAATGTAAATGAAACAATATCATCTGTCCCAGCTATTACAACGTCCTCTGTGATCAAACCCTCAATATCAAGTGCATCAACTTATTCATTGTTACGTGCTACAAAAATAGTTAAACCAAATAAAGTAATAAATACTAAATATGATATAAATCGTCGAGTAGTTTTACCACCAACTGAAATATTGTCTTCATTGAAACCTCATAGTAAACATGAAAAACAAGTTAACGAAGACGAGGATAACTCTCGTTTAATTACCTCAGTTGATCAAGTGAAACACATGTGCAAAGTTGCACCATTTATTATAAGTGTCCAGAATTCTTCCAATGAATCCAGCGAAGATGAGTATGGAGATGATCATGATTCGTGGTATAAACCTTTATATGATTATAATGATAACGCTAGTCCACTAAGTTTAAATTTAGAAAGCCCCTCCAGAACACCTCTGCGTTCAAATTCACCGACTGATTCAATTGTAAATGTAAATATTAAAAGTGGAGACTTAAATTTTAAAGTTAACAATACAACTTTAAATATTTCAAAAACTTCATTAAATACAGAAAAGGTTATAAATGCTCCTAAAAGAAATATTAGCGATCAAAGTGAAAATCTAAACAAAACTCCACTGGTAAGTAAATACTGTATTAAAGTTGAAAATAAAATATTTTCAGATATTTCTTTGAAGAGTTTTCTTTTTAATTGCATATTATAAGAACAT
The DNA here is from genome assembly GCA_004302925.2 of Cochliomyia hominivorax. NCBI lineage: Eukaryota > Metazoa > Arthropoda > Insecta > Diptera > Calliphoridae > Cochliomyia > Cochliomyia hominivorax. The sequence goes on along the minus strand of PYHX02000494.1, from coordinate 630,756 downwards.
TTAAGACAACATCTAATTCTAGAATTATATTTTGGTTTTGTAACAACCAAAATGTTGAAGATGATAGAACAGATATTTTCTATATGTTTATTATTTTTTTTTCTTTATTTATCAAAAGTATCTAAAATTTATTTTTTTTAGAAATCTATAAAATATAATTAAAATTTAGTTTCAAAAAAGAAATAGTTTCCATTAAAGTATTTTTTATTAATAAAAATGCAAAATTATTATTTTAGGCTGTCCGCCACCTACCAGCTGCTGCTCAAAGTGAGTACCGTAGACTGGTCCATCGTATGAAACTATTGGAAAATAAAAGAAAATTAGCCAGCATTATGAACAATCAAAAAGACTTTAACGATAGTATTAAGAAAAATGATTCCAATACGTCAGCAGCGAAAGAACAAAATAATGGAAAAGATAATAATGATTCAAATGCTGGTTCATCTAATACGTCACTTGTTAAAAAAGTGTTAATAAGAAATGCCAACAACAAAACAGGGGGAACTGAAAACCAATCCCAAACAATGACCTCATCAAAGGCCAATAAAAGCAACGTTTTAAGATCTTATGAAAATTTATATGTAAAATTTGGGTGGGTTTATTTTCACAGCTTTGTGATTTTCATATTTGTCACACGAAATTAACTTAAATGTTTTATTTTAAAGAGCGGGCATTGTAAATAACTTAGACAAATCTTTAAAATTGGTGGAAGAAGCTAAACATGCAAAAATATCTAAATTAAAATTGGAACAACGTATAAAAGAACTTAAAACTGAAATGGATATTTTACAAGGGAAACATAAAGAGGAACAACAAAAGATATCTAGCATTTATCCTAGTATTTGCTCTACTAATGAAGTGATAACTTCTTTAAAACAAAAACGCACAAAAGTGTTTAAAGCGGCTATAACTTTGGGGAAAACTCTTAAGGGTGAAGATTATAGGTAAGTTTAGATATTTGTTGAACATATTGTAGTTATAAATAATCGGTATTGATTTTGTTTTCTACGATAGACTTAATAATGATTTAAAAGAGAGCATAAGTAGTAAAAGTAAACGTTTAGCCATGGAGATAAAACTTGTCAATTCATTAAAAGTTCAAGATATTTCAAGAATAGAAGAATTAATTAAATCTGGTGATAATGTGAAACAAATGGAAAACAAAAATAATCTAAGTTGTGAAGAAGTTGTCATAAAAAAGTTGAATGAGGAAGTCATGGAGAAGAAACCAATTGCAAAAATTTCAACAGTAGACAAAGAGAAAGAAGGCAAAATAATTTGCGAAAAATCATTAAAATCAGATGAATGCGGTAATACAGAAGTGCGTTGTAAGAAAAATCTACAATTTCATTTAAAGCCAAGAATCAAACAAAAACTTTTCTCTATAATAGAGAAATTTTATTATTTATATTTTCTCTTTTGTATTATATCATATTAATTTGTAATTTATATTGAAATCATTTATTGAGTTAGTTTCAGAATTTGGAGTCGTATCACTCAAACAATATCAAACAAACAGAAACACTTTATGAGCTGGAATTGGAAACAAAATGTCTTAAATCAGTGGAGACAGAGGATAATAAAACATCGTTACCCTCTTACATTTCCCCTTTAGAGCATTTAAGAAAAATTGACAGGTAAATATTTAAATAGATTTCAGACAGTAATTTACATAATATTGCTTTATTTCTACCTTTATTCATTATTTTATTTCATCTGTTATTTAAATCGTATAGTAATGTGGATCCTAATGGTGTTATTTGTCCATACGATCTTATGGGTAATTGTGAAGATGTCACATGTAAATATGTACACATTTCAACAAAATCCTAATAAAACATTTCATTTTGGGTAAGTTTTATATTTAAATCAAGTAGCCAACATAAAAATAAAAACGTAAGACTATAATTTCTTATAAATACCTAAAATAAATTTCAGAAATAAATAGGTATATATATTTTTTATAAAATCGGTGTCTTTTTGATGTCACATTATTGTTTCTAATTTGTTATGATTATTTTTTTTTGCATTTTCACAATAGTTTTTATATATTTTGTAAATAAATCTATATTTAATATTTTATTTTTATCGTTGAACATTTCATAATTAAATATTATTTTTAATTTCATTATGAAATCATGTAATTATTTCATTAAAAACAAAAAAAAGATTAAACGTGCCATTTCTTTATTTGATATCTAAAAATACAAATTTTAACTTATTTAATCAAAATAAAACAGAAGGACACCCGATTTTGTGTTTCTATGGGAAAAAATAATTAAACATTTTAATAATTTTTACGATTTTATAATGTTATGCTAAGAAAAAATAAATAAATGAAAATTTATTATAATATATATATATATATATATATATATATATATATATATATATATATATATATATATATATATATATATATATATATATATATATATATATATATATATATATATATATATATATATATATATATATATATATATATATATATAATATATATATATAAACACATACATTAAAGTAAAAAATAAATATTTTTTAATGAAATAAAAATGAAACAATTTCTTTTTATTTTAAAAGTATATAGACCGTATGTAATGTATCATATGCAATACAAATGAAATTTAAATATATGTTTGTATTCTTATAATAATTTAAATAATTTGTTTAATGTTTTTTGTTTTATCACAGCCAATTGTTTAACTTAAGTATTCAAATATGATTTGTTCGTCAGCTTCTCTAAATTTGTTTTCCTTAATTTTAACATAATTGCATAGTTTTAATTTGAAACCGAATTTCTATCTACAAAGCTCCAAAGAATACGTAGTCATGACACCAATCTTTTATTTTATCTTCATTGGCACAACATAGAGGATAGACTATTGTTGATTTTGTAACTTTTGCACAGCGCATACACAACTCCATGGTTTCCAGATCCATATCACACTGACGTAATTGTTGTATTGTTTTGTTGTCCAAATTTCCATTGTAACCGCCATCATTGTAAACATCTTCTTTGCTATTGACATTATCTAAAGGTTTGGCATCAATAATTTGGCAGCAAAGGATCATGATTGTCATTCTTAAAATTAAAATACTTAATACCTGCAAAAGAAAACAAAATTCAATATTCATATCTGACTTAATATTTAATAATAAAATCACTTGATGAATAATAAAATATTTGTTTGATGATTTTATTGTGAAAGCAAAATTTTTGTCCAAAAAAATAGCAATTAAGTAGCATCATGATTATTATAATAAACTTATGCAGTTCCTCCGTAATAGATAATAAATTAAATGTTAATGAGGTTTGAAATACTTGAAAAAGATTTAATAATACTTTAATTAATAACCAACTATTGCTATAAATATATTTCCGGATAGGAAAATTATAATAACTCCACTCTTGTAAACAAAAAATATTGTTATTCGTTACTATTCACAACATGTTAGTTATTTTCAGTAAATCACATGTTAAACACTTACATATTTTTGCATTTTTTCTTTTATGTCTATTTTTATTTAATTGTTAAAATTATTTTTTGTTTTATTAACAATTTTTTAATTATTAAATATTTAATATTAATTTAATTATTTTTATTATTTGTTCACTTTGTTGTATTTTGTTGGGGTTAGGAGAAACGTTAATAACGTAACAATGTTAATTTTTAAACTGAAATTCGAATAAGCGAGTTAAAATTATATATAGTACTCAGTTAAATACAATTAAACTGATTAATGCGGCACAACAGAAATACATTTCGTTAAAACAGCAAATACAACAACCAACAATCGGACAACGTAGGTGATCGGTTAATTCGAAAAATAATACCGAAAACAATAACAACAAATATACACGAGTAAGTATGTTTACATATAAAAATGTACTGTGCATTTATACAAAATAAAGACACAAATTTGTTGGAATACGACAAATAGGGAGAACTTTTAGCTTGATTTTATTAGATAGAAGAAATCCCCGAGCAAATTATAGAATAAATTTATACCTCATTTGTGCCATTACTAAGTCAACTAAATAGAAAATAAGAACAAACAAACATATGTATGTACGTGTATACATGTATTTCAATTGATACGTCGAAGTCGATGATGTTACGCAGCCTGTTTAAAGTCTAACCATAGGCTGCTTAATTATTAATAAAAAGAAGTAAAATATATGAATATGAACATCTGTATGTACCTACACTTAAGCGAATAATAATGAATTATTATTTTTCTTTTGATTAATTTTCGTTTTCTGCCGGTTAAAAAACCATTATGTACAAATATACTTAATACATATATATCACTGTATTATGTGTTTGCTTATTTTAGGTAATATGTGACAATGTGTATATACATTTGTATTTCTTATTTTATTAATTAGACAAACAAGAACAACGAAACGAAATCACAATCATTAAAATTAGAATTATTTTAAGATTAAAAAAAATTTCAAAAGAAGCGGTTTTGATTAAATTGTAAATGTATTGAATTAAATACTCGTATTTGGAAACACACAGTTCATAATGATAACGCTAAAAAGAATTGTAGTGAAGCAACTACATCAACAATAACAGCAACAACAATAGTAAAAAAAAGATCTTTTTAATTATAATTCAAACGCACACACATAAAACTTAACGCTTTTATATAGTACATACCTACTACACCTTTTAAATTTTTTCTTTTTTTATTAAATTAATATTTATTTTAAAACAAGAAAATGTATTTTTATACATATTTTTGTAACGATAGTGTTTGTTGTAATTTTTATTAATTTTAAAAAAGAAACAAGAACTTACTTATCATCAATGAGTTATTGTTATTATTCGATTGCGATTGATACTTGAATGTTTTACAAACATAGAGAAATATACATACGAATATATTGTTTGCGTTTGCTTGTTTGTCTTTTCTATAAAAAGGGAGGTTTCTTTACAACACAATCAGAATGAAAACTCCACCCATATGTCGTTCTTCGATTTAAAAATAGTGGCACAAGCAATCCCTGACTTAATAATTGAAGTCCTATTAAATGTTTGTAATAGGGATGAGCGATATTTTTAAGACTGTGATTAAATCATAATACATCAAACATATATATATATATATATATATATATATATATATATATATATATATATATATATATATATATATATATATATATATATATATATATATGTATATATATATATATATATATATATACATATATATGTGTATATATATATATATATATATATATATATATATATATATATATATATATATATATATATATATATATATATATATATATATATATATATATATATATATATATATATATATATGTATATATATATATATATATATATATATATATATATATATATATATATATATATATATATATATATATATATATATATATATATATTATAGTAAGAAATATTAAGAAATATTAGATGTATTTCAAAAAAAAATATATATATATATATATATATATATATATATATTATAGTAAGAAATATTAAGAAATATTAGATGTATTTCAAAAAAAAATATATATATATATATATATATATATATATATATATATATATATATATATATATATATATATATATATATATATATATATATATATATATATATATATATATATATATATATATATATATATATATATATATATATATATTTCGGTTATATAACATTTAACCGAAATTTATCTGAGTTACAATTTTAAATATTTTTCGAAACCTAATTAACCAACTTTTTCCCAGTAAGTATTCGCTTTTTATTTGCTATTATCCCTTTTCTTTAATGTACCTATTATCCAAATGTGATAACAAAATTTATTTCTATTCCCTTGGAAATTTTAATTAACTTCGTTAGAATGGATATAGGCATTGCTTTAGATTCTGATTTTAGGCAGTTCATCAGCTCCATATTACCTATGAAATGTCGTACTCAATCTCTTCCTTTTCAAATGTCATAGGAGTTATCTATGGGATTTAAATCCTGCATCGACTGCGGTAACAAACCCAAGACTTGGATCCCATTAGCTGATGACTAATCATTTATCAACATTGGTGAATAATTCAAGCCATTGCCATGTGTATATTTATTCAGTCTCACTCCTTTTATACGTATAAATAGTTCATTAATTTATTAATTAAATAAACTGTACTCTCAACAACTATCTATTGGTGTTGTTCTCTGGTACTTGGTGAAATGGATCCATATGTATATACAAATATGTATGCATAAATTGTTTATATAATTTATACAAAAACAAAATAAGTGTGAAAAATGTGAACGCATATGTGTACATGCATTTTTGATTTATTAATTTAATGATTTTTTCATAAATTTTAAATCACTATTTGATAACAACTAATTGAAAATTAATATTGAAAAATATGAATATGCAATTAAAGCTAGAACAACGAAACATATATATATATATATGTATGTAATGTTTTGATAATAATATAATGCAATTGAATGTCAGTGTCAAAAGAAAAACAATTTCATTCATTTCCGTCTAATCGCAATACAATTAATTAGACAATATGTAACAATAAAAAATGCATACATAAATACAAATTTATATATGTATATGTGTATGTAAGTACATATATGTGTATGTTTTACAATTTATATTAAGAAGCCTCTCATCTGAAATTCATACGTAGTTTTTTGTTAATTCTATTTATAGTTAAATTTATAAGCCATTCAAAACATTGTTAAAAAGGAAAATATTAATAAAAAAAAACAAATTTCCATTATGACGCAGATTAGAAATAATTAATACGACGACATACATATCAATTTCTTGAATTTGTGGAAAATATGGAAATTATAAAACGTAATTTCTTGTAAAACAAATGAAAATAAATATAAGTTATATATTAATATAATAAGTGTTACAGTTACATCCACAAAAAAACATATATATATATATATATATATATATATATATATATATATAATATATATATATATATATATATATATATATATATATATATATATATATATATATATATATATATATATATATATATATATATTGGACTTTGTTCGTCTAAAAATTATGTCACCAAAAAAAACCAACAGAAATGATTAAACGAAAATATATATATATATATATATATATATATATATATATATATATATATATATATATATATATATATATATATATATATATATATATGTTTTTTTGTTGCTTTTTCGTTTAATCATTACTGTTGGTTTTTTTGGTGACATAATTTTTAGACAAAGTCCAATAGCAGTTTTATTTACCATATATATATATATATATATATATATATATATATATATATATATATATATATATATATATATATATATATATATATATATATATATATATATATATATAATCGTATAATCTATACATCTGCTTAATTCGATCAGTTAATTATCATTGCTCGATAAGATTATGATATTATATATGATATATAAAAATTTATATATTAATACTATTAACAGGAGTATGTACACATCTAAATATTAAACAAGAAAGTGGAACTATTCGACATGTCGGATTTTAGTCGGTTAATCGGGTTTTCAATCAAAATTGTTTGACAAGAATCGGGTTTTTTTTAGTTTGTATTTTGAAGGAAAAAATTTGTTGGGAATGGCCCATGAAAAAAGCAGTTATAATATATTTTTTTATAATATTTTTTTTACTTTTTCAGAAGTGACCTTGTCAAATATATTAAATAAAACGAATTAAATGTACATATATAATTACAATTGAATTTATAACTTTGTAATCTTTTTTATTCTTTTTGCAAAATTTAATATTTTATGTTTTAATTTTTAAATTTCGAATTAAAATACGTATACGGAAGAATGGTCTTCCTAGGAAAAAACATAAACAAAAAAATAAATACTTACAAATGTACTGTGTGTGTGTTTGAATTTAAAATTTAATTTAAAAATTTAGGCATCATGAGATATCTGGATACGAGCAACATTTTGATTTAACTTAATTTTTCTAAAAGTACCTCAAATTCTTTTCTTGTTGTAACTTAAATAAATCCTACATTTGTAATTGAAAACAGGTGCAAAAACAAACACATATGGGAAAATATTTACTATTTGGCAACTGACAACGAAACTGAAGTTCGGTTGCCATATAACGTTGTTTTAGTCCAATTTAATGTCATTTTTTGCAGAAATATAGCAATGGTTCTAATTACCAATGGTTCTAAAGCCAATTTTTCTTTATCTCTATCACATGCTATTTACCACTGTTTTCGTATTTAAGAGGACATTTCAAAAAACCGAGCCCTCGAAATTTTTAGACAAATGCCTTGTTTCACAATTTTTGAAGATACAACTCATTTGTATTTCTACACACAGAAAATTTTTTAAATTTTTTCAGTTAAAATTTTGCTTAATTATTGTATAATTTTATATATAAATATCAAACGATACTAATATTATTTATTTAAATTAAAAAATGTTCAATCTCAAATCATGTTTTTATGTGTTCTTATTTTTATTCAAGTAAATATAGTATCACGATTTTTAACAAATATGTCAAAACCTCTTATTTGTCAAATGGTAAATGCTTCCAAAGAAATTAAAATTGAAACTATCCTATTATTTATATCATGGTTGGAAACCTATTGTTTTCAGGAGCGTATGCGTAAATGCCTATTATTTAAAAATGACACAAAAATTAATTTCCATTTTTTCAAAATTTGAGATTCGATGATTAAGACACATTAGATTTTGTATGAAATCTTCTATTTTTTATAACTTGATTCACTCTGATTCAAAATCGTCGAGGTTCCAATGCGGGGCCTGCAGTGGTTAGTTATTAAAACCAGTTCATTTCAGATGATGTGCACCATATAAAAATATATAATTGGAATGTGAAATATTTGTATGTATACATATATACATATATGTTTAATTTTAAAATATAATTATATAAAATGCGTTTAAAAATTTAACCATTGAATATTTTAGAAAATCTTTATAATCAATTCTGAAATTGTTTACAAAAAAGTTGTTTTCAATTAATTGTTATCATCAGATCAAAATAAAATGATTTCATTATCAATAATTATATTAACTTTCGACATGATGGTATGGATAGTGGGTGTTTAATATTTTTGAGAACTTTAAACATGTGATTTAATATTGTTATTAAGTGTGTGATTTTCTTTATTATTTTTAAATTATATAAAAATATATCGAAATATAGTTTATGGTAACAATTAGAAAACAGCAATTACTAAAACATATTTTTTGCATTTTAAAAAGATGACACTTTATAAATAAATAAAACTCATTTTGCTATTAATACTTTATTTAAAAATGTTTTCATTCTCAGTATTATCTTTTCTAGACTGATTATGAGCCACTCATTAAAAAAGGTCATATGGAAGCAGCATGAATTGATTGATTGTGGTTCTTTTTATTTTGTTAAACACAAATTTTTTCTTCTTTATTTCGACAAAAGATTCCAAAAGTCTGGTACCTGTTTTGTTTTATTAATTTGAATATTCTTTCCAACATTTCAATAACAATAACTGACAATATCAGTAATCGTTCAAAAAAAAAAAAAAAAACAGAAATGTTTTCTCTTGCTAATAATTGAGATTATTCGTGTTAAGGTTAAACATTTTAATAAATGAAAGAAAAGTAAAAATAAATATTTTGTTTTTTTCTTGCTATGGATTTGCAAATAATGTCAATGAACATTTTTTTAAATTTTATGTACAGATTTGTTCTATGATGTAGCACCACAAAATGTAAACTGTTACCTTAGATCCAGAACTTTAGAAAAAAGCCATAAAATATGTTTTGATGTTTAGGCCTTTCTAAAATTAATGGTTTTATGCATATAGTGCAAATTCAAATCAAAAGTATTTGTCCAACTCAGTACTACTTACGGATTGAATGATTTAAGATTTTATATTTGTGAACGCTAAGGTACTTCAATACATACAATCTGACATAATTATATTGGCAGTCATAATATGTGTCATATTTTCGAGATGAATATTGACATTTTATGATTAAATTCTATTTAAATTGTTTGCTCTTAATTAAAAAAGATGAAGAAAATCAACTGGGCAGCCAAAGATAGATTTTCATTTAAAGTAAGTATATATAAATTGTAATTTGTAAATATAGGTAACACGGTATAAAAGTGCGATTTCATATTTTGTGCTTATTAATTCTAAACTTAATTCCCTTAGGATACAAACAAATGGCGCACCTTAATGCAATGATTTATTGTATCGAAGTGAGGCGTAAAGTTTTTGTATGTGTCTCACGATCACAGAATAGTTTGTAAAAACAAAATTAAAATTTGTTTAACATCAACATGCTGATAAATTCTTGGTCACAATTGGTTACCAGCTTGAGTCTCTTTTTAGACTGTCGGATGACCAATTCTTAAAAGTTACCATAAATTGCTGGGTATTGTTAAAATTCCTCTAAGTTTAAGCTTTGTTTTTTAATAACTATAAAAATACATTGTTATCAGTGTTTATTTAACATCCCTATAAATATGCTTTGTAAATAAAATTATATATTTTTGTTTGTTAGCTTGAAAATTTGGTTTAAGAATTAGTTAATTACGTGGTTAAAAATGAATAGTGCCGATGACAGAAAAAATTCTCAAAATAAACAAATAAGGGAAATTTTACTAATTTCACTAATTTTGAAGAACTTTGAGAAGCCATGGACAATTTTGCTTAATTTATTCAGTATAAACTTTCAAAATATTTGCAACATGCGTGAATGAAGATTAAAAAAATATTTTTAAATTTAAATTTATTACAGTATCAAAGGAAAGTTTATTGCTCAAGTTCAAATTTTAATGTTTATAATTAAAAGTTAATTGTGATATACATTTTGTTTGTGATTTTTCGTCTAAAATGATTATTTTTTTCATGCCAAGAAACGATTTTCTTAATAATTTTTCTGGCAACGCTGCTGGTACTATGTACAAAAGAGACTAAAATATAATTATTGCTTAGAAAGAGAAATAATTGTGTTCTAATAAAAAGAGAGGTGTTGTGTTGCCATATTTCGAATATTTTTAACATTATACAAGTATTTTCCTCTCAAAATATTTTAAATTAGAACCACATTAATATGTCAATGGTAAAATGGAAAAAAATTGGGTTAGTTAATGTATATAAATCACCAATTATATTATAGAATTTTTTGAAACAATTGAAATGCAGAATAAATTAAATATTTAAGATATTTCAATAAAAATTCTTGATATTTCAATAAAAAATATGGCAACACTGATTGTCATATCGATGATATTAACGAATATAGTATGCGATACTTTATTCAGTTGTCTCTATGAGCTCTTCGGTACTTGTTGGGTATAACGAATGGTTTAAAAATTGTATTACTAAAAAATGAAATAAAAACAAAATAAAGAAACAAAAATTGTGAAAGCAAAATCCTATGACAAAGTGTTTGGAATATTTTATAAAAATTCGTTTGCAAATTGTTTTATACTAAATTTAAAATAAATAACAAGAAAAATAAAAATTTTGATATAAAAACAACTTAAATGGAACCTTTTTGTATAACCAATAATTTGTGTCATTACAATAAATGTCGTGGTTACCTTAAGTCAAATATATATAGACCAAATACTTAAATAAAGGAAGAAATTTATATCAACGAAACTTATTAATATTTATTATATACAATAAACAAAAAGAAAAAATAATAAAAATCGTATAAAAGAGAAATAATTATTAGAATTTGAATAAATGTCAATACAAATACATATATATTTATAAAATAATAATAAAAACGAAGAAAAAATCAAATAAAGAAAAACAAAATCAAGAAAGGAAAAAGAAAAGAATAATAAACTCTTTAACCTGTAGCATTTTTAGTAAGAAAACAAAAATAAATAAAGAAGAAAGAACAAAACAAAATAAAAAACAATAACAAAACAAAATACAGTATAAACATTTACAAAATATCTGTTTGTATCTGAAAGATACAAACATTTCAATCTAGTCAGCTGAACAAAATCAAGTGCTCTCAAACAGGAAGAAATAAAAAAGTAAACGAAAAACCTTTTCTGTTTTTGTTTTTTTTTTCCAAAACAAGATATAAAAACAGACTACTATCAAAATGTGGTGCATTGTTAACTTACCAAATGGTACTCAACAAGCTGTTAAATGGGACTCAAAAGCCATAGGGCAAGAATGCTTGGAAAAGGTAATTCGCATAATTTAATTGTTAATAACATCTATAATTTCTAAATTAATTTGTTATATATCTAATGTCGAAGTCGCGATAAAAAAATATAAAAAATCTTATCTGAAAATAATATTTTTCTTTTTATCAAATTCTAAACAAATACTCTATTCAATACATTATCATATTCTGTTCAAAATACACAAATTTAGTAGTTTGTAGTTGTTTTTGATTTTGTATTTGTAACTTTTTTCTACTAAACCGATTTTAATAATTTTTAGAATAGTAGTTAAGTACTTGTAATTAAAATAATTAATTTTCATCATTTGATTCTAATTTATCGATTTACAAATGACAGTTTTCTGAAAGTTCTTCGCTCGAACTTTGAGGTTACCTTAGATATCTGTCTATATCTTTAAATATATTTTTAAATATAAACTATATAATATTTTAAAATAATAAACTTCCGGTACTATAACAAATTCTCAATTATTGTGGATAAATGCGTGCTAACAACAGACAGACGAACATAGCTAAACAGACAGAGATTTTTATTTGATGTTAAAATATATATGGGATCTGAGATGATTTCTTTTTAGCGTTATACACGGAATGACCCAGTTAATATAGCCTCTTGACCACTTGTGTTGGTGGAGGCTAAAAATACGCACCTGAAAATTAATAATAAAAAAACAAAATGTTTAACTATGGAAACTGTTCAAAGTCCAAGTCTTATAAAAGTTTGTTTTTGTTTACTTTGTTACTAAATACATTTTTATTATTTTCCTGTACTTTTTGATAATTGATACTGATAGAACTGAGTACTTTTACTTAACTACAATTCATTATCATTTAAAAGAAAAAAATAAAAATAAAAATATAAAAAAAAGAAAATATATATATATATATATATATATATATATATATATATATATATATATATATATATATATATATATATATATATATATATATATATATATATATATATATATATATATATATATATATATATATATATATATTTTCTATATATTAAGGATTACAGGTTGATAAACGTTTTTGAATTTGAATGATTATATATATATGTATATATATATATATATATATATATATATATATATATATATATATATATATATATATATATATATATATATATATATATATATATATATATATATATATATATATATATATATATATATATATATATATATATATATATAAAAGTTATAGCCAAAATCATAACTAATTTTATACATTTGTGAGTGTATGTGAGTATATGTATATCTATGAAACCTAACGAATTTACTTCACACGAATTTGTGGTGGAGGATATTGAAGATTTGGCGTAGCCGAATATAGCGTTCTTACTTGTTTTAATATATATATTAATATTAAACATTTCAGTCTTTATTATTTTTTTTATTATTTTTAAAGTTAAAAGGATACTTTTTAAATAAAAAAGAACATTTAACCGCCTTAAAGACCATTTGTAATTGAAAACTGAGCTGAGATTGTTAAAAATCGAAACCGCTTATATGATATATAAAATATATATATATTAATATTTTCCTTTCCATGTGATATTTTCGGATGTGTTATTTAGTTCTGCTGATAACCCTTGCAAAATCCTAATTAAATCTTCAACTTCTGTTTGATCACAAAAAATTGCATGGATTTTTTAATCGAATTTATTGATTTATTTTTAAAATTAAAAATTTATTGTATTTTTAAAATTATTACTCATTTTATTTTGAATACAAAGTAGAAACATTGTTATCTGTTTTAAATAAAATTTATAATTATTTTTCATTTAATAGCAATCTATTTTGTATAAATATATTTTTTATCTCTTTACTAACTTAATATGAAGTTGTAATTGAAGAATCATGATATTTAAGAAAATTTAATTTATTTTTACTTTACTACTTGGTATCTTTAATTTGTTTTAAATTTATTTATAAATTTGACTGATATACATATATTATAAAATATATTTTAATTAAATGTTAATTTTGATAAGGATTTTAGTTAATAGCTTAGAAACAATACAATCATATATGTTATAGTTTAGTTGTTATTTTGCTTCAATTAAGAATATTTTATAAATGTAATTCATATTTCAAAATTGTGTTATTAAAAATACAAATCGTTAATGGCAATTAAGTGTCATTCACTCATTTTATTTAATTAATAATGAAATTACAAAAATGAAGCTTATCTCTTAAGAGATTAGGATTTTATTTCTAATCAATAATACAAGATGTCATTTACATTAATATTTAAAGAATGATTTCAAATTATAAATGTATAAAAAACTTGTAGTAAATGGCAGGCTGATATTGTTTAAAAGTTTGCTGGGATTAGCAGTAAGACCACCTATATATTTTTATTGAATTTGTCCTTTGTGAGTAATAAGATTTCAAAAGCTTGTATTATCTCTTTATATTACTAAATTAAAATCTGTGAATATTTTGAATTTGATGAGAAATAAATAAAATGCCTTAAAATACCCAGGGACTCGTGTCTTACCCTACAAAATTGGATATTTAATTTGTATAATGTTTGTAACAACAAACATTACAAAAATGAAATAGTATATATATATATATATATATATATATATATATATATATATATATATATATATATATATATATATATATATATATATATATATATATATATATATATATATATATATATATATATATATATACATAAACATCGTGTTTTTTTATAAATCCGTAAAGAGGTGCCAGGCAGGTTTATTAACTTTATTAAGAATTTCATTGGATATTCAAATGTACATTTTTTAACTATTTTAAAAACATATTATATATATATATATATATATATATATATATATATATATATATATATATATATATATATATATATATATATATATATATATATATATATATATATATATATATATATATATATATATATATATATATATATATATATATTATGTTTAATATCTTTGTTTTCATATTGTACGTATGTATGCAATATCTTTGTAGTTATACACATATACACATAAGATCCATGAACAAAAAACTAAACAAATATGAGCAACTTGTTCAAAGTCCAATTATTGTTTGGGTCGCAGTCCAAAGTCCAATTTTAATATGTTTTGTTTTAGCTCTTTCTCCTCAAATACTCTAAATTTTAGGATATTTCCAACGTATACCTCTTTCTCTTCTTTTTTCATCTGTTATTGTATTTTTGAGAAACCAAAACAAAAATAATAAAATAAGATATTTTACACACAAAACACATTCTTGTCTTAATTACAATGGCAGATACAGATACAATGTACTAGCTCTGAGGTCTCTTTTAACAAATAAAAATACCTGAGCTTATACTATGCTCTTAGCTCTTTTATGCAAATTATATCTCTTTTTCTCTTTCGATGTTACCAGATGTATAAAATATAAGATGGGGAACTGTTAAAAAGAAAATTGCTACGAAATGTAGTAAATCGTATGTTTTTCCAATTCTTACTTTCTGTATGAAATCACCCTAATCTACTATATGTGCATTAGTTTCCTTGATTAAAAATATATGTTAATGTTACGTGAATTTTCAGAAACGAACAAAATTTAGTAAAAAAAAAAAACAAAATAAGTTTTGACTGTAATAAACAAAATTTATAAAAATTATAAATATTATTAGTTAGTAAGATTAATTCATTTATTTCTTTAAAAATTTACTCTCTTCTCTTTAAATGGACAAATGTCACATTTGTCAAAAGAATAAAGAAACAATATTCTCTTTTCAAATTTGTCGATTTAAAATTTACAATTTTAAGAAAGTTTTTTTCCCCCGAGATATCGTTCTATATCTTTTAAAATATTGACCGATTTTGCTGGTTTTAAATAAGAAACTTGTCAGGACTATAAAAAATAATCAGGATAAATTTCATTGTACATAGACAGACGGGTTTAGCTTAATAGACTCAGATTTTGTTTTGATGTATGAAAATATATTTATATTGTGGGGTTTGAGACGATGCTTTTTGAGTGTTACACACGGAATGGCAAAGTTAATATACCCTCTTCATTACTTTTGGTGGTGGAGGGTAAAAAACATTTGTACTTATATAACTATAATAGCATTTACTGTTAAGCTAAAGCAGAGGTGGGTAGGTTTATAATATGTGAATAAAATCAGATGATTTCCTTCCTTCGAAGTTTCAGCGTAAAGGTTAAAGATAATTACAATTTCCACAATTCTTATGAGAAAATTTTCTGTCATTACGTCGTTGACTTTTAGTCATTACGTCGTTTGTCCACATCTGCTATATTGTAAACATCTGCCATGACTACATGACTAAAGTTGCATTCGCTTTATTATAAATTGTATGTTGGTGGATTTTATATTTATTTCTCATACTTTTTCTTAACGATCGGACTTTGAACTTTTTAATTTAGCGGCAAATCTTTTATACACGAGTTTACGAATGACTGTATATTTTTATTTATACCCACAATACAAACTCTTTAAACATTTGGATGTTAAAATGATCGTGGACGCCACTTCTCAGTCACTTCTGGAAAATTGTGGTAAGATTTTCGAAGTTTTACGAAAACAAAATACATAATTTATAGCCACTTCGTCTTCATGGAGTATAGATGGAAGCGTCTTCCAAAAGTTGTTCAGAAGATAGTATACAATTTACAAAAACAAGATACATTACAATCGCCACATGATCTTCTCCAAGTATATTAGGAAGTGTATTCCAGAAATAGTTTAGAAGATATTACGGAAATTACAAAAACAAAATACATTACTATTTCCACTTTACCTTTATAGAGTATTTAAGAAGTGTCTTCCAAAAGTTATGTATTTTTATTTTGTAAATTATCTTCCATTTTCTAGAAGATAAATTACAAAATAAAAACACATTGTTGTTGTCACTTGATCTTCTCGGAGTATGAAGGAAGAGTATTTTAGAAGTTGTTCAAGAAGTGTATAAAGAAGCGACTTCCCTTCTGGAAGGGAAGATTTTTGAAGATTTTAAAGGAATTGCAAAAACAAAATACATTGCTTTTGTTTTTATTTATTTATTTATTTAATTATTTATTTATTTATTTATTTATTTATTTATTTATTTATTTATTATTGATTATTTATTGATTTATTTCTATATTTTCTGTATTACAAAAGAGAACAATAATTTCAACTTTGAATTTGAGTAGTTCGGTAATATTTTGTCATTGAAAATGATATTGTTATTATTATGAGTGAATAATAATTTTTCTTTAATAAGGAACTGATTTATGTTGTAATTTAAAAATTTAATTACAATTATAATCCGTAAATAAGATTATTCCCCTTCCGAACACAAAGGAAATCATTCATAAATCATAGTTTTACTTGACGATGAAACAAATTTAAATATATACAAGTGCAGCTGTCATTGTTGCTTTCTATTATTATGCAGAAAATATATGAAAAACTAGAAAGAAATCTTCTAAAGAACTTCCTAGTGGTAATAGTAATATATTTTTATATACTTCTTGAAGATCACATGACAATATTTTGTTTTTGTAAATCATCTACTATCTTCTAAACAACTTCTAGTGACAACAACAATGTATTTTGTTTTTGTAAGTCATTTACTATCTTCTAAGTTAAGGAATCTATTTCCTTTTGAAATAATAGTGTTATTATTAAGAATGAATAATTGTTTTCCTTTAATATAATTTTTACTGTGTTTAAATTTTAATAACTACAATCAGAATATAAGATTTATTATTACTAGCAAGGATTTTATATCCTATTTATCGTAAGTAAATTTTATAACAATCTTAGTACTTATATAAACATATTAAGAATTCAAATAATATTCAGATTTTCATTTAAAACTAACAAAATATTAATAATTTGGACTTGATATGGAACCAGGAAAAAGTGCATCATTCACACATTGTAAATGTGGAATATGTAATAATTAAAGTTTTTATTTATAGAATTTTCAAATTAGTGAAATATCTGACAAATGTTTGTATATATGTATATAATAATTTTAATGTAACAAATAAAAATTTTTAAAAAAGTACACATTTTATTTCGGGTGTAAAGTAGTAGGCAGTTCCAGAAATGGCCTATAAGTGACTTCTGGAATTTTCCGACGAAAGATGATTTTTATGTTATTTTGATGATACCTTTGCGATGAATTTCACCTTTTTCTAAGCAACTTCCGCAACAAAAAATTTTTGCTGAGTTCCTTTTATTTGCTACAAAATTGTAATAAAAATAAAAAAACAAAATTTAAGATGTTTGTATTACCATATATTATGCTCAAATAAGATTACATTTATATTAGTTTTTTTATATGTCGTGGATATTTTGATAAACTAAAAAATAAGGGTCTATAAAAATTGACAGTGGAGATAAAAGTATTTTTACAGATTTAATCTATTTTTTGCTTAAGTAATATTTTTCGAAATTTCATTTATGTATATAAAGATATTCAAATAGGTATTAAATATAATATATTATGTGTTTATTTATTTTTAATTATATATAATTTTATTTTTATTTTAGGTTTGTAAAGCATTGGGTATTGTATGCGAAATGGAATATTTTGGTTTGGAACATTGGGTCCCAAATCAAAAGGAGTCTCGTACCCATCAATGGATCAATTTGCGAAATCGTCTTTCCTGTGACGGTGGAAGTGGCAGTGGTATACAATTGATGTTAGCATTGCGTGTAAAATTTTGGGTTCCTGTCCATTCCATCTTACAAGAAAATGTTCGTAATTTATTTTTTATGCAAGCTAAAGCTGACTTGTTAGAAGGACGATTGTGTGCAAAAAACTGGTCGAACGCTGCAAAACTTGCTGCACTATTATGTCAAGCAGACGGTTTACGCTTCAATAATGCATCTCTTAAAAGCGAATGCCCTCTGAAAATTAAAAGGGAGCAGGAGCGTTTAAAGGGTTTGCAACAACAGCAGCA
This sequence comes from Cochliomyia hominivorax, assembly GCA_004302925.2. NCBI lineage: Eukaryota > Metazoa > Arthropoda > Insecta > Diptera > Calliphoridae > Cochliomyia > Cochliomyia hominivorax. The sequence goes on along the minus strand of PYHX02000494.1, from coordinate 611,542 downwards.
GCATCAACAGCAACAGGACTTTCTGCAGCAACAACAAAATGGAACAGCAGGCAAAGAACGTAAAGAGAAGGATCATGTTTTATCGTTCAAAAAACGTCGACTATCAAAACAGAAATCTGTGGAGAACATAGACAACAGTCAGTTAAACACTCAGGCCTCAACATCATTTGCTGCAATTGCTGTTGTTGCGACAGCATCTCCAATGGAAAACAAAAAAACTACCTCTAGTACAAACGAAAACTCAACCAAAGTATCTGATAGTGTAAAAATTATCTGTGATAATAACAACAATACGCAACAACTACTACAAGAATCAGATTTATCCTTAGATAAACTTTTAGCTTCTTCTCCTTTACGTATATACCAAGATTACATAATTAAACCTGAAAATGAAGAAAGCGACAACGAAATGCCGGAAGAATTTCTTAAGCAAATTGCAGAAGAACATGGCAAATTAAACATGTTGAAAATGTCAACAAAATCTGCCAAATATTGGTTACTAAAAGAAATTCAAGATCTGCCAGGTTACGGCGAAGAAGTTTTTAGTGGATTTACCACTACCGAACATTCTCAACGCTGTGACATAGCTGTGGGTGCACATGGCATTAAAGTTGTTATTGGAGAGAACGAAAGAAAGTAAGTGGTTTTATTTAAACATTTATCAAAAGTGTAATATACTGATCAATACTTTGTTTATTTTTATTTCAGCATTCCATTTAGTGCCATTGCGACGGCTAAATCGTTTCGTCGTACATTTAAATTGGAATATGTAGGTGATAATAGTATTCGACGAGAAATAGAAATCAAGTTGCCGAAACATGCAATTGCAGCTGGGTTATATAGATCTATAACCGAACGACACGCTTTTTATGTTTGCGATAAAGTTCGAGGAGTTGTAACGAATCAATTTACACGGGATCTTAAAGGAACAATAGCTTCAATGTTTAAAGAAGATACCGAACTGGGAAAGCGTTACGTTTTTGATATTCAACATACCAGTCGAGAAGTTCATGATCAAGCACGTCGTATTTTACATGAACGTGGAATTGAAACGTCATCCCATAGCACGGCCTCTGTTATGGACGATATTTCAAATTATTTATCGCATTTAGCTGGTCCCATTGATAACGAGGCTTCAGATGGATGTTGTGTTAAAAATATTTCTTCTACGACCAGTAAATTGGATTTGGCGATACGAGAAAAAGAAGAAAGAGAAGCTGCTATAGAACAATGTGTTGACTCTAGAATATCAGAGGCTATGACTTGTAAGATTTGTATGGATAATGCCATTAATTCCATGTTCAATCCTTGCTGTCATGTAATAGCCTGTGATCGATGCGCAGCGAAATGTGAAAATTGTCCAAATTGTCGTATGAAAATCAGTAATGTTGTTAAAATATATTTACCACCAGAGCTAAGAACTTCTCAGTCACGAGCATGTAACTATAAAAATTCAAATAGGTGTTTGGTATAATATGGCTTGTTAAAATTTCAATCAGCAAATATATTAGTTTTAATACATTATTTTCAAATTACCGTTCATGTAATTACAATTAACACAACAGCAACAACTTTAAATTGCTTTAAATTTAGCATTTTAGTAAAATATCAGCTTATATATATATATATATATATATATATATATATATATATATATATATATATATATATATATATATATATATATATATATATATATATATATATATATATATATATATATATATATATATATATATATATATATATATATATATATATATATATATATATATATATATATATATAATAACATTTGTATATATGTATATTTTTTTGTTTATTTATTTTGTAAAAATATTGATGTAATTTTATGTAGAATATACTTCCAATTACCTTATTGTATTTTTAACAATTTGTACGTAGATACTCTACTTTTCTAATATTTTTTAGTTATATCACAAATTATTATTCATTTTTATTCATTTATTACAACAGTCGCAATTAAACAATGCAAATAGAGAATTTAAGACATTTAAAATTTTTTATAATTAAAATTTAATAATAACATTTTACGAACACGAGTAATTTATAATAAAAATATATTTAAATTATAAAATGCAAACAATATCTGTTTTGATTTTTAGAAAACGGAAGGAGATTTTTTATGAAATTGAAATATAAATCGTATGTGTAAGTATGTACTGGGATTAAATTGCTAATACACATCCAACAGTACGAATTATATATTGTTAAACTCTTTTAAAATACCTTAAAATTTGTATCATTGTACAAAACCAATATTATGTTGTAGATCAAAATAAGTTAAAATATGTATTTTTTTTTATAAACAAAGTATAATTAAAAAGTTTTAATCGATATTTGTTGAGTTATTACGCAAATAAAACGTTCATTGGTTTTGTCGGCAAAAAATATATCATTTGTATATTCAGTCCTTAACCATACATTTGTGTAGAATGTGAGTGATTTTTGAACTTAAACCAAAGACCGCCAGATTATTATACTAGTTACAAAAGTTCAGTATAAGACCATATAGGATCCTGCTTTCTTTGCAGTAGGAATATCTCTACTTTACACTTTAGGTTGAAAAATACTAATTTAGATTTTAGACAATTCGCTAAGAAATTTCTAAACAGTGCAATCAATAAAAAGAATCGTCTATAGAGCGATAAAACCAAAATTTAATTTCTTTAGCTTAGATGAAATAAATTTGATTCGTACATTGTAAGGGCTATTGATTTCTAGGTGAATATATTAACAAAGGCGATTTGAGTACAAATTTATTCCATTAGGGATAAAATAATTAATTAGGCGTTTTAATATATTTAACCTTTTATAATAAAATTTGGAATAAATTGTGTATTATTTGAAAACATATCATTTCAAGAATAAAGCAAAAAAATCCGTTTATAATTTTTCTGCTCGCTACTGTATAAAAATTTTATTGTCAATTTACGTATGTTGGATATGTTCAGTGTATGCTAGGTAAATACTAACGGATACTTGGACGTACTCTTAACAGTTAACTGTCTGTTTTTATTTTCAAAAAATCAACTCTGAACGAATTAGTGTAGGTACTTTTTGTGTATTAATTACTTTTTACTTTTACAACACTGGTAGTAAAGAAAACAACAAGTAAACATCTATTGAAAATTTAGAGAAATGTTGAAAATAGTAAATAAAGCCAAATAAAAATATTAAATTAAGAGATAAATTATTTTATTTTAATTCAAAAATGTTTTCCATTTGTAAACAATCACATCCTGCTACGGCAGTTGAATTTGCAATTACATGTCGATTTTTTAATAATGTTGAAGAAAATGTGGTTATAGCCGGCGCCAATATTTTAAAAATCTATAGGATTTATCCAAACGTTGATGGAACGCAAAGGCAACAAAAGATTAATCCAAATGACTTGAGGGCACCATCTAAAATGCGATTAGAATGCCTAGCTTCCTACACTCTGTATGGAAATGTGATGTCTCTGCAAAGCGTCACACTGACGGGATCAATGAGGGACGCGTTACTAATTAGTTTTAAAGATGCAAAATTGTCTGTCGTTCAACATGATCCTGATACATATGCATTGAAAACATTGTCATTACATTTCTTTGAGGAGGAAGACATCAGAGATGGCTGGACTGGTCATTATTACATTCCCATGGTACGCGTTGATCCCGATGCACGTTGTGCTGTTATGTTGGTATACGGTAAACGTTTGGTGGTTTTACCATTTCGTAAAGAAAATGGTATAGACGAAATTGAAATGGCTGATGTAAAACCAATTAAAAAGGCTCCTACAGCTATAGTGTCACGCACCCCAATACTGGCCTCCTATCTTATTGCTTTACGTGATCTCGATGAGAAAATTGACAATGTTCTCGATTTACAGTTCTTGCACGGATACTATGAACCAACTTTATTAATTTTGTATGAGCCTGTTCGTACATTTCCCGGTCGAGTTGCTGTTCGAGCAGACACTTGTGTTTTGGTCGCAATTTCGCTGAACATACAACAACGTGTTCATCCGATTATATGGACTGTTACGGGTTTACCTTTCGACTGCTTGCAGGTCTTTCCTATACAAAAGCCAATTGGTGGTTGTTTAGTAACAACTGTTAATGCTATAATTTACTTAAATCAGAGTGTTCCACCATACGGTGTTTCCTTAAACAGTTCAGCTGATCACAGTACGGCTTTCCCGCTTAAACCTCAAGATGGGGTACGTATAAGTTTAGATGCTGCTAACATAACTTTTATTGACGTCGATAAGCTGGTTGTGTCATTACGTAGTGGAGAATTATATGTTGTGACCCTTTGCGTAGACTCAATGAGAACAGTCCGTAATTTTCACTTTCATAAAGCGGCCGCAAGTGTACTTACCAGTTGTATGTGCGTATTTCAAAGTGAGTATTTATTTTTGGGATCACGATTAGGAAATTCTCTACTTTTGCATTTTACTGAAGAAGATCAAAGCACTGTAATAACACTTGATGAAATAGAAATGTCAGATTCCAATAATGCAAACACAGAGGAATCGCGCAAAGGTCGTCGGATTGAAGATGAAGAATTAGAGGTATATGGATCGGGAACAAAAACATCTGTCCAACTTCGAAAATATATATTTGAAGTTTGTGATAGTTTACTCAATGTGGGCCCAATAAATTTCATGTGTGCTGGTGAACGTGTAGAGTTTGAAGAAGGTGGTACTACTTTACGTCCCCAAGCAAGTCAATTATGTGATTTGAAAATAGATATAGTTGCATCCAGTGGCCACAGTAAAAATGGGTCACTCTGTGTTTTTGTAAACTGTATTAATCCACAAGTCATAACTTCTTTTGAATTAGAAGGTTGTCTTGATGTATGGACACTTTATGATGATGTAAGTAAAAAATCAACACGTCATGATCATCACGATTTTATGATATTGTCGCAGAGAACATCAACGTTGGTTTTGCAAACAGGAGAAGAAATTAATGAAATTGAAAATACTGGATTTTGCTGTAATCAACCAACGGTATTTGTTGGTAACTTGGGCCAAAATAGATTTATTGTACAGGTCACAACTCGGTCGGTCCGTTTATTGCAAGGAAAGCGTCTAATTCAAAATGTGCCAATAGATGAAGGGGCACCCGTAGTACAAGTATCTGTGGCTGATCCATATGTATGCTTAAGAGTGTTGCATGGAAAAGTAATAACTCTTGCTTTACGTGAAACTAAAGGAACGCCCCGTTTGGCTATTAACAAAAATACCATCAGCAGTATACCAGCTGTAGTATCTTTAGCTGCATATAAAGATTTGTCTGGTTTGTTTACAACAAAATCCGATGATGTTTTGAATCTAACTGGCAGTGGTGGCAATTCATTATATGGTGGTCTGGGTTACATGAAAGCTGAACCTAATATGAAAATTGAAGATGAAGAAGATTTATTATATGGTGAGTCGGGGAATGCCTTCAAAATGAACAGTATGGCTGATTTGGCAAAACAATCACGCCAGAAGAACACAGATTGGTGGAGACGTTTATTGGTACAAGTAAAACCTTCTTACTGGCTGATAATTGCTAGAGAAAGTGGTACTCTGGAAATTTACTCAATGCCAGATATGAAGCTGATGTATTTAGTAAATGACGTGGGCAACGGGGATACGGTGCTCACAGATTCAATGGAATTTGTACCGGCAACTCTTAATCAACAAGATAATAAACAGGGCATTTTATTGAATTGTATGCCCCAACATTTTAACTCTCCTTCGGTAAAAGAAATTGTTATGGTAGGGTTGGGAAGTAATGGAAATAGGCCATTACTTATGATACGAACCCGTCTAGAATTGTTAATATATCAAGCATATCGCTATGGCAAAGGTCATTTGAAGGTGCGTTTTCGAAAAATACAAAGCCTTAATATGCTGGAGGAAGATTCAAAACCCATGGATGTTGACGATGAATACTCAGATTCATTGGTTTCATATAATTTACAAGATCAGTATATTAGTAAGTTACGTTATTTCGCAAATATTGCAGGATTAAGTGGGGTAGCAGTATGTGGTTCAAATCCTTGCTTCATTTTCTTGACGGGAAAAGGTGAAATGAGAGTTCATAAGGTATTTGGCAATGGATCTCTCCGAAGCTTTGCTGCATTTAATAATGTAAACTGTCCTCAGGGCTTCTTATGTTTTGATATCACTTTCGATCTTAAAATTTGTGTCCTACCGACCTATCTTACCTATGACTCTTCTTGGCCCGTAAGAAAAGTACCCTTACGTTGTACACCTCGACAAATTGTATATCACAGAGAAAATCGGGTCTATTGCCTTGTTACTCAAACAGAGGAAATGAGTAATAAATATTTTCGTTTCAATGGCGAGGACAAAGAGTTGACCGAAGAAAATAAAGGTGAACGTTTCATCTATCCCAATGCATCGAAATTTAGTATCGTTCTGATCAGTCCCGAGACATGGGAAATTGTTCCTGATGCATCTATTGAATTTGAAAGTTGGGAACATGTGACAGCATTTAAAATAGTTAAACTGGCATATGAAGGTACTCGTTCTGGTCTTAAAGAATATCTTTGCATAGGTACAAATTTCAATTACAGCGAAGATATAACGTCGCGAGGCAACATACACATCTATGATATAATTGAGGTTGTTCCCGAACCTGGAAAACCACTTACAAAGTTTAAACTGAAAGAAGTTTTTAAAAAAGAACAAAAGGGACCCGTATCGGCTATAGCTGACGTTTTAGGTTTTCTAGTAACTGCACTAGGACAAAAGATTTATCTGTGGCAGCTGAAAGACGATGATTTAATTGGGGTAGCATTCATTGATACCAACATTTACGTACATCAAATAATTTCTATTAAGTCTTTAATTCTTATAGCTGACGTTTATAAATCAATTAGTTTACTAAGATTTCAAGAAGAGTTTCGCACATTATCATTAGCTTCGAGAGATTTTAATCCACTGGAAGCTTATGGAATTGAATTTATGGTAGATAATACTAATTTAGGATTTTTTGTCACTGATGCTGAAAAGAATGTTATTATCTACATGTATCAACCAGAGGTAAGAGAATCTATTGGCGGACAAAAGCTATTGCGCAAAGGCGACTTTCACTTAGGGCAAGCGGTAAATACAATGTTTAGAGTACAATGCCATCAAAGAGGACTCAACCATCGCTACCCGTTCATGTACGAAAATAAACATATGATTGTTTATGGTACACTAGATGGTGCTATTGGTTACTGTTTACCTCTGCCAGAGAAAGTATACCGTCGCTTTCTTATGTTGCAAAATGTTCTCTTGTCTTATCAAGAGCATCTTTGCGGACTGAACCCAAAGGAATTTCGAACAATCAAAATGTCTAAGAAACTATCTCTCAATCCTAGTCGCTGCATTATCGATGGTGATTTGATATGGTCATTTGCAAATATGACAGTTGCGGAGCGGAATGAAGTATCTAAAAAAATTGGAACAAAAACTGAAGATATCTTAAGCGATCTATTAGAAATTGAAAGAATAACAGCAGTTTTTTAATACGATGTTAAAAAGTCTAAAAAATAAACTTTTTGGCAGGTGCCAATAAAAACAAAATAGTTTGGTTTTCTTCTTTGTATTTTAACATAGTTTCTGTATGTAACAAAGATTTTTCTTAAAATTCTAAAATTTTATTAAAATAAAATGTATATATCTACAAAATTTTTGTGCCTTGTTGATTCAATCGCTGATTTAATTTTACATGTGTTTGACGTTTCTTTTCTTCCTTAAATGCCTCAGCATTGGCCTTTTTCTCTATGCGTCTTTCAGATCGATATTCTTTAAGCAAACGCTTACGTTCCCTTTTTTCTTCTGTTGTTTCATCTTTAGGTCTTATAGAGAGTACACTTAAAGTAGAAAGCAATGATTTAGCGCAAAGAGATTTTGGTCCTCCGTTAAAATTTTGATCAGTGCTGTTATCTAGTTTTGCTAATGCTTTGGCAGTTAATTGATTATTATCACCATGTAGAACATTCATTGGGATACCAGTTTTAGGGTCTATATCAATTTTTTTAATTAATGAACTTGAAGTATTTCGACTCTTGCGCTTCGGCTCGTCAATTAATTTGGGATGATTGTATATATTGGAAGATGTTGATAGTACTGATTCACAATCCCATTTCTTTTCTTTGTGATCTTCTACTTCCACTTCCACCAATTCCTCATTGGGATCATAGTCACCTTCAACAACATTTTTATATCTCTCTATTCGTTTCGCATCCCATTCTTTATTATATTCAAGAATTTTATCAGATTTCTTGAATTGTTTGAAGCAATTTAAGACATACGGATGCTTTTGACCCCAGGTACCTTCAATTTCTTCCGTTCCCAGATCGCCCAACTCTGGATCATCATATGTGGCATAAAAACGTTCGAAGCGATCATCTAGAAGCGTTAGTTGTTCATTGCGTCTTATAACACTAGAAGACATGGAATATTCGGTAAACTGGGATTTTATTTCTTCGTTTAGGAAACGGCGTTCTCGCATTAGAGGACCTAAACGATCCATCAACTCGCTGTCATCTTCATCATCCATCAAATCATCAGAGTCGAAATCATCTTCTTTTTCATCTTCAGAGGCAAACGATCCATCATTATCACCTGCCATTGCTTGCAAAACAAAATCATCCTCTAATTGATTCTCTTCATTTTCAAAATCGAAATCGTCATCTAAAGCTGCGACCACATCAGGATCCCAATCTGGGCGTGGACCTGGTTGCGGCGCAGCTTTGTTTAACATTCCTTCATCTTCTTCAAACTCAGTAGCAAAAACAGAACTTGGCAATTTCAATTTAGGCGCCGTGGTGACACGACCTTCATCAACACGTTTTCTAACCTGATTAGGATTTTCAACATATTCCCAAACTACATCTTGCTCTGGTTTCTTTAAATGTTGTAGGTAATCGTAATCATCATCGAAATGGATACCATATTTTTGTTGTTCTTCCTTACGCCTTGCATTATCCAAATCACTACTTTGGTTTTTATGTGGTTGACGGGCAGCCGCTTCCACCAAAACGCGTTGAGGTGCTTCCGAGTCGGTAACCAATGGATCATGCTGACTTCTATGTACCAAGTGAAATGTCACAGCATTTTTACGATCAATGAAAGCCTTTTTACTTTTTCCCTGAAATTAAAAAAAAAACAAATAAATTTAATAATTTACAAAAAAATATGTACATATTAATATATCACCATCTTCTTTAAATCAGCAATAGCAATATATGTTGTTAATAAAAAAATTTTTCCTTTTTTTATATTTTGTTACTTTTTAACAAAAACAAAACACATGTGGTAGAGTTAGAGATGGAAACGGTTGACAGTTGTGAATAATTCATAACATTGCATTAAATGTTACAAGACAATTTCTTGTCATAATAAAAAGTTTTCATGTCTAGAAATAAAAATGTTTATAAATTTAAAATTCACATAATTTAAATATTTTATTCAAATTTAATAAATTTATTCAAATTTGATTTAGTTTTACCTTTTATTTGGAAGAATGTATTGCAAATAATTCTATACTCTTTTTTCAAGTTATTCATTATTATTCGGATATAATTTTGTTATATCAAAATACATTTCAATTTACCACTAATCTGCTAATGTTCCTTAAAGGTTTGCTGGACAAAAGTTCCATAACAAATATATTTACGCTTGCCGAATATAAAACTCAATGCTTTAACTGACTTCATACCCATAGAAAATACGAAAATTAAAAAAATATACAGTAAAAAATGCTTGAAGCAATTTAATTGCTATCGCCAATAAAATTTGCTCAATGCAGCTTTAAGAACATTCACAGAAAAATATTATGTCAGATTTTTATTTTCATTTTCTAATGTGTGTTATTTTTTAGATTTAAAATAAAAGTTGACTAATAAATTAAAATATATGAGTATAAAAAAGAAAGAAATGAGTAAGAGATTTAGAAAATAGTGATTTTTTACTTTCTCTATTCAGGTTTTTTGAAATAGAACTTTTCGGTTTATCGACGAATATAAAGTTGACAGATCATAAAACATAGGAATCGTTTTTTGCACAGAAAATCGATATTTTAACCATAATCGAAATCGATTCTCCAATCTCTTATGCGGAGAAACCCAAAAAAGAAAAAAAGATGTGCTAAGAATTGAATAAAATTCAATAAATAAAATGGAAGAAAGTGATTTAAGTCTTAAACGTGATAATGACGGTGGTGGCAATGAATTATCCAAAACTAATGCTGATAATGAAAGTGGGAATGGGAGTGGCTTCGTTGAAAGAAAAGGTATGTTCATAATGAATATTCCCAGTGCATAAATGTACACATTAATAAAATGTACTTGTGTACATCTATATACATACATATGTAAATATAGAGGTAAATTCACATTAGGGACGTATCTTTTCACACTTTTTGCAAATATGAATTTACACTAATCATAAGTTTCCGAACACACAACCGATTAAAATTTTTATTTTATAACCACCGCTCATTTGATGTTATGTCGTCTAAGTAAATGATTAGAAAGTCAATAAAATTTTTTGTTAACTGACCAATTTTTTTTGAAAACTCATTCATATATTGGAGAAGATATAAATAAAAATTACAATGTCATAATTTTTTAATTATTGATAAATATTATTCTGTTTTACATTTCTATAAGTGTGTCAGTAAATGAACAATATTTGGATTCATTCATTCAAATTCTAAACAACAGGCGAATAAATATTGTACCACCAAAACTAAATAAAATTTAAAGATTACTTAGAACGTTTAGTTAGTATATATATTTAAGTAGTGAGGTTTATTTGAGATTAAATGGTAAAAGAAATCGCTTTCGGTGCAAAAGGTTTTTTCTTCAAAATGGGTTTCCTATTAAATTCTTTATCCACCAAAATGCATGCCTCTAATGTATATATATGGCTATGAATAGATTTATTACAAAAACTTCATGACCTGGAAGAAGAAAATCGAAAAATGCAGTATGGATTTAATAGCCAGCGTGCGAAATTAAAAGAACTATTTGTACAAAAGGAACGTGAACTAGAGGAGCTGAAAACGAAATTGGTCGTGCAAGAAGTAAAGTCACAAGAGGAAATATCTTCTTTGCAACAGTTGGTGCAAGGTTGGAAATAATGATATTAAACTTTTTCATATTATTTGAGTTTGATGTCTTTTCTTTTAGAAACAATTGAGGAATCGGCTATATGTAAGTCCGAATTAGAGCACTTGAAGGAAGAAGCTATGCGTTATCGACAAATGAATGAAAATTTAATGCAACAACAGCAACAAACAATTTCCAACAGTTCTCAAGAGTTAACCAGTTTAGCTCCGCAAGTTTTAAGTCAAGTGAAGAAAACATTAGTAAAAAAATTGGGTGTGGACACGACCAGTTCAGTGTTAGGATCAAGTTATTGCCAAGAGAACTCTACAGAAGAAAACAAAAATAAAATTGATTGTAAATATGTAAGTAAATATGTACATTTTAACTGTGTTTGTTTATTTTATTAAAATATTAATTATTTATCTTTAAGACCCACGAAGACTCTGAGGTACTGAGCTCAATTGTGACTCAACTTCATGAAGAGATGAAAGCTTTGAAAGATAAATTAAGGGAAGCCGATGAAAAACTCAGAGCACAACAAAATGAGGAGACAGATTCGAGTGTGAATATTATTTGTAGTAATTGTGCCAACCTTCAAGAAAGAATTGAAGAACTGAAATCTAATGGTGATAAAAAACAAGAAGAAAATGATAGTCTAAGGAAACAACTTGATGAATCAGTTAAAGATTTAGAAAAGGAAGCTGTTTTACGTGCTGGTTTGGAAAATCAGTGGCAAGAGAAAAGAGAAGCTCATAAAAATGAAGTGCATATACTTAGAGAACAAGTATGTAATATTTAATAAATTATTCAGATTTTTTTTCAGTTGATATTTTTTCAATTCATATTTTCTTAAAAGGTCACAGCTAACGAGCAACAACTATTGGAGTTACAACAACAATTTCTAGAAACCAAAGATGAGGTAATGCGTCAATTGCAGCGTGTTAGCGATGAAAGAGAAAAAGTCAACAAACACTTAGAAATTTTACAAGCTGACAACGACTTTTTATCTGGGCGATATTTAGCAACGGCAGAAGAAATTGAAAATCAATATATCAATCTACCCAATACTATTGAAGAGCTACATGAAGTAATTTTAAGACAGCAAAATGAACTTATACAGGCGCGATTAGGTTGTGATTTTGAAAAAAATCGATGTGTAACTTCTTTGGATGAGATAAAAATTTTACGAGATCAACTAGAAGCCAGTAATAACGAAAGGATTCAAAACAAGAAAAAATATCAAACCGAAATAAAATCACTTCAGTAAGTATGAATTACTATGAATTTAAAAATATAGTTATATAATCATTATATTTATTTTTAGGGATCGGATAACTCAGCATTTGGTGACATTACAAAATTATAAATCAGCTAAAAGCGCTTTAGAAAGAAAGGAAACAGAATTAAATAGGCAACTATCTCAACTGAGAGTAGAAATAATAGAGTTACAGGAGCAAAATGTAAGGATGTAATTAGTGATTTAGTTACAAATATTTTGACATAATTTTGTTACAGGAAAAACTTAGCAGAAGTTATGCAGATGCTAAAGCTAAAATAAAAAATTTACAGGATGATTTGGCTACCAGCGAACAAGTACAAAAAGATTTTGTTCAATTATCACAAACTTTACAGGTATAAAAAATGAAATTATTATAACAGAAATTAATAAGTGAATAAATTTTAGATGAATTTGGAACATTTAAGACATGCCGATACAGAAGTTCGCTGGCAAGATGACGATGACGTAGCGAATTGTCCAGCTTGTAATAATCATTTTACAGTTACCGTACGCAAATTACACTGTCGTCATTGTGGCCATATCTACTGTGACAAATGTTTAACCAAAACTGTACCATCTGGACCTCGAAAGCGGCCAGCACGTGTCTGTGATATCTGCCATACGTTGCTCACACCCAACATTGCACCCTATTTTAGTCAGGAATCTGCCCAGCAATCAACGGTGTCTACTAACTCTTAGAAAAATAGCATGAGAGCATAAGGATCTATAGAGAAAAATCATATGTCTGTCATTTATTTTAAAAAAATTATATTTTTTCAATAAATTTTATTTTTAATTCAATTATGTACGTATTTTACATCTTCTCAACTTTATTTAGATACAAAGATTACCACACACACACACACACATATATATATATATATATATATATATATATATATATATATATATATATATATATATATATATATATATATATATATATATATATATATATATATATATATATATATATATATATATATATATATATATATATATATATATATATATATATATATATATATATATATATATATATATATTGGTTGGAGTATATATCATAAAACAGACGGTTTCCACGAATTTAAAATGTATTTTCAATTTAACAATGTTTGATTGCAAAGTACAGGCTTATATTGATGATATTTGTGAAAGTAAATTTAATGCAAATACAATCACAGAAACAAATCGAAGAATCTTGTTGTCGGTATAAAATATTTTATAGTGAGTCTAGATATCCAATATATTCATTCGCTAGTTTTTAATGAATAAATTCAATGCCAATAATATTATAAATATTTATATTGAAAGGGACAAAAGATTCTATACATTGTATATATTTTCATAACAATCGGAGAGAGTTATGAAAACATTATAGAAAAAATGTGCAATTTTAAATTTAAGTAAATTGTTTCTACATTTGGTATTGTCTATAATATTTTTATATTTTAAAATTTATTTTTATTATTTAAAATTTATTACAGTTGTAATCAGATTTGTTGTACTAAATTCATGTTTCAATTTCAATATAACGATATGGCTTCAAAATACTCTTTTCCTACAATAAAATTAAAAAATAAATATTATTTTGTAATAGAACTAGAACAAAAATTGTAAAGGAAATCATGCAATATTAATAAATATATGTTTTTCTTTAAAATTAGATTACTTAAATAATCAAAATACTTGCAACAAAAAGTTATAAATGTTAGTATAATAAAAAAACTTAAATAAAAACAAGACCAACACTCTCTCACCAACAATCCCTTTTGAATTGATTTTGGTAAAAAAGAAAATTAATTAAAAATTAAAAAAGAAAAATCATACATTTATGAGTTTCAAACAATACTGCTAAGTTAGCAGAGGTGCACAAAATTCAGATTTCCTGACTTGTTATAAATTATGTGAAGCACAAAAGAACATTGAATTAGTGCTTACTCTGCCCAAATTGTTGTGTAAACAGCAGTAATTTATAGTGTTTGTGTAAAGTAAGTAGAGACTTTGTTGTATAAACTGGTCAACTCAGTTTTAGTGGATTTAATTGATTTATGTACCGCGAATGACAATTATCAATTTATTGATACATCCTAAAACTAAATTCTAAATATTTTGATAATAATTACTACCAATTATAGATTAAAAATGAATATCATTCCCAAGATTTGGAAAACTTCCAGTAACACAACGCATGTGTTTTGACATTGGTTAAAATATACAAATATTTATTAGTATAATTTAATATTTATTACCGATTTTTTAATGTTACATTAATACTGCACCTTTAATGTGTTTTATAACATTAGATACTGGATTTAGGTACGCTTAACACAAAAACAAAGATAAACTATTAACATAAATCATAAAGGACTAAAATTTGCTACAAAACTTCAGAAAATGGTTGTCCGGAAATAACTAAAAAATAAGAAAAAAATATATATTATATTTTGACAAAAATATTTTTGGTATTTGAAAAAAAAAAAAACAAATAAAATAATAATAAAATCATTCACAATCTGCTCTATAATTTAATAATTTAATACACAGAACAAAATTGATCATGGTTGATTTAAGATAATATTGATTTCAAACTGATTTTATTCATACATACATACATACATACATACATACATACATACATACATACATACATACATACATACAAACATACATACAAATAGCTTCCAGACTAATGCCACAACTGCCTCCGTCCCGATAAAACTTGACAGGTCTCAAGGTACGTTCGAGAATTGTCGCCGTAAGGTTGGTGGTACAGGTTCGGATGTATTTTTTCTTTCCCGATTAACGCGGATCTGGCTCTGGCTTTTGGTCTCATAAAGACCCCCTTTTCTACCCTCGAATCGCCTCACTGCTTGCAAAGATAACCATGGGATCAAAACGCGACTGTACAATGATTTGAGATAGCGGCGTTGAGTTGGGATCAAATAAAAAAGATATAATTAATAATACCAATAAAAACAATGAAACTGGAACAGAACCTACAGATGAAGCAGATAACCCTTTAAGGATAATGGTGTTGGAACAGAAAACAGAGCAAATAGTAGAAGGAAATTGCAGAAAAACTGTCGGCTCTGACGCATTTAGGTGACTTGGAGACTTTATATCTTCCCTGATGGATTTTGTAAAGACGAAGAATAATGTACACCACAGTAATAAGAAGCAAGTTCGGAGAATAATGGTGACATATAACGAGGCATCCGATGTATTGCAAGAGAAAAAGGAAGATTCCCTTATGAAACTCAAACGTCACCGGGCGTTTCAAAAAGTAGCTCAATGACTATAAAAAGGACAAGGGACCTCAGTAAGGGTATTCCTAGAATGACGCCAAATAAGAGAAAAAATGAGAGTGGGAAAAATAAAGGTCGGATGGACAGTATGTGCGCGAGCCAGTAGTACTCAAAAAATGTTTTATGTGTTTGGAATATGGACACATAGCCGGAGATTGTAAAAGTGCAGTAGACAGGTCAAGACTATGCCGCACATGTGGTGAAGCAAGGATTTGCACCGCGAACCCGAAATGTATGTTTTGCGTCGACAACGGGGAGACAGAAATTGAACATATAGCGGATAGTGGCAAATGTCCGGTATTTAGGAACAGCCTTAATAAAAGATGAAGATCATCCAGCTGAATCTGAATCATTGCGGAGCGGCTCAGGACCTACTCAGTCAGACAATTCGTGAAATGGATATTGACCTGGCAATAATATGCAAACAATATAAGGACTTGGCGACTGGAGTATGGGAAACGGATATATCGGTAAAAGCGGCAATATGAACATGTGGAAACTATGCTTTTGAGAAATTAAGAATCCCCAAGATGGTTTCGTAAGAGTTAAGATGAAGGGAATCTACTTCTACAGTTGCTACATATCACCAAACACCTCGCTGGAGGAGTTTGGAATTTTCGTTGACAATCTGGTTGAGGATGCGTCCGAACATGAGCCTAAAATTATAGGCGGAGATTTCAACGCTTGGTCGATTAACTGCGGATGTAATTTAATTGAAGATCATTAAAGGAATACTTCGGACAAAAGGATGGGCGTAGAATAAGATTGACTTGAGGTATTCCTGCAAGAATTTGTAGAACGGATAAGTTTGATCACTGCAACTCTGGATAAGGTCGCACACATTACAGATGCGTTAAAAAAGGCATGTGACACTGCCATGCCAAGAAGGATTCGATCGGATAAACGGAAACCGAACTACTGGTGGAACCCGGAAATAGCAACACTTTGAAGGTAATCTCTAAAAGCTAGTCGGGCTTTTCAAAGGAGAATAACGGTATCAGAAGCAAACGTTTTCCGAGAAGCATATCATCGGGCTAGACGCAACCTCCAGAAAGCGATAAAAATGAGCAAGAGGGAGAGTTTTAAGCAATTATGTAGAGAGATTAATCAGAATCCATGGGGAGATGTATATCGCGTGGTAATGTCACGTCTAAGGGGTCAATGGTCACCACATCTAACTTGCCCAATACTCCTCAGAAGAATAGTTGAGACCTTATTTATTATATGAGAAATCATAGCGTTTAATGGAGAGTATCAGCGGATGAGATATTGCGGATTTGTCCCAAAATAGGCGATAAAAAAGCTCCTGGTATGGACGACGTGCCAAATAAGGCACTTAAGATGGCGTTAAAGAAAAAAAACAGAAATATATGCCAAAGTGTTCAATGACTGCCTAAGTAAAGCTCTATTGCCGAAGATTTGGAAGAAACAAAAATTAGTCCTGCTACCAAAACCCGGAAAATAATTGGAGAGCCATCGTCCTATAGACCTATTCGTTTATTGCATACAATAGGGAAAGTTTTGGAGAGAATTATGTATAATAGATTACTGCCAGCTGTGGAGAGAGCAAATGGTCTATCAGAGAGGCAGTATGGATTTTGAAAGGCTAGATCAACGATTGATGCAATTGACAGGGTTGCTAGAATGACCAAGGAGGCAAAAGGTTCACGTAGAAGATAATGTGCGATATTAACTTTAGATATTAGAAATGTATTTAATAGTTCAGGTTGGAATCTAGAGGTTCCAGATTATTTGAGGAGTGTAATCGGTGACTACTTTAGGAATAGGACACTGTGATATGATACCGACGAGGTCACACGGTGCTACCGGACCTCGACCGGAGTGCCTCAGGGCTCGGTTCTTGGGTTGTTGTTGTGGAACGTGATGTACAATGATATCTTGGAATTGGATATACCTGAAGAATCTACGATTGTCGGATTTGCTGACGATATTGCTGTCGTTGTACGTGCAAGATATATTGACGAGGTGATCATTAAGGAATGGCTAAAAAAGGCAGAACTAGAACTAGCTGATCATAAGACGGAAGCAGTACTAGTAAGTAGCCGCAGGAAAAGGGAAATATTAAATATTAAGGTTGGCAGGGAGATTATCAAGTCAAGCATTGCTATAAAATACTTGGGCTTAATGATTGACGATAGGCTTAACTTTAGGGCCTATATAGAGTATGCTTTTAATAGGGCTGCCAAAGTGAATAGTGCACTTAGTAGAATTATGCCTACTACTGATTTCTAGGGTTACATTGTCAATATTGTCATATTATATATATAACAACAACGGGACAGAACATTAGCAAACTGACAAAGGAGATGAAAGATTACTCTAAAAGGGTGATGGACGCATAGACTAATAAGGATATAAAAACGTGGATAGAACGTGGACATAGGGAAGTGAACTACCAACTTACTCAATTTCTTTCAGGCCAAGGAGGATACAGAAGAAGAATCTGTATAAGATAGGATATGACGAATCTCTAAACTGTCCGATATGCTTGGAAATGGAGGATGCTGAGCATGTGGCATTTCGATACCCCAGATTTGGGAACTTAAGACGTACACTGGAGTGTGAATCTGGGTCGAGCATTGTTGTGGATAACATAATAAGAGTAATGATTTCTTCTGAGGGTAATTGGAATTCGGTTAACCGGTTCATTACCCAAGTAAACCTTGCGATGGAGGAGAAAAGTAATACTTAAAGGCAGTTCCGCGGGACATTTATGTTGTTGAAGATGGAGGTGGTTTTAGTCAGTAAAAATCCGGCATAACCACTATATGGTGGAAGGTTTCCACCTCCACTATATATAAAAACATACATACATACATACATACATACATACATACATACATACATACATACATACATACATACATATATACATACAAACATACTTACAAACATACAAACAAATATACATGCAAACGCACATACATACTGTTAATGTTAAAACCGCCTCATAACATTAAACAAAATTTTAAATCTATGGACTGCCGAATATATTTTCTAAAATTCTTACTTAATTTTCACGAGCGAAAGTGTCAAATAAAATGAAAAATATGACAGATACTTGTTTCCGCTAAAAACATTCATTTTCTTTCATTTTTTAACTGGAACACATATATTATTAATGAGAAACCAAATTAATTGGTTTTGGGCTCAATGATAATAATTTCCAATTCCCTAGATTCCATAAATTTGTTTAAATTCGAGAGACTCTGAGCTAATCATTTGGTCCTTCGAACCGGATACTCATATTAGAAACATCACACTCATTGAGATATCTAATCATTTTTGGGAGTTCTTTCAACAGCAGAAATAGGTTTGTTATATTTTGCTTTATTATTTAGTTTAATAATGCAAAGAACAACATAAAAATTTTATTTTTATGTTGTTCTTTATTTTACAAAATTTGTTGATTTTAATATATATATATATATATATATATATATATATATATATATATATATATATATATATATATATATATATATATATATATATATATATATATATATATATATATATATATATATATTTATTTTGTTCTATAACATAGTTCCCTTGCGTACTTGTAAATTTACCTTTTAATTGCTAATGATATTTGGTCTCTTTAGAACTTTAATTTATCATTATCACTCAACTCATGTTCTCAGTTTGCTCTTACACTTTTAATCTGTTTTTAAACCTCTTACATTTTTGTTTCTCTGCTACAACAAACTTCTCAATATAAAAACATTTTTCCCAATTCCACGCTCTCCATAATTCATTTATTTTTTTTTCTATTAATTCGTGATTTTCCAAATTGTTTTAAAAACCTTTGAAACTGCGATTAATAAAACGAGACAAATTTATGATGAAATATAATCGCATATATAAACAATTTTAAATAATTTTTAAAGTTCACTTTTTTCGACAAGTGAAATTTTTCGTACAAATATGGAATGTGTGTGTATGTTTTTATAATAAATACAGTTTTAATTCAACTTATCAAAATTAAAGCGTTTTTGTAAAGAAAAAACGAGGAGAGAAAGGAAAAGAAAAGTTTATAAATTTTATTCTTATTCAATAACAAGAGGAGAATATTTTATAGTTGTTATGGATTGATTTTACATTGAGATTTTTCTAAATTTTTGATATATATTAATTTTTCTATTTGTTTTTTTTTTAATTCTCTAGTTTTTTAAAAGCTGCAAATTTTGTGCTTTAATTAATATTTTCAGGCTTCCAACGGGTTAATTTTCTTTTTTTCTCAAATATTACTTTTTTCCTTTACATTTCTTATTGCTGTACAATACTCAATTGGAAAAAATCTGGGAATTTTGTAAACATTCCAATTACTCTTTTTATAATTGTAGGTCATTGAACTCTAGTTTATTGATCAGCAGATCATATAAAACATGCAATTGAAAGGGTGAAGTCATTACTTTTTTTTAAGTCTTTTTCTAAATTAAGTTTTTAAGGCCCTATGTCTCTAATTTCATTATAATTTCCGGCTTTTCTATATATTTGTCGAACGTTTTTAAAAAATATTCTATACTATATATATTATACTTGTTAGTTTTAAAAGTTTTACTATACCTATTTCTTATTATCCCTAAAATGTTTCTAATATGTCTTTGGAACACTTTAACCATTTGGTGATGCATCAGAACGTGCCTATGCGGCTGTTACTTATATCCGAATTGTTTAAGATTCCAACACATTTGTTCATTTAATAACCTCTAAAACTAAGGTAGCACCGATTAAAACTCTATCAATTCCTAATTTAGAACTTAGTTTAGCCGTATTACTAGCAGAAATGTTATATAAACTTCTTCCTAAACTCAACGTAAAAACATACTGCACCTACTGCTGGACTGATTCTTCTATAGTTCTTTCCTGGATTGCAAAGCTTTCTTGTTCATGCATACATTTGTAGCTAATAGAATCTCTAAAATTATTCAGATAACTAATTCGAGTCTTTGGAAGCATGTTTGTTCAGATTCTAATCCGGCAGATATAGCAAGTCGTGGATTATATCCTCAGGAGATGAAGGGTAACAATCTTTGGTGGCATGGACCGGAACTGTTAAGAAAATCTCCCGAAAAATGGCCCAAGGCGAACCCTATTTTAAATACCAATTTGGAAAGTAAACAATTTAAGGTTGATTTTAAATATTTTTCAAACCATGAGAATTAATAATCTTAAACGTTTTTCATCATTTCCTAAAGCGTTGCGAGTTTTTGCATATGTATACCGATTCTTTTTTAAGACTCACTTCAGATATCGTAATAGTTTCCATATAGAGTCCACAATGGTGAAAAATTCCGAAATAGTTTTTGTTCGAAACAAACTTATTTCTATCGTCCAAAGGGTTCATTTCCCCAATGAATACCATGCTCTTTCTTTACAAAAAAATATTGAAAGTACTAGTTCAAACCCAAACTTAAATCCATTTTTTGATTCAGAAGGAATTATATGTTCCTGCGGAAGGCTAGAAGCATCTTTAGGTGTCATGTATAATGAAAGATATCCTGTTATTATTCCATATAATTGTCAGTACTTACGTCTTCTAGTCCACTTCATTCACAGTATTAGCCTTCACGGAGGAAATCAGTTGGTACTGAGACTTGTTCGCACTCAATACTGGATCCCAAAAGTAAAAAATTTAATCAAAACAACTATAAACAAGTGTAAAGTTTATATTATATACAAAAGGAAATGTCAACGGCAGCTAATGGGAGCACTTCCCCCAGAGAGAATGGACATTTTACGGCCTTTCACTGATGCAGGATTGGACTTCGCAGGACCATTTGAAATCAAGACATATAGTGGTAGGTCTTTAAAGATAACAAAAGGTTATGTGTGCGTTTTTGTGTTTTTCACTACGAAGGCTATTCACCTTAAAGCTACTTCCGATTTGTCCACACCTGCTTTTCTTGCCGCATTTAGTCGGTTTGTATCACGCCGTGGTTGCCCTCTCCATTTACTCTCTGACAACGGAAAAAATTTTGTTGAAGCATCTAAAATTCTAGCTCAGGATTTCATTCAAACTTCGCAGTTTATTCCTCCAGGAGCCCCTCATATGGGAGGTCTATGGGTAGCTGGAGTTAAAAGCTTCAAATACCATTTTCGTCGATTCTCAGGTGAACTTTAATATACATTTGAAGATTTTTCAACCCTTTTGACACGTATTGAAGCTTTTCTTAACTCCAGACCATTACCTCCTATGTCACAAGATCCTTCTGACCTCTCTGCATTAATTCCAGGTCATTTTCTAATTGGTTTACCAATCTTAGTCCCAATTGATCCGAATATAAATGAGGCATCAATTTCTATTGTTAATCGATGGCAGCGAATTAAACTTATCTATAAAAATTTCTGTTCTCGTTTGAAGAACGAATATCTTAGGGAACAATAAAAAAGAACAAAATGGAAAACCTCAAAAGACAATTTAAAGGAAAATACACTATTATTATCTTTTGGAAAATCTTCCACCTAATTGTTGGCGGCTAGATAGGATACGCAAGGTCTATTTAGGTTCAAATAATCGTGTGCGCGTAGCAGATGTCTATACACAGAGAGGAATAGTTACCAGACCGATAACAAAATTGATTGCCTTGCCTTTTAATTAAGTATCCAATAATCTTCTACACCATTTAGCTATTTTCATGGTTTTCTTTCAGATAAATATGCCTAAAACTAAAACTAGTTCACGTAATAATTCCTCTGGCTTACCCACTGGTTACCATGCCTTTGCTTGCAGATTATGTAAACGCCCACATCCACTTCGTACATGTCTGGCAATGAATATGACGGAGCGAATTCATGCTGTCCGCAAACATAAATATTGCTCTTATTGCCTGGCACATGAACATTCTCACGGCAAGTGTTTTTCGAAACACGGATGTAGACACTGCAGTAAATATCACCACACTCTTCTTCATATACAGTCTTACACCATCATTAACAAGATCTCGTTCACCTTCTCCAAATTCTCATGTTTCTACTACTACAACTTCTATACGTAGCTCTTTAAAACAGGGTTCTGATACTACGAAAATTGCTCGGGAGGGGTCTTCAATGATATCCAACACATCTAAGTCAACTACGCTATCTGCATTGCTTCGTCAAAATAGTATAATACTTTTGCCAACTGTATTCATAAAGATTGAATCAATTGATTTATTTATACTTTTTATACTGAATTAAGTATTTCAATTACATTTTTTTAGCCAAAAACAATTATCTGTTGTTTCGGATGGTATGCTTCCATCTTATTGCGTATACATCAAGGGGGCGGCAATGTTAATGTTAAAACCACCTAATAACATTAAACAAAATTTTAAATCTATGGACTGCCGAATATATTTTCTAAAACCCCCTGAAACTATCTCTTTCTTACTTAATTTTTAAGAGCGAAAGTATCAAATAAAATGAAAAATATGACAGATACTTGTTTCCGCTAAAAACAAAAAAAAATAAAACCTCCTTCTTGTATTAACAACCTTCGTACTGGTAAGAACTTGCATTTCTCCACTACTTATAATAAATAATACTTCAAATTCTAATTATTCTTTCATTTTTTTTTAACTTGAACACATATATTATTAATGAGAAACCAAATTAATTGGTTTTGGGCTCAATGATAATAATTTCCTAGATTCCATACATTTGTTCAACTTCGAGGGACTCTGAGCTAATCACATAAATACATACATACATACATACATACATACATACATACATACATACTTACATACATGCATACATACAAACATATATACGTGCATACGCACACATACATATATATATATATATATATATATATATATATATATATATATATATATATATATATATATATATATATATATATATATATATATATATATATATATATATATATATATATATATATACATACATACATGCATACATGCATACATGCACACATGCATACATGCATACATATAAAAAATTATACCTATTAGTAATACTCACCCTACCAAATAATCCTTCCAAATATTATGGCAATTACTGCTACACTAGTGATACTTAAAACACTCCACATTCCACTCCAGATATTTCCTAAGAAATGTTAATTATAAGATTTGTTACGGATATGTACAAGGAAATTAATAATTTCATTAAAACATATATTGTGTTTTGATGTATATCAAAACTATCCCATCGAAAAATAAATGATCAAAGCAATATACTCATTCAATTTTAGAAGAAACTTTCCAATTTAACACTTTTTTAAATTTGTTTTTTAAATCCTATTGCCTTCAAACGAAGAAGAACAGAATAACTTCATCTTTTGTATTTATTTCTCGATGGGATATCTGTTTGAATGAAAATTGGATGTGTGAGTTAAAATTTGTTTTATCGACAGTGAAGAGGTGTTATTATTGCGACACTATTTGCTAAGTTGCAGGCAACAACTCAAACAATATGGAAAATAGAGAAGATAGTTAATGATAAATTGTTTTAATTACATTATTTAACACAATTCAAAGAGAAAAAAGACAATACAATTTTTTAATATATAACATTAGAGACAAATGTAAATTGTGATGTAAACAATTAAGGATAGAGAGCACATTCATTTATAACGAAGGTAGTAATTTATGGTACCAGTTTCAGAATTACCTCCGCCACTACTTTCATTGTTTGAAACTGATATCTCGCCACCATATTTATTAAGGAGTTCTATTATAACACCATTAGTCCAACCAAATCCTTTTTGAACACCATATTCGCCGCCACCACCGTGACCACCAAAAATTTCGGCGTTATACTAAATTATATTAAAGTTTATTAATATGAATAATATTTCAATTATAACACATTAGCTAACCTTTTCAAACATGGCTCTAGTTTCAGCATAGGCTTTAAAGTTGGATTTTACCCAACGATGAGCCCATTTACTTGAGACAGTTTTGGCTTCATCTGTACCCAAATTCTCTAAACCTTCTATAAGTAAATATTGCATGGGTGGCCAAACGTTTGGAAAATCCCATTGTTCGCCAGTATGTTCTAAAGTATTTGGTACTCCTCCTGGATAACTATCTAATTTTAATTCCGCTATATATTTTAATACTGATGCTGATATTTTATTCGATCTGCTGGTATTATAGGCCTTAGCCCATAATGGTGATAAGTTTGTGGGAACGAAGTACGGTCGAGGCTTATTATTAATAAGATCGTAATCTAACCATACACCCATTTCTTCATTCCAATGAACGGCTTCAATTGCCTGGCATTTTAATTTCAGTTAATTTTTTTTCATAAAATTTAATTAATGTAGTGTATATTTACCTCTAATATGTATGCAGCTTTATTTTCATATTCCTTAGATTTTGCATCATTACCACTTAGCTTGCAGTATTTAGCAATAATTTTTGCATTCCAATGTAAGATGGCGTTTAATTCTACAGGAACTATGGAGCGAGTTTTTAAATTTGTAAGATTTCCATCTTTTCCACCAGTCTCATTGATAAACCAACGAGAACTAAAGTCCATTCCAGATTCAGCAGCTGCTTTTAACTCACTATAATGATCTTCTTTTTCTTCATCAGTCTGAAAAACTTTAGATGACTCAACATCTTCTCTATAAGATTCGGGACGAGGACCTGATGCAGAATTATTGTAAGCGCAAACATTATAACCTTTGGCCTGGACGGTATGATTATTCATCCAATATTCAAATTCATGTTCCAAAACCTCCAGCGCATTTATTCCAAATTGTTGGTCTTTAGTAAATTCTACATATGAATCGACCATAGCAGCCAAGAGAGGGGGTTGAGAACGTCCTGCATAGTAAATCCTTCCCCCATTGGGAATAAAACCAAATCTTTGTATAATTGACATGAAATTTTCCAACATTCCTTTTGCCGTATGTGTCATTTCTGAATACAAAAGACCACGAATTATCCAATATGAATCCCAATAATAGAACTCAATAAAACGTCCACCTGGTACAATAACTGGATGATCAACGGGTATAATGGAATAAAATTGTGGGTTTTTGTGAACATCATCAATCATTTTTCGACCCAATTCTTTCCATATGCCATTTAAATCCACCCCCCATTGTTTAAGATCTGGATCTTTAATGTTGTCAAGAAAAGCGGGATGATCAGTCCAATCATCAGGAATCCAAGGAATAAATTCTTTTCCGAGATCATCGAAATGATCCTAAAATTAAAAAATGTTAATATTTTATATAATCGATAACATTAACTTTTCATTTCGAAGTTTTAATAAACAATCTATTTTTCCAAAATTAAATTTATTGCTTCTTAACTTACGTTAACAAATTGACGAATATCATCTTGTGTTGGTTCATTATTTTTTGATGTCATAAAATCTTGAAATTCCGAAAATGTTTGCTCTGGAGCGAACTTCAATTTCATATCAACAAACGTCTTTGAATCTTCAAATAAATGCGCCATTTGTACAGTATGCAAAAGGTCTCCATAGCAATAGATTTGACTATTGATAAAAGAAAAAAAAAAACAGAACATAAATGCATATACTTATTTAAACATTTTTACTTACTATTTTTTTATTTAAAATAAAGGTACAAACATTTCAACCTAACTTACGAAACAAACATTTCTGATGGTCCACTCGAATATCTTTTATAAGTACTCTGCTCTTAATAATATTTAAATACTATTTATCTTAATATTTAAATACTATTTATCTTAATATTTAAATACTATTTATCTTAACTTGTCTAAATATTTTTACAATATCCATGTATATATCCAATTTATGAATTTCAAGGGGATATTTGGAAGGGTGGTTTTATGGGACCTATGGGAAATAATGTGCATAGTAAGGCACAACGTTTTAATACCATAAGCTTTATTTTCGCAAAATTAGGTTAAAATCATACGAAGCCTATATGGAATAATGGACCGATCATAACCAACAACCAGACAGACAGACGCATAAAACCGCAACCACCTACGGTGGTATAGAGTATAAATATTTGTCTGCAGAAGTTAAGATTTGACGTTTTGGTGAGTATTTGAATATTATTTTTTAATTCTAACACCAAAAACTATTATTGACGGCACATTTTTATATATATATATATATATATATATATATATATATATATATATATATATATATATATATATATATATATATATATATATATATATATATATATATATATATATATATATATATATATATATATATATATATATATATATTATTGCATCAAATCAAAAACTGAGTCGATTTAGCTATGTCCGTCTGTCTGTCTGTTGGAAACATTCTCACGCCTAGAATAATTGTCCGAATTCAATAAAACTTGGCCACATTGTTTGTTATTGTCCTAAGCAGTTTGTTTTTTAAAACCAGCTATATCGGTTTATAGGCAAGGAAGTTATAGACCGATATCTGAAACAACCTCAAAATTTCGAAAATGAACTCTTATAATTTTTTCTAAAAACGTAATTGGACTTAAACAAAAACTAATTTTAGCATACAATTACACGTGCTTCATCATCGTGCAAAAAATTATCAAAATCTGATTAAAAGGAACAAAGTTAAAGGCTATAATATGCAAAATTTTGATACACCCCAAACTCTTTGTGTCATATGGGACGCAATTTTTAAGATAAATTACTGAAATTTGTCAAATATACTTATTTTGATACAATAATAAATCCAAAGAAGTCATATTGTTCTGGGATCATTAATTGACTCAGCTCCCATATAAGGTCCCTTCCTTATATGGGATTAAAAGGAAAAAAGTTATAGGCTATAATATGCAAAATTTTGATGTGTCATATGGGCCGCAATTTTTAAGATAATTTACTGAAATTTGTCAAGTATACTTATTTTGATACAATAATAAATCCAAAGAAGTCATATTGTTCTGGGATCATTAATTGACTCAGCTCCCATATAAGGTGCCTTCCCGGAATATGATTTATAGCTTATAAAACTCTTAAATTTGAACCAATTCTTTTGAAATTTGGCACAATTAGTTTGTTAACTATTCTAAATAAATGTTATAAATTCTATTAACATGGGTCCATATTTTGATATAGCTCCCATATAAGTTCCCTTCCCGGAATATGATTTATAACTTATAAAACTCTTAAATTTGAACCAATTCTTTTGAAATTTAGCACAATTAATTTTCTAACTATTTTAAATTATTTGTTATAAATTTTATTAACATGGCCCATATTTTTATATAGCTCCCATATAACGCCCCTTCCCGGAAAACGGGTTTGAGCTTATTGAAACTCGGTACAATGTATTTTTTAACTGTTTTTAATGTATATTTTTAATTAGAACAATCTCGGTCCATTTTTTGATGTAGCTCCCATATCAGGCCCCTCACAGTTTTCAGCTTATAGAACGAGTAAATAAAGATAAGTTCTATTGAAATTCGCACAATTATTTTGCTAACTGCTCTGAAGATATTATATTAATTTGCCCTATACCAGTCCAAATGTTCCTATAGCACCCTTATAACGGGATTTCCCGGAAAATTAATTTGAATTTATAAAACATTTAAATAAAGATCAATTCCATTAAAATTTAGCACAATGATTTTTCTAACTATAATCAAAGTATATTATGAATATGAACAATCTTTGTCCAAATTTTGCTGTAGCTTCTATATAAGACCCCCTCCCGGAAAGCAGTTTTGAGCTTATAACAAGCACATTTTTTGTTTTTATAAGCTCCACAATACAAGTGGTAGAGAGATAATATTTACTTTGTCATTCTGTATGTAACGCTAAGAATTAATTATTTTAGACCCCATAATGTATATATTCTTGCATCAAATCAAAATCTCAGTCGATTTTCGTCAATCTCTCTGTCTGCTCACATCCACAAAAGTTAACAGAGCTCAATGAAATTTGGTAGAAAAAAGGCAGTTCAGTAGAAAAAAGTTATAGCCAAAATTGTAACTAATTTTATGACTAATTATTTCTGTGTTATATACTATATACATTTGTGAGTGTATGTGTATCTATGGAATATGTGTATATCTATGGAACCTAACGTATTAACTTCACACGAATTTGTGGTGGAGGGTATTAAAGATTCGGAATAGCCGAATCTTTAATTTGACTTTATATAAATTCACTTAATGTAATGGTTAAACTGCCGATAAACATTTTTAATTTTCTTTTGTTATTTTCCATATGAATATTATAAACAATAACATTTTTATACGAATTATTTTTAACCTTTTTCTGTTCCATTTGGGAAGTACATACCAAGATTGTGTTTCGTCATAGGTTACATCTCTCTTTTGTATCGAATTATCTGTTAACAGATTTCTAGCGCAAATAATTCGAATACATTTAGAACCTATTAACAACAGAATTATAAGTCCAAGAGGTAATATCCGTATAAACATTTTTTTGTTTTATATAAGATTTTAATATATATTTTTTATTTAATAAATGTTTATTTTATTATGTTTACTTTGTATAAACTTTTTATATGTTTATTTTCAATACAAAAAAATTCTTTGGAATTTCGGTAATATTTTTTAAAATACTAATTCACTTTTTTAGCCTTTAAAGAGACTGTCAATGACAAACAACCGTGAAATGATTCTAAATGTTTTCAGATCTTCATTTTATATAAATACAATAACATACCCATAGTGTGTTTTCAATAAAAAATCTGATAATATTAATGTCTTTTTTTCGCTCGACTAATGTTAATTATTTTAACTTTATTTATTTTTTGCTTAATTTTACTCTTTATTTTGAAGTTTATAGCGATGGTGATGAAATTAGTAATATAATACAATATTAAATAACTAATTCATTGTAATGAGATTATGGAAGTTCTGAATGAGTATCATTTTTGTACTCTCCACTACCACAAGTGTTGAAGAGGGTATATGAATTTTGTCATTAAGTGTGTAACACTAAGAAGAAATCATCTGTGAGTGTGACTGTACGAAATATAAAATATTCACACGCATCGTTT
Source organism: Cochliomyia hominivorax (assembly GCA_004302925.2). Taxonomy (NCBI): domain Eukaryota; kingdom Metazoa; phylum Arthropoda; class Insecta; order Diptera; family Calliphoridae; genus Cochliomyia; species Cochliomyia hominivorax. Next base: position 581,836 of record PYHX02000494.1, on the reverse strand, counting down.
TCCGATAAGTGTTGATTCTGATTAAGAATTTTAATAATAATTAATTATTGCTTTATTTCTAATTCAAATGAAGAATTTTATTTTTTTTAATATTTCGAATAAAACTTACATGAAGTACTTTTCAAGTATTTTGATATATAAACGCAAAATGAAACAACAATTTACTTAACACTTTGAATATTTATGTAAATATTCTTTTTAAAGTGTCCTTTAATTTTGAAAAGAATCAATTACATATCTACTTACAATTGAGGCTTTTCCGATATTATGCTAAAAATAGAAAAGATCAAACAAAATCTTGTAATAAATTTCTATTTAATATTTAAAACGAATGTATTTAATTTATTACCTATTTATGAATAGGTAAAAACGAGGATATAAAAGTAAAATGTATGTAAGTTTATAAAAATGTTCACTTATATTACATTAAAAATATGAAAAAAACGTGATGAATTATTATATAAATAAATAAATAAATAAATAAAATAAATAAATAAATAAATGAATAAAAATATATATATATATATATATATATATATATATATATATATATATATATATATATATATATATATATATATATATATATATATATATATATATATATATATATATATATATATATATATATATATATCTCATACTTTCAAGTAAAAATCGATTAACCTACAGAAAAAATCGACGTGTTTAAATAATTATTCGAACCCGGACATTTTTATTCCGGGAAATATGAATATTTATATGGTTGGTATTGCAATTTGTCATAAATTTTACCCATATTTATAATATGTACATGAAAATTCAATTTCCTTATTTCGTGTATATATTTAGCTGTTATTTATTCAATAACTGGCTTTAATTCAATGTTCTTTTCAAAATCAATTGAAATAAATATAAAGTTATTTTTAGCCAAAATCACAAAAAAAAAACACTATTTTTATTATTTTTATTTATTGTATTTGTCAACAAACTAAATGCTAGAAAATATGTCAACTCATATAAGCACAACAGATAAAATATTTAAACAGAAACACTAAAAATTGAACATAAAAACTATAATGTGTAAAAATTTTACAATAATTTAAGTCACGTTTGTAGCAAAAATGTTATATATATAGTATTCAAGATATATTTTGTTCAATTTCATCTCTGATTATAATACAATGTCATAAAATTTAAATGTGAGTCAGAAACACAAGTTAGTCTAAGTTAGAATGTATTTAAAAAAAATCATAACTTAATTATGTATACCATCTAAATAAATAAATAGAAATTGAACCATTCTAATATTATAATCTATAAACAAATACCTTAATACACTATATAGCTCTTATACATATTTATCAAGAATGCTTGATTTCTTATCAATTTAAATAAAAAATCAGAAACTTGTTTAACACCTCTCTTATTATATTTAAACAATGACAAGTAATTTACTTTACACACGTCCAGGCATACAATAATTTAAAAAAGTGGAAAGTATATTTTGTCGAGGACTACTTTCACAGATTTGAAAGAAAAAATATTATGTCATAAAAAACATGTATAAGAAATAAAAAAAAAAAAAAAAAAAATATATATATATATATATATATATATATATATATATATATATATATATATATATATATATATATATATTATATATATATATATATATATATATATATATATATATATATATATATATATATATATATATATATATATATATATATATATATATATATATATATATATATATATTTTTCTTCTTTAATTTTTTTCCACCCAAAATAAACGTTTTGCGATGAGGTTATTTCTTATACATGTTTTTTATGACAGAAATTCTTTTTTAACTTAAAAAAACCAAAATGGTTAACAAAAATAAGTAAATAACACGGAACTACGAGAAATTAAAAATTCACACATTTGAAACATTAGAAAATATAAAGACTTCATTTGAACTGTAATTTATATCACAATCACAAATTATTTTTCAACTTAGAAAAAAAAGAAAATGGTTATTATTAACTTTTAACAACAATAAGTAAATAACACGGAGCTACGACAAATTAAAAATTAACACATTTGAAATATTAGAAAATATTAAGACTTCATTTGAACTGTAATTTTGTACAATAAAATCTTATAGTGGGGAGGTTTAATTATTATGAATTATAACATGGTGTGATAAATTTTTTATTTGCTTCAGGCATTGACTTCCATAAAACAATATTATTTTTATCAATTTCCAAAATTCCAAAAAAAATTATCTTTATATATATATATATATATATATATATATATATATATATATATATATATATATATATATATATATATATATATATATATATATATATATATATATATATATATATATATATATATATATATATATATATATTAATTAATTTATTAAATGATATTTAAATTGCTTTTTTAACAATTCATTCTGAACAATAAAATTTGCATGTAATCTATATTTTAAATATTATTTTTCACTATTCTGCGATTTGCTTTCGATTTATTTCCGTTGCTTACAGTTCAAATTCAAGCGACCAACTGATATTAAAATGCAGATTGTTGTACTAAACATTTTATTTTTACTTTTAATCAATCTACTCGTATAGTCTAACTAAATATTTTTTAACGAAGGTATTTTAATATCTACTATTTGCAGTTTTTATTGGTTCAACTTAAAGTTATAATAATTTTGTAAATATAATATTTTTGTTAAATTTTTAAATTTTAATATTAATCAAGTGAAAATACAGGGTATGAAAAAATATATGTATTTAAATCATTTACCTGTTTCCTTTAGAATAATATCTTTTTAAAGTGATCTCATTTAATATAACACGTGCTATTAAAGATGTCTCACATCTTATAATATGTCGATGGCTGGTTATAAGTTTAATAAACATTTTATAAATTAACATTTTTTTATAATTTACATATGGATTCTCTTTAAATTAAAAGCCAATATTTAGTGCTATTAAACGACTCCGATCACATTCACCTATCTCTTTGTTGAAATTATTGCAAACTGAAATATATACTTTTAATTTAAATTATATATTATATAACTTTTATGCATCTTTTTATTTAAATACAATATATGTATAAAAGAGAATTATAATTTGAAATATTTTACAAAAATGTGTAAATTTTATGAATTTTTATTATGTAATTATTTTTTAATAAATTTCAATAAAAATATTTACTTGTAGTTTGTTTTTAATAACTCATAGTTTAAAAAAAATTTTGTTTACAAATTAGTTTCAGTCCTCTCCATCAAAATCTCAACTAAATGAAATGAACCCCCAAAACAACGACACACCGCCAAATTTCAACCAATCATAGAACGTTTAACTAGTCATGCATAAATAAACAACAAGTCTAGATTTTCTTCAAACATGTAGATTCAAGATCTTAATGACGTTGTATATATTATAAAAACTTGTATTATTTTCTATATAAGCAGATGTGAATTTTATTTTTTTCTGTAATTTGTAAAGCAAAATTACTAATTGAATCCAGCTTAATAACAGTTAGATATTGTCGAAAAACACGTTTGTATGTATTTTGTGCTAATACAACTATAATTCAATACTTTAATTAAATGTGTGATTTTTCCTGTCTTTTTGTACAATTACTAATTTAAATAGAAAAAAATTACAATGACCTTGAATTTATTCATAACACTGAAAATATAGCATAACTTAAGGCATTACACATTTATTAATAACCCAGTGGTTTATCAAACAAGTCGCATGAAGGGCTACCAATTTTTATTTTACTGTTTATATAAATACTTATATGTATATTTATATTTATATTTATATTTATATTTATATTTATATTTATATTTATATTTATATTTATATTTATATTTATAATTTTTCCTTAATATTGGGACAGTTGATGACGCTTAAATGTAATTAATTTGTGATAAGATAAATTAAACTGTTGAGTCATACAATGCTAATAGCAATTTTTTTAATAATTTATATATCATTTCAATTACAATACAGTATACACTCAGAAATTAGTATAACTTTCTTTCAAAATCTATAACCAAAATCTATATCAAATTAGTAATATATACTAATATATGAAAGCTTAAAACTGTACACCAATAAGGGGTCTTATATCGGAGTTAAATGAATAAATGGAGCGATATTGGTGAAATTAAAAGCACTGGAAATGTGCCTCATATGGGAGCTATAGTAAGAAATGGATAGACATTGGTTAACATTTGTGTTTGAGCTTAAAACCGTTCTTACTATGACTAATTTAATATATAATGAGTTTAATATATCTTCATCACCACTCGTGGTGGTGGAGGGTATAAAAAGTAAAGCCATCGTCACTTAAATTTTCGATATAATTTATTATATTCATTTATGTTTGGGAAAAATGCCCACAGGTTCTATTTTCAGAGCATTCAATGTATTGAAATGAATGGTTGTAATTTATGGACAATTCGAATTTTATTATTTAAATTCAAGTTTATGAAAATAATTTTTTATATAAAAATATTGCAAATAGTGCAATGTCAATAAAATTTTTAAATGTTGTAACTGTACGTGCATATTTGACTTCTTTGCATATTTACACACGTCAATTGTAGGGTTTCTCCACGGGAAAAATTTCCGGCATTTATAGGAAATTCATTTTTGTAAGTCTTGGAATATTTATCGGGCATTATATTACATCCGCATGTAACTCCAGAAAGAATCAACTACGTTATCCAGTTTCTTATTTTTAAATAAGAACATGCTTAGAACAATAACAAACAATATGGCTAAATTTCTTTAAATTTTCCAATCGCTATAGAGAGACTACACAACCGTACTACATCTTCATACCAAAACTCATCTTATTCGGATTAATGGAATATCCGTGTGTGAAGTAAATGTAAATAAATATAACCCAAAAGCAAGCGCCAATACAGTGACCTAGTTCCGAATAAACTTTTATGCATATAAAACTCTTGCATATGGAATAGTTTGGTACAATAATTTTTCTTACTGCATTTAATATATGTTATTTATATAACGATTAGGCCCCATTCTGGAACAGAGAGTATGCTTAGAAACACTTACTTAAGCTCATTTACAATTCTCTTTAGTTTTTAAGTTTTAAAAACTCTAAAATATATGTATTTTAATAGAATGCGGCAAAAATTACTTTGAACTTTCGTATATTTGAAATTTAAGAACATTAATCCACATTCAAATATGGCTCCGATATGAGAAAACAATTCCGGAATAACTTAAAATTAAAGTATAATAAAACCAGAAAATAATTTATTCGACTCTGAATTTCAAGAATATGGAATCACATTTGACTAGAATATATTTAAGATTCGGCAGTCTAACATAGGATTCATATTCCCGGGTATCCCGGAAATGACAATGTTTTTCTTAAATTCCCTGGAACAAAAAACACCGGGAAAAGAGAAATCCTAATCAATAGCTAAATATATATTTTCTAATATGAAAAATATTCCGCTTTGAATTAAAAACTAGCATTTTTATAATGGTCACAAAAATTGTGATATCTCACGGTTAGTTTTGAAATAATTTTAAACAACGTGCCAAATGTTATGAGGATTAGTCTATTTCTTCCTATAGCTTCCGTGCTTGTATATATGAGAATTATGCACTTTAATGTGCATAATTCTCATATATTCAATGGTAATTCATATTTGACTAATATAGGGTAAATATGTACAGGATGTTCGAAATTTTACGATAGTCGGCCTCTATTTTCCCATATCTCCCATAAAACACCCCTAAAAAATTTTAAAACCAAAAAAAAAATTTTTAGTAGAAATCAAAAATGCAAATTATACGAGGCCATTCTATAATTTTCGTAGGTACTGCTAACAACAAAAAATGTGGAGTAGGGTATTTCATAGTCAGGTTTGACCTACTAAAATTCTCTAACTCTCTTTTTCATTATAGAATTATGGAAATATAATAGAAACAATTACCAATTTGGAGAATTGTAATATATGTTTAAAAAAAGAAATAAAACGTTAACGGCAACACTGGTTTTGATAAAACGTTGCAGTTTCTGTTTCTTATTTTGATGGATGCATACAAAAAATAAAACATTTGCATAATGTACATGTTATTCTTAAATTATGCAATTAATAAGAATAAGAATTATGTTCTTAAAGAACTTATTCCACTTTGAAAGTAAAATAACACATACCTTAAACTCATCCTGGATAATCCTTAATACAATATTTATGTTTTACACGTTATTATGAAATATTAACGTCTAGAGGAGAATCTTATTTCACTTTTTATTACACACAACGTTTTAAAGATAAAAGTAAAAGCGACCACAATGATATATAGTTCAATGTCTGACAGTTGCTTAAAACGCATTGACAGCCAATAGCGTCTGGTGTATTGTAAATATTGTATTCAACTTGTACTAAAGTCCGTGCAATTATTTATACGAGAACAATATTTATACAGGTCTCTTAGTTATTTACTTATTTTGTTTTTGTTTTCTGCTTTTTTTGTTATTGGATGAATATCGTTGCCAACAACAAACTAATACGACAAAAAAACGATGTAAATCGTTCATACTGAATATATATGTAAACAAACACAATAATTTTTTACGTACTTACAGTGGCGAACAAAATATTTAACTCGGATTTCAGTTTCTTGCAGTATATATTAATCTAGATTTAATTTTTAAAAATTTTAATTAAAAAAGAATTAATAATGTTATAGTCAGTCAAGCTCGACTATGTAATATTCTACACCGTTATGTTGGTTTTAAATTAATCGTTTAATTTTAGTTTATAATATAAACAATACCAACGCATATGCCAGATTTAAGCCCTTCAAAATAATATTTGAAAAGGAGTTGTATGTATTTGTAATGGTCGCTAAAATCGTTTTATTTTTATTTGTATGGATCTTTTTGAAATAATGGACCAAAATTTCATCAATATATCAAGTTCATGAAACAATTGTGTCTGTCACTGTATAAGTGCATGTATACATTTGTATTTAACTTTATATACGTACCTAAGTACGTATATAAAAATGCATATAAATTTCAGCTATATGTTCATTTATCGTATTTATATGATTTTCAACAAAGTTTTATTAATATAATTATATATCATGAGCTTATCGATAATCGACTACAGATGTCACAAAGAACGTGTTTATCATCAATGAAATATGGGAGTTTAAATTTAAAATCCATATAATATATTATATTTATTTTTTATTTGTTGACATTTAATGGATATCAGCTATAGATATGAATAAAATATTATAATAGAGGCAATAGACCAATATATCTTTTTTGCTTAAATCTCTGTTAGTTTACGATATAAGATATGATCGGTTGGCTGGTTGTACATGTAAACCTTATGAACAAAATTCAGCTCGCAATTTTAGAGATATCTTGATGAAACCTGGTACGTATTACTATTTTGGCACAAGGACAATTATTGATGACGCGTTCATTACTTTATTTAGCCCCCATACAAATGTCCCATATAAACTTCATTCAAAAATGACTTTGAATGACTTAAGTCTCACATATACGTTAGTATTGTAATAAGAATTGATTAAATTAGAACAGGAATTAGCAATTAGCGTTCATTACTTTATTTAGCCCCCATACAAATGTCCCATATAACCCTCATTCAAAAATTACTTTGAATGACTTAAGTCTCACATATACGTTAGTATTTTAATAAGAATTGATTAAATTAGAACAGGAATTAGCAAAAAATCGAATTGCAAAATTTTACGAGGATATGCAAAATTCCACAGCTAAACCAATCAAAAATATATTTTTATTATTGTTTTTATGAAGTTCATTATTATAATATAATTGAAAATAATACCTTTAAGTATCTGGAACACGTTTATCAAAAAAGTGATCAAAAGTGATTTCTCTTTCAACATAGTCAAAGAGAGAATCAAATTAAAAAATTTTGTATTTCATTTTTGTGACTATATTCACGTGCATTAAATATAGTTGTGTTGCCATATAATGGAGGCGTTCATCAAAACCTTTTAAGTATTTCAGTAATGTAAATTTGTAAAAATTAGAATAGACTTTATAATTATCAAAATAAATGTTATATTTTGTTTAAATTTAATAAAAGATGTTTTTTGTTCAAGGGTTAGAAAAATTAATAACCTGGTGAAAAATGAAGAAAAATATATAGAATTTTATTCTATATATTTTTGCAATTGTGTTAATTTTGAAACGTTAAGTTTAATAGATAATGAATGACTAATGTAAATGGCAACACTTGATAAATATATAAATATTTATTAAAAATTACAAAAATTCACTCTTTGTAGCCGAGCCTCCAAACAATTGATAAAAAATGATTAGCAACTAGTTTTTGAGATTATGAGATTTATTTAACGAAACTCTATAGTATGTGCAAATACCTACAGTGGTATTGTATCATTACAAATTTCAGTACCTTTTTGTTAAAAATACATATATATGTATATATACTATTAATCTTTTATGTAAATTTAAATGTTCAAATGTAAGAATTAAATTTATAATAAAATTTCTAACATTTAAAGAAAAAATGTAAACAGTGAACATTTAAAAAACAATTTAAACTTTTTAAAAATTCTAACTAATTGACTAAAATATCTTTATATCATATTTGGAAGATATGTATATATATATATATATATATATATATATATATATATATATATATATATATATATATATATATATATATATATATATATATATATATATATATATATATATATATATATATATATGGAAACTATACGAATTATCATTTGTACTAAATTTCTACGAGATATCTCTGAATTTGTTATATGTAGAGTGTTTTAATAATATGATGCAAGCCAGATGGACGGACATCGTCAATTCGACTGAGAAAGGGATTCTGACCCGATATGTGCGTTACAAACATCTGCACAAAATCCAATAACCTAGGGTGGTGTAGAATAAAAAAATTGCACAATTTAGTTTTTTTTGTTTACACGACATCATAATTGAGTTCTTTAATACTCTCCTAAAAATTCTCTTTCTATTTGCAAGTATTTATAGACAGAGATTGGCCGAAATAATAAATGATATTGATTGAAATTTATCAGCTAATTTAAAGAAATTATTTGTTTTAATTTAAAATGCAAACAAAAGTGTTACATTCGGCTATGTCGAATCATAAGTGCACTCTACATTAAACAGACATGAAAGTACAAATAGAAACATATTGATAAAAAGTAATTTGAGGTATTACGTGGTAATTTTTGAATCGTATGCACAAAATCCACATAATTATAATTTGAGCAATAAAACAGTTCCATAAGAATATGATTGGAACCGCTTTTGCTATAATGTTTCTTTAGATATTAAAGAATTCAAATTGGCAATGTAACCTTGATCCTATCCGTCCTATATTGAAAATTAACTTTAAAATCATCGGTCTTGAAACAAACATAAGTTCCAATATACACTGTACATATGTATGTATTAATATTTGTTTATTAAAAATAATATTGAGTATTTTCCCATTGTGCAATGATGATGTCAGACACATGAATGAATCAGGTCCAAAATAAACATTACTCAAACACTAAAAATGCACTATTTGCCGAAGTGTAAGCCGAAGATTATAGTTTTTCTTAAAAAGCTTAACACAACAATTTTTTTTCTCTCTTAAAGCTAGTTGATGTCATAGAAAACCGAAGGTAAATAACAATTATTTTCTCTCTACATTCTTAATCATCTCTTATTCAGCATAGTTGTGTTGTTTTCAAAATGTTTTGTTAAATTTTTTATTTTAAGCTAAACAAAACGTTGAAACGTATAAAAAGAAACATTTTTTAAAACAAGAAAATTTATTATTTATAACTTTGAAAAAATAATTAAATCTTTAGCATGAGCTTTGAACTCTTGTTATTGAAATATTTTTTGGTTAAGTCGTCATATTAAAACCGCTACCTATTTTATATTTCTTTTTGCCTATTTGATGGCCCGTACATTCGATGAGCACTCACTATCACATTAACAGATGTGTTATATGAGAGGAGAACGCCATAAGTTTAAAAAGTTTTTTAATATAAACTTGCTTTACCTTGTGTGCTTTGTTGTAAATACCTAAATATCGAAAGAAATTTTAAGAAATCACGATGTGTATTAAAAAAGCAAATTTTAAAATCTTGCTGTGTAATCTTTATATGTTTGATAAACAATATTAGTCTTGTATGGGCGCTATTTCTCTCGTGATCCTGATTGGGCCCAAATTTTAAAATTCTCGCAGTTAGAGTAATTTGTATCCAACCCCTTGGCCCGTCTTACATTCACTTTGAGAAAGTGCTATATATATATATATATATATATATATATATATATATATATATATATATATATATATATATATATATATATATATATATATATATATATATATATATATATATATATATATATATATATATATATATATATATATGGAGAGAGAGAGAGCGATAATTTCAAAATTTGGGACCAATCAGGATGTGGAGAAAAATATCGCCATATAAAATCAACCCTACTGTTTGGTACAAAACTTTTGTCGACTTTTGGAGCTATTACAATCTGCTTACAAATATATATTATATATATATATATATATATATATATATATATATATATATATATATATATATATATATATATATATATATATATATAATATATATATATATATATATATATATATATATATATATATATGGAGAGAGAGAGAGCGATAATTTCAAAATTTGGGACCAATCAGGATGTGGAGAAAAATATCGCCCATATAAAATCAACCTACTGTTTGGTACAAAACTTTTGTCGACTTTTGGAGCTATTACAATCTGCTTACAAACGACGACCAACATTATACATTTACGCGAATATTGTTCGTACTCACACACACATGTCTATTTAAATTATTTTTTTTTCTGTTTCATTGTACAAATTCTTCGCTTAAGTGAAAATATTTTTCAATTTCAGTCGTTAGTAAAAAACCGTTGTGGACAGTACATTAAAAATAATCTGGTACCGAAATCATCTCTATCTTGAAGAAGTTTAACTGTATTAATATCAGTTATCAAAAAAATTTATATTATTGCTATTGAATCACTCTTGAATATATACAATGACAATTGGTAAGTAATAAATACATATTTATAAGAAATTTTAATAATATTTGAAGAAATTTAAAGTGTAAAAACAAAATGTGTATTTATATGGTGTACGAACAGGTAAAAGTTTTAATGTTTTACTCTATTTAACATATTTCTATATACATTCGTGTGTGTAAGAATAACGAACGAAGATTTTGGCAAAATTCCAATTTATATACATATATTGAAAATACCAAACATATACGTACATACATACTATTTAAATATGTACGTTCATATGTACAGTATTCGCCTAAATAACTTTTTGAGTTTTTTGAAGAATTGTTGACGATAAAAAAAGAAGTGTGACACAAAATATAGCAATATTATTCGTTCTAGAAATCTAGTTTAAACAAAATATCAGTTTGAGTTTACTTTAAAATGAAACTCTTTTAAATGCACTTATTAGTTTTAATAAATATTGAGGGTTTGCCGGTATATACATACATAGTATGTATATATGTACATATGTATATACATCAATTTGATTTTGTGTTCTTACGCATGAAATAAATATAAACAAATTTCAAATATAATTATAAATAACCAAATTTACCATACAAGGTATTCATGGGAAAGGGATGATCTGTCAATGCGCCATAAATTATATTAAAAGTTGACTTATTATTACATGGAAGCAATAAGGAGATTATGTTAAAAAAAATAAAATAAAACGTATACGAATCTTAGTCTGTTATAATCATTATTTTGAGGTAAAATTAAACTATAGAACTGTAAGATAACAACGAGAGTATTCGTATATATATATATATATATATATATATATATATATATATATATATATATATATATATATATATATATATATATATATATATATATATATATATATATATATATATATATATATATATATATATATATATATATATATATATATATATATATATATATATATATATATATATATATATATATATATATATATATATATATATATATATATATATATATGTATGTATGTTGTAATATTTGTGTAAAATTGAAAACTTATTCATATTAGATATTAAAGTAAAATAGTGCTTCGGTTTCCAGTCACGGTCAAATAATAAAAAATGATGTCATTTGTTTTGATATTTCTGTTCAAAATAACATTCCTCTATTATTTTTATTGCCTTTCCATTTGATTTTTGTATATGCTAAATATTTAATTCACACAAATTTGCATTAGTGTGAGAATAGTTTGATAATTGGATGTTAACACAAATTTGGTGCAAATTTTAATGAAACATCTTAAAAAAGAAGTGTATACTGTTCACTTTAATGCTTAATTTAAATTATTCAAATTTGCTGTGGAATATTTTCATCATACATATGTATATTTATGTTATAATTATAATTATTACTTGATTACTTTTCAAATTGCAGAACTAGAAACTCCCGATAAATTGGAATATCAATTTTATCCTGCATCTGGTGGTGTTTTCACTTTCAAGGTACGTTGCGCCAATGATGCTCATTTGGCTCTCACATCTCAACCTGCGGAAGCAGATCCCATGTATGAAGTATTTTTGGGTGGATGGAGCAACAGCAAATCAGTAATACGTAAAAATCGTCAAAAGCCCGATGTGGTTGAAGTCCCCACGGAAGGTATTGTAAATGCCGGAGAATTTCGTGGATTTTGGATTCGTTGGTACGATAATGTAATTACCGTTGGCCGTGAAGGTGAAGCTGCCGCTTTCATGTCTTATGAAGATCCCGAATTATTCCCGATAAATTTTGTCGGCGTGTGCACTGGTTGGGGGGCCAGTGGTAGCTGGAGAATTGATGGTAATAATTGGATTCAAATATTATTTTTTCGTAATAAATATTTCTAAATATATTAATTTTACAGAACCTTCTCCATCAGCTCCACCTGCTATGGGCTTTTCAGCACCCACCGGTAGTGGACCAGGATGCTGGGTTCCCGCAGCTAATGGTGAAATTCCTCCCAACTCTATGGAGGGTGGATTCGATGGCAGTGAACAATTGTATATTGCGCGTGCTAGACATGAAGGTGATTTGATCCCCGGTAAATTACACCCCTCACATGGCGTGTGCTATGTAGCATGGGGTGGTGCTGAACATGGCCATGGTGAATATGAAGTAATGTGTTCTGGTGGTGGTACCTGGGTTCAAGTCAATGATGGAACAATTCCGCCAAATGCTGTACCCGGTGGCGAAACTACTGACGGAGAGCCACTCTTCATTGGACGTGCCACACATGACGGAACCATCACAGTTGGAAAAGTTCAACCTTCTCATGGCTGCTGTTACATTCCTTATGGCGGTGAAGAATTGGCCTACAAAGAATTCGAAATCTATGTTTCTAATTAAATTATTGATTTTCCAATATTACTTTTTCACTGAACAATGTGTTGTAAAAGCAGCAGAACTCGAAATAAATGCACAAACATCACACATGCTGCATAACTAATCAATACTTTCTATTTATATGGTTTAGATAAAATCTGAACTAGAAAATCATTGCAATTATTTTTTAACATTTATTTATATATGTGTGTTTCTTCTTGTAAACTAAAGCTTATTTTAAAAATTAAATAAAATTATAAATCTCATAGGTCTATTCTATTGATCTATTATTTGAAATAAACTTAACTTCGAAAAGGTAAGTTTGCATTATTGATTTTCCAATATTACTTTTTCACAGAACAATGTGAACTAATAAATACTTTCTATTTATATGGTTTAGATAAAATCTGAACTAGAAAATCATTGCAGTTATTTTTTTAACATTTATTTATGTATGTGTATTTTGATTATAAATCTCATAGGTCTATTCTATTGATCTATTACTTGAAATAAACTTAACTTCGAAAAGGTAAGTTTGCAATGCAAAATTTCATAGTTATTTTCCAATAATTATAATATATATAATATATAAATATATATATATAATATATATATATATATATATATATATATATATATATATATATATATATATATATATATATATATATATATATATATATATATATATATATATATATATATATATATATATATATATATATATATATATATATATATATATATATATAAAAAAAATAAAAACCTCAGAAATTACATATCAATTTAATTATCTATGAAGTTTCACAATTTGAGCCAATTGAAAATACAGGCATATTCTATTTGAAGTAATATATTTCAAAAGCCTTTTACATATTTCATTTACGCGACAAAAATTCTTTACAGAAAATAAGAAAAATTTTATTTTTTAAACATTTTTGGAAAATATATATTTCATACCAAAGAGATATCGCTAAATCCCTCTGACCCTATCCATTATATATATATATATATATATATATATATATATATATATATATATATATATATATATATATATATATATATATATATATATATATATATATATATATATATATATATATATATATATATATATATATATAAGAAGAACTTGATGCTCTTCAATTATTTCTAATAATATATATTTAATATATATTTTTTTTCAAATTATTACAATTCATTCACCAATAATAAATATTTATTATTGGTTTTATTTATTATTAAATTTTTGGTATAAGAAAAAACTAATTTTTAATAAAAAATTAAGTTTTTAACGATGTAGGGGTTGAATAGTAGGGCTTGAATATTTAAATTATTTTATTCATTGTTAAAGCATTTATTTTGAGTTCCAGAAAATTGTTTTTATATAAATTTTGATATATTTAAGATTATTTTTAATGACTAATGTGACGATTTGATTATAGACTTTTCTTTAATTAATTTTTATAGAATACAAATCATTCTTACATAAACATCTGATGATTCATCATTATTATGTTATCAAATGTTATTCATTAAGATGATATTATTTATTTTTCTATATATTAATATTAACGGTTCTGATCTGATAAGAAAAATAAAAAATAAATTAATAATTTAAATAGCAAATAATTCATAAGTATGTTTATAAGTTTAGCATAAATTGTATATTCATAACGATTTTTTTAAATTTATGTTATTTAATGTATATGTGTATATTAAACTAAGTACTTTATTAAATTATATAAATATTAAAAATATTATTTATCTATGCTATAATTATAAAATAGAACTACGTAATTCGCTTTATTATAAAATTATATAAGAATTTAAGTTTCATCGGTATCTAAGTACGGTTGTCTTCAAGTCAGTTAAGTATACATAGGTTATTAATTAACACATATGTATGTATATATTTATATAAGATTTTGAATAATTATTTTTTAAATACGTATTTAAACTAGATTTTAAATCATTCTTTATATGTTATAATTATAATATTTATTATTTAACTCTATTAGTTATATTTTTAATTTTGAATAACAATAACCGTGGAATTAGTTTTTTTGAGTATGTAAAGACCACTGGGCAAACTGCTCCTGCCACTGGTTGCTGGAATTAGTCTGAAATTAGGAAAAAAATAATTATATATACATTAATGTATGAACGTATTAATTATTAAAAATTAAACATTTACGGACAAAGAAATAAATTTCAGAGAACTTTGGTGTTTTAATATTTACTTAATAATATTATATGTAAATTTTTGTTAATTAAAACAAAAATCAATTGCACTAAACTGAAGATCTCAAGATTTTTCGTTAATTAAAGCAAATATCAATTGTAATTAGTTAAGTAAAAATGGAGAATTTAAACAATATCGACTCTTCGAAATATTTTGTTTAGTTTTATAGAATTTGAATTTATTTTCTAAAAATTTAATCCGGATACTAATACTTTTTACCAATACTAACAATTTTTAAACTATACATATTATGTGTTTGTGTTGATGGTTGTAACATAAAAATGTTGTAACTGACTTTTAAATACACCGTTCGACTTAGAATCACATTCTGAGTCGATTTAACGTTGTTCGTTCATACGTCCGTCTGGTTGTACATGTAAACGTTGTGAACAATCTACAAGTAACAAATTTAAAAATAATAAAATTAAAAATATAAATAAAATTGGACGAAGTCAATAGAATTTACCATGTCCTTTCGGAATTAAGGTTTAAGTTCATTAAATCCACAAATGACTTTAACAACCATACATACAATTTCCTAAAAGGAGTTCAAAGTGCACAAATCTAAAACTAAACCTATTAGTATTGTATGTTTAAGATTTATACAACCAGGAAACATCGTACCAAAATTTGCGACAATCGTTCCAATACTTATTATAGTCCTCATTATTCCCAAAAAATCACATTAAACCATAAAATCAAATTTTATGAAGTTTATTTTATAATTTTATATGCTTTGTCGTATTATATAATTGGGCGAATATTACACTTTTACTTGTTTCATTGTGTAAAATATGTTGGGGTAGATTCATTCTTTTTTATTAAAACAAGTATGCGACTAAATAATTTTATGAACATACAATTAAAAGTGTTCCTACTTTGAAAAATTATTTGTTTGTCCATATAATATTTTTTATGTGTTAAAAACAAAAAACTTCCATACCTTATCCGTCCAATTATCAACAGATTGTTGGTCATCAATATCTGCAATATGTTTAAAAGAGTTTATGTAGAGCAATTTAATCAAGAAAGGAAGTATTAAGATACAAAAATGTTAAGAACAACGTTTACAAATATGTACGTATGTATGTAAGAAATGTATCATATATATTTCTCTAACGTCAATTACATAATACATTTTTATGTAAATGAAAGTAAATACATACAGTGTTTTTCAAATACTAGTGAATTCATAAGTTTTGCAAATTTAATTTCTTCAAATTCTTAATATATTAGAACTGTAAACAATTTTTTTTACAACTCCTTCTTATTCATGTTTTCCTAAAACAAATCGTTTAACATAAAATAGTTTTACAACAGATGAGAGTAACGCAATATTGCATCAATATCCCAATTCAATAATTCTACATATAATAGTATCAATTATCCAGATAATCCAACAAATTTCCTAAGTTTACAAATTTTAGTCTTTTGTAAAGGTTTTGTTAATAAATCAGCAAAAAAATTATCAGTTGGACATATATACAAAGTATGAAAACACACTCATTTGGAACTTAATTCAATACCGATTATGTTCCACGATTATAACAATAGCAGTTTTCCATACGGAAATATTCTAAATCCTTGTCACATAAAATCCGATAGTTATACTTAAAAAAATAGGCCCAATTCTGTTACAGCATTGGTATAGGTGCACAATGACCCGGATCTTTTGTAAAGTTTGTAATAAATCGAAATTATATTACATATATACTATCATATTAACTTAATTAATACCGATTATGTTACGATTATAACAATAGCAGTTTTATACGAAATATTCTAAATCCTTGTCACATAAATATAGTTATACTTAAAAAAATAGGCCCAATTCTGTTACAGCATTGGTATATATAATATATTTTATTAAAAATATAATAATAATAAATATATATTTAATGCAATTTTTTATTATATTATAATATAATATATATATATATATATATATATATATATATATATATATATATATATATATATATATATATATATATATATATATATATATATATATATATATATATATATATATTATATATATATATATATTATATATATATATATATATATATATATATATATATATTATATATATTATATATATATATATATATATATATACTTTTTACTTCACATGACTCCCCAGAATTTCACCTTAATTAATTATCTTAATATATTGTGGGAGTCATGTGAAGTAAAAAGTATATATATATATATATATATATATATATATATATATACTTTTTACTTCACATGACTCCCCACAATATATTAAGATAATTAATTTAAGGTGAAATTCTAATAGCAACAATATACTCCAAATTCATTTTTTACTTAAAAACTAATATAACAATAAATCTCCATATGCGTACAGTTTTACTTTCAAACATATTGTGGTGAAAAAAATTATTTTACTCATATGATAAATTTAGATAACTACACAAATTCTCTTTGACAAAAAAATTTATATTTCATTAACAAAATTAACACATAAAATTGCATTCCTAAATATTAACCACTGTATGTATTTTTTTTCACACATGTTTTCAATAATAATTCAATTTAAAATATTTACAGAATTTTGTACAATAATTTTGCAAAACAAAATATGTTAAGGATAAATAAAAAAAAACTATTTTTATTTACATAAAATGTTGATTTGGATAAATTTAAATGCAAAAGGCGCCTTTGTCCAATTACACTTAGGATTAAAAATTAAATAATTCTAAATCCAATATTTGAATTTTATATGTTTGTAAAATGTAAAGGTTGCTCTCGCAATGCAAATTACATCTCTAATACTTTTAATTGAATTATAATTGGAACTTTTTAATTAGAATCTAAAGGATTTTATAATGAACAATTGGAGTATTTAGGAATGTTTTAAACTAAATAAAAATAATCAGAGAATGTTTAATATGAATGTATGTAAAAAGCGTTTTTAAAGAGTATTATTCTAGCTTTTTAATGAAATTATATACACTTAACAATAATTCGAAAATTTCAAAAATTAATGAATCGATATTAAATGAACTCATTAATTGCTAAGAAACGTTTAAAACTGTTAAAAGTGTATTTGAAAAATATAACAATATTATGTATTATAAATTGTACCTTAAGATTTGTTTGAACATAAAGAAATTTTAAGAGTAACACAGTCACAGTTAAAAAAAAAAAAACGACAATAATTTATAAACTCAAACTATATTTCAAAATATGGGCGTGCATTATTAACTGCAATTCATCGATTGTCTCACCGATTTCATGCAGTAGTGGAAATCCAGCATCCGGGTCATCGATAAGAATTTCTGGATAGTTCTTATAACCCATTATACGATTTATATTTGCCTGTTCTTCCGCTATATCAAGATCAGAATCTAATTCAATGTCGCCACTATCGTTAAAAAGATGAAATTCTATTATATCTTCAGGATCTTCGTGGTTACTTTTATAGAGTTGAGAGTTTAAAAAAGTTTCACATTGTTGGTGGAAATTAAATGTACCACTATTGCTAAGATTTAGACGTCCAAATCTGTAATCCATATCAAAATTGTCATACTCTTCATCTTCGTCGTCTTCTGATTCGCCACCTTCTATATGACGTATCTCTATATAGAGCATTTTGAAATATTAATTATATATGGTACATAATACAAAATATTCAGATAAAACAATATATTAATAGGAAATTGTTTTCAGGGTGGAATATTTTTAATTAGACATAGTAAAGTTATGTATTGTATCTTTTATACTTCAAACATCTATTTGGAAAATAATCTAAAAAATGAGACCAGACAGAAAAGGACAAATACTATATAAGTATGCTTTTATTAATTTTAACTAATTTGTATTAAAATAAGCACCATCCTTTCCATTTTGCTTAAACAAAAATTGATCTTTACAGAACTATTGATCTGGAAACTTTCACACTTACCTAAAGGCAAAATGAAGCGGGCCTGCGAAGCTTTTAACGCTTGTTCTGCAAAGATACATACACACATGTATTTTTAAAAAACACATATTACATACGTCTAATATAACGTAGCCAACTTTCAAACAAAAATAAATAATAATAGGACAATTAATCATATTTTAATCTACCTACATTTAAATTCAATGTTCAATTATTGTATGTATATATCATATCAAGTTGATTATAAAAATCAAGTTTTGGAAATGTGTGTACCAGTGAGAAAAAGGAATCTATCATTATAGCGACTGTTAAGGGTATATTTTGAAGCATTTTTTCATAAAGGAACACATGTAACACCTTATCTACATCTACAAATTGTTATAATACTATTAAATTAGATAAATACATTTACCTGTGTTTGATTCATTAAGTAGTGTTGTTATTGGATTGGTATCATAGTCAAAAATTTCTTCATTAAAATAATCCGTAGCATTAACTGCTTTTGAATAATAATTTTTTTAATGAGAATTTGGATTTTTAAATACATATATAAAAACGTTTATATTCGGTCAATCCGAATATGATATTTTATCCACTAACAAAATATGCAAATGCATACATTTGGAGCATAAAATATCAATTATATACACAAGTTTGAAATTATATTCGCGTTTTTAAATCAAATGTCTCATTTTAATTTTAAATATTTTTGTAAAGGAATTCAATTTGAAAAAAATTTGAAATATTGAGTTACTAAAATCTATGAAATGGTAAAAGTAAC
Organism: Cochliomyia hominivorax; assembly: GCA_004302925.2. Classification (NCBI taxonomy): domain Eukaryota; kingdom Metazoa; phylum Arthropoda; class Insecta; order Diptera; family Calliphoridae; genus Cochliomyia; species Cochliomyia hominivorax. Next base: position 561,380 of record PYHX02000494.1, on the reverse strand, counting down.
TATTACGTTTAATTTACATTCATTTATACAAATATTTCTCAAATAAACATTTTCTTTGGTTCGATTTTTAAGTTCGATACATTTGTAATCTGAAATGTTTTATTTATGATAAATTAATACTCACTACCAGTTCCATTAGTGCTAAAACTTCCTCGTACATCTGCACCTATTTGGGGACTAACATGATCCATTTGATTTAGATTAAACCCACCACCTGGGTTTATTGAGGTTGCTTGCTGAACACGTAATACGTTTCCTGTAGCCATTAGTGAGTGGGATGAAGATTGTGTATGCATTGAACCAATTGGAGATGTCCCCAATGTATTTATACCTCCACTTACACCACCACTGCCTACCCCGGAATGACCACCAGGCATAGGAGGTGATTTACCAGAACGAGGGCTGGAGTTTGGCGTTGACCTGGGAGATGAAGATTGTTGATTCTTCAGCATACGCATTAAACCTTCCAACTGTTCCATTAATTGTCGCCGCGAATCTTGTAAAGCACCTAAATGACCCTCAAGTTCACCTTTTCGCTGGCGCAATGCACGTAATTCACTTATAAGAGCTGGGTTTTCAGGTGCCATTTGTTCTGCTTCCTGTTGTCGTCGTAATCTCGCTATTTCGCGCATTATTTCTTTATTTTTAGATTCTAGTTGGGTTATTAGCTCTCGTTGTGCTCGTGAGTTGTCTGATGTTATAGGATGTTGATTGTCAGCATTTGATGCACTGCTACTTGGCTAAAAAAAATAAGTTATCATTTTGATCTAATCTTTAATCTTGAAAATCATAAAGTTTATCTACGTACAGCACGGTTTTCCTGGGCAAGGCGAGCTGCATAACGAGCTATTAACCGATGTTCCTCATCATTTGCGGATGCGGCTGCAACTCGAGATGAGGCAGCACCATTTGCGCTGTCAATACTTCTTCCAGTGGCTCTGGAATCGATAGTACTTGAACGATCAAATATCAGACCACTGGGAAGGCCTCCGCCCACACCTCCTGGTATAGTACCTCCTAAACCATGATACATCGAAGGATCAGAGAAACCATTATGGGAAGGCAGTGGTGAGGGTGGCACAATGTGTGACAAATTTAAAGTCTTCTCTGGCTGTTCAGGAAATCGTGGCAACACTTGAGTCGTCTTCTCAGGCACACATCGGAAACTTTTGCGCAACGAATGGCCAATCTGTTTACTGGGCGATTTGTAACTTGAGTATTCCTTGACTTCGTGATCATTTTGATGATTCAGAGATGTCTTGCCATGCCAAAAGCATTCCTGGCACAGTTGGTAGGCGTGACACCGCTGACAACGGTAACGAAAGCCAGTGAAATTTTCCTTGTGACAGACAGAACATATTGTCGGATGTACAATCGTTTCAACTGTAGCCAATCGATGCAACAAAGGTAACCATACAAGACACGATGGGCCAGGTTCTGACATAAGTGTTGCCATGAAATCATTAACAGTGACTTTATTTTCCGATGAAAATATTTGCTCCTCTAGCCCTTCCTTATAATGAAAAGTTGGAGATTCATAGACGGCAGCTGGCAAAGCAAGTACTTCTCTTAAAAATTCTCCTAGTTTCCAACTAACTAATTGTCCTGCACCGTCCGATATCTGAGAAAATATATCTAAAAAGTAGGAATATATTATAAATATACATAACTCTTGGGTTAATTAATTATTGTTCTACATACATCTTAGTTTATCCACCAATTTTCCGGAACACATGGTGGCCAAAGCAACTTTTATAGAGAACACCCGAATCTTTCCAGAATTATCACTGTTAATATATCACTTTCGTTCATTATCTTTTAAAACTGAGGTTTAGACTTGTCAAAAATTTTATGGTGTTTTTATAAGTTTCTTATTTTCTTTTGTTAAACATTATTTTTTAATATAAATACTAATTAGGAAAAATATCATCCAGATGTAGCGTTAATTTGGATAAATATTTGACAAATCTGTATAGACAGAAGTATATAGAAGTTATTTACCTGGTGTAAGCAGCTAGCAACCAATTTAGCAATAGGCCTGCCTTTGAGTCTACAGGCACCTGTTGAGCTGTAGGCAAACGCTTGTTGAGATTATGATAAAGCGATGACACCAGTGTCTCTAAACGTGCGACACTTACATCACTCTGTGGTTCCAACGTGTTTAAACCATTTTCTCGAAATGCCTCAATTACATTCCATATATCAACTAAATGTAAATTTGTTGATTTTTGTATGTAACGTAATTTGGAAGCTGTGCGATATGAGGCAAATCGTATTGAATCGAATGTTTGCAAACGCAGGTCCTGCAACAAGGCAACTCGTGGCTCAAGTTCCATCAGACCAACTAATTAATAATCTAAAAAAATAGTTAAAATTTTTAATTCAGGTAAATATATTGTCAAATCTTACTATGTATATACATATATTCTATAGATTCAAAGATATTCGCTTAGTTAAATATTTGTAATCTAGACGAATACAATTTTCAATTACAAATAATGTTCTATCTATTGATCCATAAGGACCTTATTAGACACCCTGTGTACAATGTATTAAGGATTCTACCAAGTATATTTAATTGATACCATAAGGCCCATATTAGACATCCGGGATAAAATTAATTAAGCATTCCCAGTTGAGCGTGAAATAATAAAAAGTAGAAACTTTGTCTTAATTATGCGATTTACACTATCAAATGGTTAAGTTAATAAAGTACTTAAATCTAACAAGATTTTCTACCTTGTTCTTACGAGTTGCTTATACTAATAGATTCAAACGTTTGAATATTAACTTTTATTATTAGATGTTAGTCATGTCATGGTAGTCCCAATATGTATTTCTAAACATTTTGATTATGTGTAACTAACATTGAGCTAAATTATATAAGTTACGTTAAGCACAATATACTCTTGACGATAATTCAGAAATCTTACAAATTTACACTGAACAGATATTAGAACCATTCGTTTCAATATATTAAACACTACAAAATTCTTATTTCTGGAAATTTTTTATTCATTAAAGTTGTAAATTTATCTTTTTCTGACTGATATAATTATAAAAAACGAAAGTACCAAATTCTATTTCGGTTTACTTGGTGTCTACATATTCCTCACATGCGTGAACTTGATTTTCGTTAACAATCTGGGTCCGATATTTGTTTGGCAGATATTATACCAAACAATTCCTAGAATTGAAAAAAGACAAAAATTAAAATGACGATATCTTAAAGACTGATTTAGCCGATATCAGCCTTTATTCTTTATTAATTAATTTATTTATTTTGCAATAATATAAAATAATAATTTTTATATTTTTTACAAAAATAAAAACATTTAGAAACTTGAACTCAATCACCTCTAAAATAAAACAAAAATTATTTTATTTAATCATGAATTTTTTATTGTTCAGAAAAGAATATATAAAATATAATATATAATATATAATATATAATATATAATATATAATATATAATATATAATATATAATATATAATATATAATATATAATCAGGAAGGAATTTCTTTTGTGATTGTTTTTAATAATATGCATTTGAAATTTTTATACTAAATTGTATAATAATACAATTTAAAATAAACATAGTTAAACAATGGTGTGCTTATTATATTTTCATGTTTGCTTATTTTGTTTTGTTTGGTAGAAAGTCGATATTAAAAACCCAATTGTAGTTATTTTTAAGGCCAATTCATAAATTCCTAAGGCTTCTTAAGGTTCTTTTGAAATATTTTATATTAAATCAAAAATAGTTTTATTATTTAAAAATAAAAAATAGTTGAATATCGAAGATTTCATTATTTAGAGTAAAGAAGAAAAAAAGCATTTATTTAACGATTTTTTTTTCTGAATTTTTATTACCTCTCATCTAATACACAGTTACGTTCAGAAAAATAGGAGTATCAATCTAAGTACAACTTTTTAACGAAAAACTTCATACTATTAAAATGTTTCGTTATCATATTAAAACTGAATTATTAAACGTTTATAACAGGAACATACAAGAACTTAATTCTACAATTAAAAAAATAACTTATATAAATGAATTTTAAAACTACCTGTTCATAAAAATAGGAGTAAAACACATTATTTCTGCTTGTGTCTACAAAAATGGAAAAAATACTTCTAAAACTTTAAATATTATTAGTATATGTCTAAAGCCTTTATTTTTTATATTTGATATACATCTTCGAGGCACGTAGTTAATAATATCCCGACTACGCATTTCCCAAATTTAATGTCATGAATCCCACATTGTAGCTCAGAATTCATCAGCACTTGATCTTATCTTAAAGATTGATGTACGTTTCATTTAATATAATACACCAACCCGGTATTATGAATTGGATCTATTGGTGCATGTTTCTTTTTGAACAAAAGCTATTTTTTGGGAATTAAATTAATCAGATCGTTTTTAATAAACCCTCTAAGATAAATTCTGGGAAATAAAACTCCATTAAAAACGTATACACCGACCTAGGAAGAGGGTTTTTGCAAAACTAGAAGGCAGTGATACACATCTCAATTTCAGCAGTACGATTGGAGGTCTAAATAGGAAAGTAAATATATAGATAGATAGATATAATGGAAGCTGCAAATGCTTTATATTTTTTGGTTTTAAATATATTACGTGTACCATTGCTTCTGAACCATAATTTCTATCAACGGGCAAGTTCTACCGCCACTATTTAATAACAATGGAAAGGAATCGACTGAGTAACTTTGAATGCTTAGCCAACTTTCTGTACGCACCTTTTTCTTTTTACACATTTTAATCTGATTTTACAATATAGTAATTTGTTTGGCATTAAACATAACTGACATGCTTTACAAAGTAACATGATAAAAAAAATGTATCAAACTATACTTGTGGTAAATGTTTTAATGAAAAACGTGTGTTAAGAATTTTTCGATCTCATTATTTATGAATTTTTTGCATTATTGTTTTGTCTATATTTAAATCTAACTCAAGTACATTAAACAAATTTTTGCAATATGTATTTCCCTTCCTAAAAACGTTATACTTTTGAGGAAAATTCTGCAAAATGAAAAACATAAATAAAATCTCCATTTTTTACAAAATGTAAAAGCTCTACCTTTAAAGGATCGGGCCTCATTTACGATACCAAATTTTTCAATATACGTTATTGCAAACACTAGTTCAAATTTAAATATATAATTTACGAAAATCTTGAATAGTTTTAACAACTGCATTAAGAAATTATGAAAAACTTGATTGATCTGAATATACCATATGATTCCATCGTCTTTATTATTAGAAGGAATTTTCCATAATATTTTACCATGGATTCATAATTTTTAGAGATTATTATACGCACTTGACAATTATTTATTTCGTTTGTTAAAATATACTTCTTATGTAAATATATAAATATTGGATGAATTTTACACAAAAAATGTATGTATATACATTAGTTCATAATATTCAAATTGCACTAATTAGATAAACAATGTTATTTGTATTAGATGTACAAATGTATGTATTTTAAGATATACATGTATTTTTAATCATCCTATAAGTGTATACATTCTGATATTATGTTCTAAAAACATACTTTATTTAACAATAAATATTTTACCTCACACATATACATGTATGTACGTACGTACGTACGTATGTACGTTATGTATGTTAAACAATTCAATGGATCTTTTAGGTCGTATATTTAACGGAGTGCAATGCGCAAATTTTCACTCTGCCGAATCAGTGAGTACTAGTTGGGGAGTGACTCCTTTTTTCAATCTTTGCATCTAACTGATATAAAGATGAATTTTTTAATTAATCACCAAATTTGAGTCACTAAATCATACGTAAAACATAGATATTTGTGGAGGTGTATTATTTCCATAATAGATATCATAATTAATATATTATCAGTTTTCAGTATCTATCTGTGAAAAGTACTGTTGTTTTATGTATATATTACATACGTACATAAATGCTTGTGTGTTTTATTATTATTTGCTTTACCTGCTTTATAAAAATATTTTTCTTCCACAGACACCTTCGCTGTTGCAGCGCAGTACCAATCTTTTCTAGCACTAATATTTACACTTTCTTGTTTTTCATATATTTGAAGTATTTGTAAATAACATAAAATTATTTATTAATTAATAAACGTATTTTTGAAATAAAAAAATTTTTTTATTTTCAATTTTTTCACAAGTAAAATTTTCGCATGCACTTTCTCGGTATCGTCTATTTTCTCGTATTCAGCTCATTCACTGAGAACAGTGTCGCCAATCTTAAGTTTTTATCTATTTGAAAAATGTTACAAACAAATCAGCGATTTTTAACGAAAAAATATTTTGAGATTATATAGCAGGACTCATAGTAGAAGTAGCAAGTTGTCACAGAACAAAAACAACAATCTATTTTGTGTCATTCTACGTCTACATATGGACGCAAAGAGGAACAAACATAAAATATAAGACAGCAGAGTAACGGGAAATAAAATCAATGCCAAAATTATGTAAAGGAGTGGAGAACACTTATCAAGACATTTATAACAAATTTGAAGTTTTTTTTTAATAATTTTACTTAAATTTATGTTTTTTTTTTTTTTTTTTTTTTTTTTTGCAAATTAACGATACGTACACATAAAATGTTATTGCTGTGTTTTTGAAAAACACAATTAGTTTAAACAACACCGATCATATATTAATTTTATGTGTTTTTTCTATTGATCTCCCACTTTTTTATATCTTTAATATATGAATAACACTAACGGGAACAATCGTAACACAACGAAGCACATATTCATATTAAAATATATGTGCATTCTTAAATATAGTTAATTTAATATAAATTGTAAATTAATGCTTCTGATTCTCTTTAATTTATTAGCTTATGTGTATTTTCTCAATGTTAAATAAATTACTGAATTAAACTTACTAACAATAAATGAATAATTAAATTTATTGCCTAGCGTGGTATTAAAAATATATATTTTTATATTATAAATTGGATCAATTTGGAAAATCATTTAAATTAATATAATCTCTAAATGCCAGAATCATAATATAAAATGGAGAATGCTGTTTTTTAATATATAATAAAATAAATGTATATGAAATTTACAAAAACGAATATACATCAATCTTAACAGCAGACTAACTAAATCTTAACGTCTACAAAGTTAGTGCTTAAAATATATAGGCAACCGCCGTCAATACTTTTATCCAACTTCGTTTTCTGTGCAACTATGACGACAAATACAACAGAAAAATATTAAATTGGCACTCCTTATATATTAGTGTTAAAGTTTTCTTTTCTTTATATTTTAAAATAACTATAATCAATAATAATGGTAAATAATATATTATAGCTTAAAATTTAAAATTCAAATTGTCGTTTTGTTTCAGTCACAAGAAGTTGAAGAAATCTTAAAACGCATACAATCGCATAAAGGTGTTGTCGGTACTATTGTAGTTAACAATGAAGGTAAATTGATGATTAAAGTTTTCTTATTAGTTTTTTTTTGCGAAAGTAGTAAAAATGTATAAATATATAACATATAAACATTTTTTATTAACCATTATGTACGTTGAAAAATAATACGGTTTTTGCATATAAATAACGTTTATTTTTTACATGTCATAGGAATTCCTGTCAAATCAACTCTCGATAATACTACCACAGTGCAGTATGCTGGTTTAATGAGCCAACTGGCTGATAAATCTCGAAGTGTTGTGCGAGATTTGGATCCATCGAACGATTTAACTTTCTTGAGAGTACGATCTAAGAAGCATGAAATTATGGTTGCACCTGACAAGGACTTTATATTAATTGTTATTCAAAATCCAACAGATTAGAAAAAAAACTTGTTTAATATTTAATTTCTTTTAGGATTATATACGAATTGTAAATATAATCTCTTCTTTTAAAATTGAAAATACAATATTCAATTCATTCTTTGAAGGTCTCACACTGAATAAATTTATAAATGTCTAAATCCTTAATATAATTTGTTGTCTCTAAAAATGTAAATGACAGCAAGTTTTTAGAATTTATATTTAACTTTTTATTTAAATAAAATATGAAGAATATTAATGGAAGAATTTTGGAAATTTTTAAGGTTTAGCATTTTCTATTTACTTAATAAAACGGAAACATTTAGCGGTGCATCTTTTAAAAGGTTACCCCTATCGGAAGTAATCTAGAGACAAAGAGGGTCAATAGAAACGAATGACATCATACGAAATGTTAGAAGTTGCTTAAGTTATTATAATTTCCATAAAATATAAATTAATTTTGTCATTTTCGGATTAAAGGCATATTATAAAATAATAAATAAAAGAAAATGTGTTCATTAATTATTTGGAGCGAATATATAATACAATGAACACCTACTGGAAAATTTTTGCTTAGGTTTCGAACAATACTGAATGTATAACATATACATATATACCGTTAAATAGCAGTAATCGACTTTTTGAAAAAAAAAAGAAAGAAAAGTTGTATAAAATAAATTTATTTTTCAAAAAATTATATTTTAGTATAGATTTTTATATCTGAAAAATATTTTAAATAGAAATAGATACAACAAATTTAATTAAAAATTTCACCAAAATACGTGAAAAAATATAACAATACTATAATGTTAGTACGTTCACACATATGTGAAAGAACTAAAGAAGAAAAATTTTTAAAATTCATATACGAACATTTGTTGACACAGGGACGATTTACACTCATGAATTATAATGAAAAATATTTTTTACACCTTTTCAATTTTTTAGGGTTTCTTGGCGAAAAATGTGTTAATAATTGTTTATGTAATATATTTATTTCGTTTATCATTTTTAAATTTTTAATACAATAATTTCAAATAATATTATTTTTTAATAGACTAGTTTATATTTTAAACATTTTATTGCTAAATCACTGGGATAATATTGGAACTTTTACATTACAATAGAGTGAAATATAAATTTATTAGAATAAAAATCGCTTATTTTTGATAAAACAGTAGGATGATTTTTTTCCATTTTATTACAAAATCGCTGAAATGATAACGAAAACACTGAAAAGTCAACAATGGTTACAAACGAAAAAGTTTTGTTGTTGGCTCGCCCTGTTTTTCCTTGTCGTTCGTGTAAAGTTTTTTAATCAAATTTTCTTTAAAGTTATTAAATAAAAACATTTGTTGTAGAAAATATCGAAATATTAACAAGCTAAAAATCTGTATTTCATTTTAAACATTAAAATTTAAAGATAAATCATCAAATAAAGTAAAATTAAAAAAACACGTTTCACGAACACAACTTGCTTGCAACTCAAAATGGCGTAATCGTTGTAACAATCGTATGAACAAAAGATAAAATTTCACGGAGAATCATGAATAAGATTTTTTATTAAAAATCAAATAATATAAAAAAGTATTTAAATAAATTTGCAACAAAGAAGAAAGGAATTAAAACAAAATAATTGAATACGTGCGAGCCATAGGATCTGAAAACTATGTGTATGTATGAGTGATCACTTTTTTTCATTTATCTACGGCTGGCATCATAAGGTTGGTTTTAAGTGTGTGTAAAATAATATACAGTGGGACAGTTTTTCATACTGTGAGTAAAAATATCTATAATATCTATGTGTTGAATCATTATTTTTCACTTTTACGACGGTGTACATACGTTTGTAAAACAACAGCTGATCGATATTTCAGTATATATTTATGTACGTATTGATAGTTCAAATAGACTATATATTCCATAAAGTGCATTATGTGTATATATGAATGTGTTATATGCATATATATCTATATGTATATTATATTTTTTTGCAGTAATTTCATATCCATTTTCATGAATTATATTGAATATAATATCAGAATCAAAGTACTTTGTAAAAAGTTATAATTTCTAAATTAATTTCCTAATTAAAATAAGATTATTTGGAATAGGAATATGTTCTATGTACATATTATTGTTTATACATACATATGTATCTTCATAGGAAATATCGATGTAAAGTTTTTTAAAACAAAAATTATAAAATTTTTTATTGGATTATGCATAAATAACTAATGTATACGAACATGTATACATACATGTGTCAATGCATACGTATTCGTATGGTCGGTCATCTCAATTGATTTATTTATTATTTATTTTTTTGCAAAAGATATTCGAAATGTTTTTTACAATGGAATGCCCAATGCATTACGCATTTTGCGCAAGGTATTGTTCATTTTGAATTGTATAAAATAGCTTTACAAATTAAATAAATATCTGTTTATGGACTTCTACTAAAATAGTAAAGATGTAAGAAAATATCACACTATACATTTGACTCATTTTCAGTCGTCCTTTTTTTAGAATTTTATTTGTTATTCGGCGTTTTGGTGTTAAACTGCATAAGAAGTAGAAAAGTAGATTTTGATTTTTTGTGTGAATAAAACATTTTTACTTACGTATGCATGTATATAATTTAAAAATATAAATATGATTAAACTATATGTTACAAATACCAGAATCGAATTTTTACGTATATTCGCATACATTGTACATACAAACAACTCATTTTTCCTTTATTCACTAAATTGGAGTAAAGTAGTTCACTAATTTCCGTAGTATAAAAAAGTGTTATATAAAATATGTATTTGACGAACAACTCACAAGAATAAATAGATATTATTGTAAAAATGATTAATAAATATTATTATTAAATCTCTTTATAAAATCAAATTTTATAGCTAAAATTCAACACAATATAAATAATAAAAATCTACACACATGCAGTATATAAGTAATGATTATTTAAAAAATTAAGAATGCAAATTATTAGTACAAAAATAAGAATAGAGAGTACATATTTACATACATACATTCATACATACATACATACATACATACATACATACATACATACATACATACATACATACATACATACATACATATATACATACATACATAAATAAATACATACACACATGCATACATAAAAACATACAGACATGTATGAATGTATTATATGTACAAGGATATTTTCATCAAAAATATTCATTTAGAAACAAATGTATATATAGATACGTAGATTAATGCAATATATCAGGAATAAATTTTAAAAAGTAGTATTTATATATAATTATAGTATAATTTATAATCTTATTTTAATTTGAAAATAATTTCAGGTTGTACCGAAAATAAACTGTATCAAGGGTAAATAACATTTGTAATAACATCAAAGCAATTGTAATAGGTGCAACTAAATTACTGCTGGGGAAACATTTGAAGTTTCTCATCCTTTTTCTTCATCTACATCACACATGTTTCTATTTGCTCAAATGTATATAATGTGTGCAACATATTTTTAATTATCTGTAAGAGTATGTAAATATCTTCAGATACCTAACAAGTACATTGCAGAATTTGCTTGTTAATTTCAACATTTTATGCATTTACCATCAAACGTCCAAAACTACGTTGAAGCACCTAAGAATAATACCCTGAGCTGAAAAGATTTATAATTTACAAGGAATAATTTAGAAAAAGTTAAAATTAGAAGTCAAAAATTCGTAAATATGTATTGTACTTAGTTATTTTATTAAAAGTAATCGGGAAAGAAGCTTATGATGGTTTTAAGAGAAAGAAAGATCAAAAGGAATTTCCATTGAAAGCTGAAACGATTTTACCACAATATTACAGTCAACAACTGAAAGACACACAACTGTGTATAATTCGTGCCAAAATAACACAAAGATCTATAAATCTTAGGATTTATAGTGAAATTATCAGTTTAGAAATTCACAAAAATATTTTTACAATCTAAATCTTATATATTCGAAAGAGAAATTGAATAAACATATAAGTATTTATAAATAAAAAGTTATAGTTTGTAACTCTGGTTTGTAAAATTCCAAATGAAAACCTTACTTTTGAGTTCTGACGATATTCAAAACTTTAGGAAACTTATATACGATCCAAAAGTGGCGAATTTGGGCACCTCCAACTCGGAGGACGTCAGTTTAATGGCGTTACAGTATTATCTAAAACATCCCGGAAATTACACAAGTTCAGCGCCAACATCGGCGACAATAACATCGTCACAAGTTCAAAATCGGAATACTTCACAATTGCAACATTCTGCTTCATATCCGACAGCAGTTTCTACAAGTCAGAGCGTCAGTACAACAAACCCACAGCAACATTCAGGAGGCCTAATAGTAAGCAGTAATAGTAACAACAACAACTGTAATGGTATTAATGCGCATGTTCATCACCATTTATTAGCTCAATCACAGACCCAATTAAAACAGTTGCAGCTAAAGCAACCCACAATACATCAGCACCACCAACATGCCGCCAGTTTCCATCACCCATATTACCAACAACATACAACATCTACTCCAACACATACAACTACCACAAATGCCACTCATGGACACAGTTCACACAGCACTGCTCACAGCCATAGTTACAGCCACTCGGTGCCCGTTCATGCTCTAAACCAGAACTCAAACTTTTCGGCAGCCAGCAGTAGCACTGGTGGAGGGACAGCATCTAGTCACGCAAACACACAACAATCGAATACAACGGGTTCTAGCCTATCCCCACCTGGAACGACATCCAGTGCTCGTACTACTCCCGCTAGTGGATCCAGCAGTTCAGGATCTTCAATTAACGCTAATGTCGGCACCAATGGTAGGGTCAGTGCTGTCAGCGGAGCAAAAAAAATAAGAACAGAACCTGTTCTATCAGAATTCCACCAAACAGAGCGCTTAACATTTGCAAATGCTCAATTTAACTGGACCGAAGATCACTGGAGACGTGTTGTTTTTCAAGACGAGAGAAAATTTAATCTGGATGGCCCCGACGGGTTTTCCTATTATTTTCACGATTTACGAAACTATGAACGAACCTTGTCACAACGACCTCGTGGTAATTCTGTGTATATATATCTAGTTATAACGGCTGGGGGCCCTATACATTTAGAAGTTTCAACGGCAAAATTAAAAACAGAAACTTGCGTAGAAACCATACTTAGGGAACGGTCCAATATAGTTACTAAATTAGGAGGTAATGCTGATTTTTTTCTTCAAGACCACAATTGGACTACAAATGCCCTACCTTCTGTTCAGGATTGGCTTAATGCAGAAGGAATAAAAACGCAAAAGTGGCCAACGGTTGCACACGATCTGAATATAATGGAAAGTATTTGGGGTTGGCTGATACGTGAAGTGTTTGATGGTGGAAGAAAATTTTCGCGTAAAGATGATTTGATACAACGCGTGCGTGATGCGTGGTCACGTCTGCCAATGGAATTGATAAGTAATTTATATACAACGCTTCCTGAACGTATGACACAGCTCTACTATACCCGCGGCGCGTATACAAACTGTTGACAGCCGCTAGTAGTTGCTAAATTTAACGATATCATTCTCATTAACACTTTAAACTACATTCTCATCCTAGGCATGCTGGCTTCTGTTTTTAATTATAAAATGAATATTTTCTTGTAAATATTAAACAAAAATAATATACTACATAAAAAATACGGGCGGGCCATACTAAAATATTATATATGTCAATATTTAAAACATTAAAAAGCATATTTCATAAGTTAATAATTAAAATACATATGAGTAAGAGTATAACGCCACTGAAATTACTAAGTGTAAACAGTTGAACACTAATCTTATGGTACAAGGCGAAAAATAAGCTTCAAAACGCTTGGGTGTATTCGGTTGATACACGGTACACAATCCCATATAAAACATATTTTGATCATTTCAGACTCCTGAACATTATTCTCTCCATCTTTTTCCAATTAATCAACAGCAAAAAAATTAACAGCAAAATAAAACTAGAAATAAAAACACAACCAAATATATGCTGATATTGTTGTTTATAAAATTAAATATGTACATCCTTCCTATCCATTATTTCGTTGATTTTTAATTTTCTTTCTTAATTTCGTTTCACTTATTTCAAATGAATTTTATTGTAATGTAATATTTTAATAGTTTAATTTATAATTTATTGTTTAAGTAGGAAACCATATTTTTCCCTTCCTATTTCCCGTTTGTATGTTATAATAAATTTTATGTTATTAAAAATATTTAATTTAATAATGCAACTACATCGAGTGGAATTATTAGAATTTGTATTTAAATAATAATGTTAATAAAAAAGTAAAAAGAAGTTGCAAATCAGCAAATCGCAAAAAGTGTATTAATAATATATATATATATATATATATATATATATATATATATATATATATATATATATATATATATATATATATATATATATATATATATATATATATATATATATATATATATATATATATATATATATATATATATATATATATATATATATATTCCTTTCGTTCCACTACAATAAATACTACTAATATTAAACGAACAAAATTATTCTATATAAGTATACTTTAAAAATAATAACAATTTAATAAAGAAAAGAAAGAAATGAAGTAACTAAAGTATTACAAATAATAAAAATATTCGAAAAACCTTTAAAATAAGAAGAATTTGTGTAGGTATGTATAAAAATTATGAGCTAGAGAAAATAAATAAAAAAAATTAATAATTTCGATTATTAAAATGAAAAATATACTTTTATTGAATTTACATTAATTCACACAAAACAAGTTAAATTTAATAAAACAATATTTTCTTTGTAAAAAATGAATACAAGGTGAATACAACCACCCTTATTTAATTTTATTACCAGAATAATTAATATTAATTTCTTTCAAGTTGAAAAAGACATTAACTTTTTACTAATTGTGAAAAAAATACAAATTCATTCAAAAATTTTGGTTGCCCCATCGTTTAGACACATACTGCTCATGCAATATGTATGTGTTAGTAAATTTTACAGAGCTTGAGATTGTATGTGTTACACAGATAATACAGGATGAAATATCAAAATAATTTTGATTTCAAAATGAGCACATTATGCAATAAAATCTTTTTAATGAATTTGTATTTTTTCTTCAACAATTATAAAAAAATTAATTGTCTTTTTCGATTGAAAGAAAACAATGGAAAATTGTATAGGGGTGGTTCATCGGCTTGAGAAAATAAATATATGCAAAAATATGAAATAAGTTTATTTACATACATATATTTTTGGTTCGAATTTATAAATAAATTTAAAATGGTTCATATTTTTTATGATTATTAAAATAATTTGACAAATTGTCATACCCACACGTATGAGAGGGTTCATAGCCATGAGCAGTATGAGTCTATTGTCTGCTTTTAACTGTGAACACAAAACAATCCAAATAAATTTGAAAATCAATTATTAAAAGGCTAATTTTAATTTGTATACTACAGTAAATAAATAAATAACTTTTTGTTCGTTCGTTAGTCTATTGAGACAAAGCAATATAATTTATATAATTACTAGCAATATCAGGTTAAAAAGCTAAAAATAAACTCATACATAAAATATTAAACTCAAACATATTTAAATATACAGTCAATATACTGCATACATATAATGTTTAAAAAGGATATAAAAATAAAATTACATAATATTCTAAAAATACTTCTAAAAACGTAGATACAATTATTTTAAGTTTTGGTAGTATATGATTTCTATGTTTGGTTAAGATGTGAATGATAGAGGAAAAAGATCTGAAAACGATTCCAGAAATTAAAAAAAAAATCAAATAAATTTGCTATAAATTATAAGCACCTTGAAATACGTAATCAAAAAATTAAAATTGTGTTTTATTAGGATTTTTGGATCCAATTTTTTAACTGATTAAAATTAATTAATTTTTAAAGCTCAATCATTGTGAATTATATAATTACAAATTTGGTTCAAACTGTTCATTATATTACCGATTTTTTTCTAAAAAAACTGCGTAAAGATTTGGTTCAAATAATTTGAGTCATGAAGTTGCATTTTCGATATACCCCAAAATCTATATCCAAAAATAATTTTTGATTTTCCACAAATGTAAATTTGGACTGAATTTATGCTTAAAAAATGTTATCGATATTTATACAAAGTACAGTTGAAATACTGATATCAGAGCGAAGTGCCACATAATAGGTCAGTGGACTTAGTTATATGGCTTTAAAAAGGATTATCTGGGAATTCAAAATATATTAACACAAAGGAAATTTTATTTTTATTTTTCATGCTCCTTTTTATAGCCTCTGCTAATCTATTTCATATACATTTTTTAGCGATTTTGTTTGCGGTTAAATTTTTGTTTTTATCTTCCTTATAGGCACCTTAAAGAAACTTGCTTACATGTTAATGTCTAGTTATTTGTATTTCTAACAGTATGAACTTTAAAAGATTTTGAGTCAATTTCTGTTAATGTATACTTACATATATTCAAAATTATGAAATTATGTTTACTATTACTGTTATTATTTTCATTTATATAAAAAGGATTATTTTTGGCCTTAGTAGGATTTTTTATATGATTGTGAAATAAATAATTTTAAACTGAATTTTTACCCAGTGCAGAAACAAAAAAATAATAATTAAAAAATTCCAATTTTTTTTATACCGCGAAAGTATCCTTAATCAAATCCAATATTATACATAAAAGCATATCAGTGGTTTGAAAATGCCATTACCATATTATTACGTATACATTAGGGGATAGTTTTCAAAACTGCAATCTATTTTAAGAATCAGACTGAAGGATTTGAAAGAAATATCGATTAAAGTCAAAATTTTGATTAAAAATTAATTAAATTAAATTGGAATTTTCGACCTATATATCTATTAGACAAATATAATTTTAATACGTATTTTGAAGAAAAAATATGTATTGTAGATGAAAATGAGTGTAAATATTTCTCTGGTTGAAAATATTCGGATATATATTAAAAAGAACTGTAAAATTTAGAAAGTTAAAAATTCAAATAAATGTAACCAAAAATGGTACATGTAAGCATATTTTTTTAAGATATTACTAAGGTCTTGAAAGGTAATGGATATTATAAATAAAAATTTTAATGTGCGAGATAAAACAAGCAAGAAATTTTTTCCCCAGATATGAAATAGCCAATATAATAAAAAATAACACGTATTGCAAAAGTCCATTCTTGGACATATACTATTATATAGGTTTCAGGGGTCTTATAATTTTATGACAATCAATAATTTGAGTCTTGTATGAAATTTATATGTTGCATTTCTATCGAATATAAACTATAATA
Source organism: Cochliomyia hominivorax (assembly GCA_004302925.2). NCBI lineage: Eukaryota > Metazoa > Arthropoda > Insecta > Diptera > Calliphoridae > Cochliomyia > Cochliomyia hominivorax. The sequence goes on along the minus strand of PYHX02000494.1, from coordinate 544,170 downwards.
GTTTAATTAAAAAGTGTTCTATATTGGATTACCCTTTCTTAGAATATATAGACTTATACTTGTTGTAAATTTGTTAAATGTTTTATAAAATTACTATGCGAAAGTGAATTGCCAAGTCAGCAACAGCTATATCAACCGTAAAAAAATCAACTACAATAAAGCTGTTACAATTTCGAAAAATGTTAAATCGACTAAACAACGATAACCTTTAATTTTCTAAGTTCGTTGCTTTATATTAATTTAATAATTTTTATCGTTTTATTTATTTATTTATTTATTTATTTATTTTTTTTCAAAGTATTTAACAAATAAACGTCAATTACAATTAAATAAATAGTTAAAACCGTAATTTTTATGATAAATTTTTTATTGATATGTATTTAACATATATAAATTGATGAACGATAAAATAATTTTTTAAGATATATAACCCACTTAAAAATTAAATTTAAAACTTAATTATTATCCAAAAATTATATAAAAAATATAATTATTATTTTTTTATAAAGAAATTATTAATTTTTTTATGTAGGACAAATATTGTATATTATAAAATATTTTTATAGTAAGGATTTTATGGAAATTCTTATTTAATGATACTGCGGACGCACGGTGGACTGCAAAATGGCATATTTTGCTTTACACAAAAACGTCCTCCAATTAGTGATTTTGTGCAATACTTTCCTGCGCAGATAAAGCATTTATCATGCCAATGTATATCACCCCAAGCAACTCCTTGATCGGATGGTCCAATTGGTTTGCAGCAGCGCTGACAAGCGACAGCAAAGTATTCATCATAGCACTTAAGACATAAAGGCATATTTGATTTTTCATCGGGTACATATTGCTGACCCGCCAAAGGTAAATCGCACTGATAGCAACAAAAATGTTTAATGTGGAAGGTAGCTCCTTCGGCAGCGGTATATTCTTTTGTAAATATTAACTCATCGCATGCTTTGCAGCGGGGAATTTTTAATTTGACAGCCAAATCTCGCGCACAGAATACTTGACCACCGTGAAAAAAATATACCAGATCTGCCAATAATTCGCGACATGCATGACATTTAAAACATTCTGGATGCCAGGCAATTTCCTTACCAGCACGTTCAGCTTTAACCGCAACTTCGCCGAAGTTAATAGTTTTAGAACAGTCGCGACATTTTAAAGTTCCCATCTGTTTTTTATGTTCAGGTTTTTGATATTGTTGAGGTATATAGGGCTCGCTAAGAGATAGACCCTTCATTCCTTTAGATACTTCAACTGTTGGGTACATATTCATCTCTTGAATACCAGGAATAGAAACAAGTTTTCCGCTTGAAGCATTAATCTCTTCTTCATATCCCAAAGGTTTTATTCCATGGATAGGGGTCGAAGGCTTCGAATCAAACCCAGAATCAGAGCTTCTAGAAATACTTAATGCTTGTTGCAATCCCATATTGACGGGCGTATATGCTACATCTAAACTGTTAGGCAATGCAGTAACAAGATCGCGCACCTCATCGTAAAAGGGTCGATCAATGCGTAATTCATCAATAAAATCTTCTAATGGTTTTAGTACATTACATTTATCGTAATTTATATTCTTCTCCTTAAGATCTGAAAAAAGTCTTTCATAAAATGGAACATTTAAAACAGCGCTTTGTAACATATCCATTGATTCTATGCCCAAGGATTTAAGTTTTCCCTTAACTGATTTACTAAGATCTAAATCATTAATAGAACCGTGAGACATATTGATTCCAGAAGTGTTTATAAAAAGCGATTGAGGTTTACTTGAAACCATAGCAGATTTTACTGCCTGTTTGAGAGGTTCTGAACGTATGATTCTTGCAAAAAATGGATCGCGTTCGTAATCAACATTTGGTGGTAAATTGCAATCGTAAATAATCGCCGAAGTGGTACCAAACTGAACTTTACGTACAGGGGTTTCTTGAAACATGTGTAATCCTGATCTTAAATTCGGGGCAGTTTTTAAAGGCAAGGGCGAATGAAATGATAAATCCTTTATAAACTTCGATGGAGTGTTAAGAGGGGAATATGTATTATATAAAGATGAATTAGGAATTTGAATTCCGAATAATCTTTCCAACTCTTTCCTAGCAAAGGGATTGGATAGATATTCCTTACGAAAATCCGAGAATGGGCCTAGACGGGGATCACGCGAAATGTCAAATTTATTTCTCTAAATTCAAATTAATGTATTTTAGATTAAAAAAATAACATAACTGGTGATATTTTTAATTAACTTACATTTAATACGCCAAATATTTTGTCATATATGGGGCCATGAAAAATTAAACTTCGTACAGCCGACTTGTCAAGTCCTCTAAGTTTTTGCATTATTGTATCCGATAGTTTAGTTTCCACTTCACTACTAAGTGGTTCATTCGAAATTGGTTCTGAAAATACCACAAAAATCTTTGGATATTCACAGGCCAAATTTTGTACAATAGCTTGAGCAAGTTTTTCATTTGATAAAATCATCTCTAGAGTGGAGTCTGGAACGGATTGTAACTCTAAGGCACGCAACACCTCACTATATTTACTTTCAACTGGGTTTATAGTATTATTAATCGTCGCCAACATGGCGTTACCATAATTTCCCACACGAACCACATTTCCCTGACCAACACAATTATCGCGTATTTTTTGAACATATTGCTGTAATTGGTTCGTCTCGGACTCAGAAAGATTATCGCATAATCCAGCATCCAAGTCATGCGGTGGCACCTGAAATTCTAATTGTTGTTTTCGTTTTGCAGCTGCTTCACTACCGGCTATTGGTACATTTGAGCTTCCCAATTTTTCCATATAATCAACTACTACATCAGGAGCTACATTTGGCGGTACCCATTCGACTTCAACTGGTTGATTAGCTAAGGTTTTAATTTTGATAACTACAAAAAAAAAAAAAAAAAAAAAAAAAAAACATTTTTAACTTTGTTTTTTTTTAATGAATATTAATATATTTACAAGCAGGTTTTGAACGTATTTGTCCTAGTATCTCAAATTGTGCCCAACCAGTAACATCATCATCCGAACACATATGCTGATCCTTGCGACACTTGCAATTTCTACAAACTTTACGCCAAAAATGTAAATCTAACCCTGGACACTTTATACCGCACTCATTGCATGGAGCTCCTGCACCAGCTTCATGCCCCAATTTAGCTCTTTTTAATTTCTCACGACGGTCTTCCAATTTTGACAACCAATCGGGAGCTGCCGGTGTTTCCACACATGAATTACTATTACTTGTGTTACTCATACCTACTTAAACCATTTCCTTCTCAATGCGGATCACTAACATTTGCTGCACTCTGTTATTTGACTTACTAACAGATTGACCAATCGAATGAATAATAATTGATTCAACGTTTGTTTGTACTTTACTATAGAGTTGCCAACTTAAAAATATGTTTCCTTTGTTTTTTATAATTGTATACCCTCCAACACCACAAGTGGTGATGAGGGCATTTTATTTTTTTTTTCATTCCGTGTGTAACGCCAAGAAGGAACTATCTCAGAGTCTAAAATGTATATATATATTATTGCACCAAATCAAAATCTGAGTCGATTTCGCTATGTCCGTCTGACTGTTGGAAACATTCTCACGCCTAAAATTATTGTCAGATTTCAATGAAATTTGGCCATATTGTTTGTTTTTTATAATTTTATACCCTCCAACACCACAAGTGGTGATGAGGGTATTTTATTTTTTTTTTATTCCGTGTGTAACGCCAAGAAGGAACTATCTCAGAGTCTACAATGTATATATATTATTGCATCAAATCAAAATCTGAGTCGATTTCGCTATGTCAGATTTCAATGAAATTTGGCCATATTGTTTGTTATTCTCCTATGCAGTTTCTTATTTAAAACCAGCTATATCGGTTAATTAGCAAGGAAGTTATAGACCGATATATGAAAAAGAAATTTTCTAATTTCTTCTAAAAAAATTTAATTGGACTTAAACAAAACTTTAATTTTAACATACAATTGTACGTACTGATTAACAGAAGAAAAGTTATAGGCTATAATAAGCAAAATTTTAATACATTCCAAATACTGTGTGTCATATGGGCCGCAATTTTTAATTAGATAATTTACTGAAATTTGTCACATATACTTAATTTGATACAATAATAAATCCAAAGAGGGCATGTTCTTCTGGGGTCATTATTTGACCCAGCTCCCATATAAGATACCTTCCCGGAATATAATTTATAGCTTATAAAAGTCTTAAATTTGAATCTGTCTGTTGGAAACATTCTCACGCCTAGAATAACTGTTCGAATTTAATAAAATTCGGCCACATTATTTGTAATTCTTCTAAGCAGTTTCCTATTCAATACCAGCTATATCGGGTCATCAGCAAAAAAGTAATATAACGCCCCTTCTAGGAATATGGTTTATGACATATAAATATATGAACGAATTCCATTGATATTTGGCACAATTAATTATCTGACTGTCTTATATATGTTATTAAGTTTATTTATATTGGTCCATATTTAGATATAGCTCAATATTAGGTCCTTTCCCGGAAAAAAAGTTTTCAGGTAATAAAACTTGTAAATGAACACCACTGAAATTTAGCACAAAGTTTTTTATATAGTGCTATAGCTCCCATATCTTTACCTTTTTATTTTTTATCTTTCTAACTGCCTTAAATAAATATTATTTATATCATCAATATCGGTCTATATTTTGATATAGCTCCCACATAAGCCCCTGCCCGGAAAAAGGGATTAATCTTATGAAACCATATATCAATAAACATTTTTATACTGTCTTTAATATATGGAACTAGTTGGCAATGAACGGCCATATTTGGATATTACTTCTTTACAATCCCACTTCCGGAATATAATATGAACCAATTCCATTGAAATTCAGACAAATAGGAATTTGTCTTCAATACAGTGGCGGAGGGTATTTAAGATTCGGCATTGCCAAATATATCATTCTTACTTGTTATTTTTTATTTATTTTAACACAAATATTTTACACTTCTGAACTAAGATTTTATATTTTGAATACAATTGAATTATATGGCTTATTTCTGTGCATATCATGCACATTTTAATATATTCATAAATTTGTTGAACTCTAATCGGTTCGCTGTTCGGCAATAAGAGATTCGGACATTTTTCACAAAATTATTAAACATGTTTACCCTCTAAACATCGAAGAATAACATTATTTAAATAAATACTTCTATTAATAATTGTTTTAGGACTGCGTCAGGCCTGCTTCGAACTACTCCATTACAAAAACTTAAAGAAGCAGATTTTGCTGTTTACCAATTTATTATGGAAAATACATCAGTGGCCCTGACATATAGAGGTTTCACCATTCCATCTTCTTCTATTGATAAAATACTATCTTTATTGAAAATTAAACATATCTCAACTCCTCGGAAACCAAATTTAAACACAAATATTATTGGCAACACCCTTATTGATGAAAGTCTCTGCGAACGCAATAAAAACTCCATAAATCCTATTTTCTTTGAGAAGATGCTAACAGAGAAAATTTTCAATACTAAACATAATTGAATACTCTATATTGATGGATGCTTCCTATACAGTTATTGAACAAATTTCAAAATTAAATTTCGCAACGATGGCACAAACCCGACTACCAGATCGTATTGGAATTTATACAGCTGAAATTAATAATTCTGATAGAATGCCTTAAATTATTATTTTCCCCAAATGTTTTTCGAAGAAAATTTTTTCTATACATTATGTCTAATGAATTGTAATTACCATTAACCTCTAATTAAAAGTACCACATTTTTTATTTATTTTATTTTATATTTTGTATATATATTTCTTTCTAAAGAACCTACTAATCCTAAATGATTTATTATATCTGATATTTTTACTACTATTGTTTTAGTCTAATTGTAATAACATTATTGGAGTACTGTAATAACATTATTAGTTATATTTATAAAGAAATTGGTCGAAACAAGGCCTCGATATGATAACAACCTCACGAGAAGCCAATACATTACTTTGATTCGATTAAGACTAAGCAAAACAAATTTTAACACCAAATATTATTATGAGAGATGTGAACCACCTATGTGTGTATATTATAATGTCATATTTACTAACTTATTCCTCACAATCTTGCCAAATGTCCTATAACCAAAATTGTCAATATTTTAAGTTGTGAGAATAACCCTTTTTACCCACATTCATGAAGAGTCTAAAACTACATGGAATTGAGGACAAGTTTATCCCACCATTATGTATGTACAAAAATTAAAATTTTTAAGTGCGAAATTCAAATTTAATATCTCATTGACAGATAATAATTCTATTGGATGTAATTTACAATGTAACACCAATAATAATAACCTAAAGAAACCGTTCCCACGACAATTATCGGTTACAACCGAACTGTTACAACAGCCTAAAGAAACAAGAGATTTAAAAATAATATTAGCTTTCGTTGGAACAAAACTATAAGCACATTTATTGTTACAAAAATGAAAAACTTGTTTAAAGTTTGATTTATTATTTTGTCGTTAATCTCTTTTAACATTTTTTCTAATCTTCAAGTAATGTCTGATGACTGCGGAGGATGTGGAAAGATATGCGCTGTAATATATGAAAGACACGTCTACACATCATTTTTAAATTGCTTTGCATAATACGTTCTCTTCTGTTGATTAATAGCAAATATTATTATATATAATGATAAAAGGGATACGATTCACTAATCATTAATCTTTCGTTGAGCTTCAGTAGTTTATAGGCCAAAAATATACGTTGTGTCTATAGTTATGTCCCACCGAAAACTGATATTTTTGAACATTTTTATGATCCAAGTATTTTAATAACGTTAAGAGGAAGAATTTGTGTTTTTTCTAAGTTTTTCATAACGATTAGTAGCTCTTCTAATGGTGAAATGGATGCTTTATTTTAAATAAAATTATTTATATTTCATTCTCCGAAAAATGTTTTAAGACTTAATCGACTCTAATTTAACAAAATGTCAATATATAAATTTGAATATATGAACTTATATGGAGATAACATGATACTCCCCAAAATATTGCGTTTATCTTTTTCCTTGTTCATTATAAAATGTCCAAATAGCATTAAAACAAATAAAATCCAATTTTTATATTTAAATATTAACCACTATAACCATTTAAAATGACAAACAGTCAACGATTATCACTCGTGGTGAACATACGTGTATTTTTTGACTGCGCTTGGTTTCTGATTTTTTCTATCTCGGATAACGGTTTAATTTTTTGTATTTTCTTTGGACTCTTATTTTTTGTATTTTGTTGTTTTTCTTTTTATTTTATTAATCTAACTGTAGATAAATTCTGTATTGTGAAATAGTTAACCTGGGCCACCAAAAGTTTCCTCAAATAGGTGTGCCATACTAGGCGACTTTCTTGAGCAACCCAAACTTCCACCAGTTAGGAATAATAATTTCAACACTAATTGCTTCAATTAGCCAACTAAGAGATGGGAATCTACTCATTTGGTACGCAACCAGGTTATTGTAAATAAATTTTTAAAAGCATAATGTGTGCGAAATTGATGTGCAAATACATCCCAGCCTAAATAATATTAAAAGTGTTATTGACGCCCCCTGCTTGAAAGATGTATCTGAAGAGGAAATAGTAAATGAGCTTAAATCTCAAGGTGTAATTGCAGTATATAAATATACATCTAAGGCAGATGATGGTTCTAATTATTTCAATGGAAATATGGTTCTCACATTTAACCTGTATAATTTACCTAGAGTTATTGATGTTGCCTGGTACAAAGTAAAGGTAAAAACTTACTTTCCAAATCCAATGCACTGTCACAATTGTCAACTCTTGGGACATACAAAAAATAAATGTTCTAATCAAGCATCTTGTGATAATTGTAACCTTCCACCCCCATGATCCATCTAAGTGTACTAGAACACAATGCGCAAATTGTCGTGATGAACATCCTTCATCTGACAAAAACTGCACTAGATATATTCAACAAAAGGAAATTATCAAAATTAAACACTTGAAAAATGCTCTTTTGGCGCTGCTAAACGCAAATATGAATTTAATATAAGATCAAACACACATTCTAATACACAACAAACATATTCAGAAACTTTGAAAGATCCCGAAAATTTAAATAACAAACCTAGTAAAATTCAACAAAAACGTAATGCTCCATCACCGAAATCCAATAAAACAACACAGAAAATCTTCTGACGAAACTCTATTAGCACATCTTCAAATGAAATAGATATTAATATATCAAGCTCAACAACAAAAGTTAAAAAATCTAAAAATACTAAAAATAAAAAATCCTTTGACCCTTATCCTCCTAATACTTCATTACCAACAGGAATTATTTCTCCAACTACAAAAAGATTACAAACAATAAATGAAACTTCTGAAATATATAATTTAGATATTGAAACAGACATTATAGACGACATATCTTCTCCGATTGGAAAAATAACTCAAGAACTAATTGGAAAGGAACACTATTATATACCATCATCCGAAAGGATGAGTAATTCTGATGACTAATTTCCATATTCTCAACATGGAATCGTACTCCAATACTTCTAACTAAAGTAAATATATATTTACTCGTTATGATTTGACAACAAGGTGTTGGTTTATTGATAAAGAATAACATACCCCACAGAATTATGCACACAAATTCCTCGATCCAGTCTATCACAATAGAAATTCAACTTGACATTAAACTTTCTGTAATTTCTTTATATTTACCACCATCTCAACCTATCAACCAACACGAACTTATGAACCTATTTAATAATATTTCGACTCCAAAGCTCAGCATTGGGGATTTTAATGCCTGGAACGTCGCCTGGGGATCTCATGTTAATAATCACAGAGGATTTTTAATAGAAAATACTATATTATCTAGTGATTTATATATTTTAAATGATGGTCGTCCTACGCACTTATCGACACACGGATCTTTAACACACATTGATTTATCGTTATGCTCCTGAACGCTATTAAACTCAACGTCATGGAATATACTAGACGAAATGTATAATAGTGACCACTTTCCTATCACAATTAACATTTCTCTAAGTAAGAACACTCAGATTTATAATTTCAATCGCAAATTTCTTATACAGTTAGCAGATTGGACAAAATTTTCTACTATTGTTGATAATGAACTCCATAGGAGACCACAATCAATAAATATTAATAGAGAAGCTTCACTTATTATTAATGCGATAAGAACAGCTGCTAATGCCTCAATACCACAATCGTCATTAAAGAAAAGGTCTAATGTAGCTTGGTGGAATAGAGAACTTTCTTCATTAAGAAAACTTCAAAAAATCACCTACAACTGCGAATTTAATATTATATCGAAGACAAAATGCCTTATTTAGAAAAGAAATGAGAACACAGAAAAAAATTTGTTATGAGAACTTTACTATAAGTATAAATCGTGACTCCTCAATGGGGGACATTTGGAGTAAAATAAATAGACTCTCTAACAACAACATTAATAAACAAATTATGGCTATTGAGCGAAATGGTCAAGTTATTACAGATCCATTTTATATAGCAGAATCTTTTGCGGATGTGTGGTCCAAATACTCTAGTGATTACAATTTCTCGGCCCATTATAATATTTTAAAGCGTAATGTTGTTAATATAACCCCTAATTCAGAACTCAATTTTAATACATTTCAAATCGAAAAAGAAATCACACTTAACGAACTGTTTTATTGTTTAAATAAACTCAACGGTTATGATAGAATATCTTATGTGATAATAAAACGATTAAGTCTCAACGCAAAAACCAGATTAATTAATCTTTATAATAACATATTGGAAAAAGGCATAATTCCATTCACATGGAAAGCTGCGTCCGTAATTCCTATTCCAAAATCCAGTAATAAATCTCTTGATATAAAACCACATCGACCCATTTCCCTACTTTCTTGCCTTAGCAAAGTTTTGGAAAAAATTGTTGCAAACCGTTTATCTTGGTTTACCCAGAAATGTTGCCTTATTGCAAAGAATCAAGTTGCGTTTAAATGTGGAATGGGTTGTACAGATGCACTCTATATATGGACTTTTTTATATCAAAAGCTATTTCATCTCATAATCATGTCTCTATTCTTTCAATTGATTTTGAGAAAGCGTTCGACGGAGTTGGAGCCCATGTTATTCTAAACATATTGCATAAATGGAATGTTGGATGCAAGATTTTTAACTATGTTAAATCATACCTGTCAAATAGAAGATTTCGAGTGAGGATAAATGGTACATACTCTGCATCACATGAACTACACAATGGCATACCACAAGGTTCACCACTGTCGGTAATACTTTTTTCTATTGCATTTAATGAAATTAGTTTGATTATTGCCAAATATAAGTATGTAGATCATTGCATTTACGCTGATGATCTATATATATTTTGTAAGAAAAATGAAAATTCTGATTGTAACAATTCATTACAAAATGTTCTTGATGAAGTGAATAATTGGGCATCCAGATCTGGTGCAAAAATTTCAACCAACAAAACAAAGAAATTTCATGTCTGTAGAAAGAATGTTTGCGACATCAATTTTTATAATCTGACTATTCAAAATGAAACTATTGAAAATGTGAAACAATTAAGGATATTGGGTGTAATATTCACGAAAAACTACCTATGGAAAGAACATTTTCTATTTCTGAAGAAGTCGTTAATTCAAAGAACTAACATAATTGCATTTTTGTCAAGTAAGAAAAGCTTTATTCATATAAACACATTAACATATCTCACCAGGACTTTATTGCTCAATAAAATTGATTATGCCCTCTTTCTAACTGGAAACACTACAAAATCTAATATTAATCTTATTAAGGGAATTTACCATCGAGCAATCAGATCAAGTGTTTATGATTTTAGAACTACTCCAATTAGGAACATATTAGCTGAATCTGGTTTACCATCCATAGACGACCGAATATATGAAACTAAATTAAGACTAATGTCAAAAATTTTATTTTATATTTTATCAAAAAAAAATTTTTAATGCCAAAAAGAAACTATCGTCTACCTTCTGCTATAGGGGAATCTATTCGTCTTGCGTCTACCATGAACATTAACATCGTCAATAAGCCACTTAAATTTAATAATCCACCTTGGTCTTTTGATAATGATACATGTGACATTAGTCTGTCAAAATTCAATAAGGTTAATTTTCCTAAAGATATTTTTGTGCAATTATATTTTGAGAAAGAAGATACTTTGTGTAAGGAGGGCTGGAACTTCTACTTTACTGATGGTTCAAAGAATAATGAAACTTCATCTTACGCTATTGTTGATAGCAGCGGTTTAATAGTTCGCATGAAATTGCTTCCTGAATATTCATCAATTTTTACTGCAGATGCCACAGGAATACTAAACGCTATTTTTATCGCCCTTGAAAGAAACCAAAAAAGCGTCATCTACACTGATAGTCTGTCAGTTATCAAGGCAATATGTAATACTTTATCACGTTCATGGAATATTATTAATCATATTAGAGATCTATTAATATCTAACTGTCATTTATTAAAAATATTTTGGATTCCAGGACATACTAATATTCGAGGTAATAATTTTGCGGATGAAGCTGCCAAATTGGCTAATAAATCCCCAATTATAATGGAGCTTCAAAATGAGAAAATTGACATTAAACGTAAAATAAAAAAACATATTCACCAAAGGAAATTATCTGTATGGGAAGAATATTTTCACCACCATTATAAAGATCTAAATATCAACTGCACTCAGCCTCAACAAACAACAAATAAAACCCTAGAGGACTTTTGATGACCCCTACAACTGAGAACATATCGATAATATCTAATTTTATATCTCAAACTGGATTCATTATTTAATTTAATAGAGTACAAATTTTTTTTATAAGTTATATAAATGTATTTTTTTCTGTTTACCACCTAAGTTGTAAATTTACCAAGAGCTGATGGTATTAGTAGCTAATGCTCATAAATTTGTATTAGTTTTATAATTAATTATAAATCTAATAAATAATAATAATAATAATAATAATAATAATAATAATAATAATAATAATAATAATAATAAAATGACAAAAATTATCAATAAATTGATAAACAGGTATTATAAAGTTTACTACTTTTGAATTATAAACCTTTGTATGGTACCTGAAACGAAAAATAAAAATTAAAATAAAATAGAACACAAAATAACTCATATTCTTCCTCAAAATTTATATTTATATATACAGCATATATTCTTGCATCAAAATATCACCTGAGTCAATTTATTTGTCTAACAATGGTCCTAATTTTTTAATCATTATGACAATATCTAAATCTAGTCAGTCAAATATGTTATAGTCAATAATATGACAGCTTACAGCCGAGCTTCGTTTGAATCAGCTGTCGCTGATGATCTTCGAATGTAACTCGATTCGTTCTGAAACAATTTGTATTTATCTGTGTGTGCATGTGAGTAATGTGATTTTTTACTGACTCTTATATGGTACTGAAGATTCGGCGCAGCCAAATATAGGATTTTTACTTTTTTCACAGGGCTTATTTGCTTCAAGGTTAAAGCTTATAATCAATTGTATCCGACAAAAATCATATTAGTGAAAACTTAAAATGTTATATTTTTCAAACGGCTGCAGGAATATTGATTTCCAACAGTAATCAACAAATCTAGTCAGTCAAATATGTTATAGTCAATAATGTGACAGCTTACAGCCGAGCTTCATTTGAATCAGCTGTCGCTGGGTTGATGATCTTCGAATGTAACTCGATTCGTTCTGAAACAATTTGTATTTATCTGTGTGTGCATGTGAGTAATGTGATTTTTTACTGACTCTTTTATGGTACTGAAGATTCGGCGCAGCCAAATATAGGATTTTTACTTTTTTCACAGGGCTTATTTGCTTCAAGGTTAAAGCTTATAATCAATTGTATCCGACAAAAATCATATTAGTGAAAACTTAAAATGTTATATTTTTCAAATGGCTGCAGGAATATTGATTTCCAACAGTAATCAATAAATTACGTAATTATATTTTAGTCTCAATTCTCTTTGATACAAGAATGACTCGTAAAAAATTATCATTTAATAAAACAAAATGTTTTACTATACACTACTGATGTTAAGCCGAAACTTGCGTTATGACAGTCTTTCATTAAATAAGTGATGGCTTAAATAATGTTTTCACTTCCTTTCAATGAATCTGTATCACAGAAAATATCTAAATTACAGAACTCAATATCAAAAAAATGTTCATATGAAAATAATTATTATCCAAATTCAGTTAAATTTGATATGGATATTGGTAAGAAAATAATTCAAATTATATGATATCCAATATATCAGTATATATAAAAATGCGAAATAATAAATATTTTTTAGGCGAATATTGACTTTTATTGGACAAATATTTTTTAATAACATTTAGATATATATGTATGTATATTTATTGCATTTATATTTTTATTTTTGCATTATTATTTTTATTTATTTATGTATATTAATATAAATATATAAGTATTTATGTCATTTTGATGTTTTGTTTTTATTAAGAAATGTTTATTTTAAAGTAATTATATTTGTGGGACTTCGATTCGTTATTGTAGATTCAACTTACGTGTATTATATTTTCTTTCTCATTATTTATTATTAGCGAGTTTTTCATGTTTTCATTAAATTTAATACAAAATTTAAAACGAAATTTGAAATGGAAACATTATTTTTAATTATAATAAGTTTTTTTCTTCTCTTTTCTTTTCAAAATTATTATAATTATCATCACGTTTTATGATTTATGAAAATATTTATGTTTTTATTTCATATTACAAATGCTTGTTTTATTTTTTAGTTTTTTTTTAAGGTTTAATGTATTAAATTGAATAATTTTAAGGTAATTATAATTAAATTTTTTTTATATAAACATACAAGATCTTTATCGGTATGTAACGTTTATTATTAGTTTTAGATTTCTAATATTTATAATTTATTTATTTTTTGCCGTCAATATTCAAATGTAAATATATTTATATAGTATTTTTTTTATTATTTTTAAATATATGTAGTTTATAATCATGCATTTTTTAAAGAGTCCCACCCACATTTAAGGGTTTTTATAATTGTGTTTCTTAATTTATTATACTCTTTAATGTTTAAATAGTTTTTTATTATTTTTATTTTTTTTTTTTTAAGACTTAAAGCCTTTTCTATTTAGGCATTTAATTATTAATTAGGGTTTAAAGATATTGATCAATCGATCAATATAAAAAGTTAGGAAGATAGAGGAAGATTTAAAATTATTTTTTATGCTTTTAAATGAATTTTTAGTCGATATGCAAGTAGGAAAAAGAAAAATAATGAAACACACTATATACATACATGTATATATAGAGATTTTTCATTTTTACTTTACAAAAACTATTTTGTTTGTTATATACACCAAATGTTAGCTGATTGTGTAAAATGAACATGTAATATTATTGTTTGAAGTAGTTGAAAATTCTGTTGATGTAGTTGTTAATTTTACTGTTTTGTTGTAGATGTATAAAACTGGTGGGTTATAATAGGATGGTGATTAAATATTAGATGGCCAATTCAAATGTATTGTAGTGGTAGAAATGGTAACTTACCAACGTGAAGAGTACTAGAATGATTGGCAGGTCTGTAAGAAATTTAAATTTTTAGCTATTCTAAATGATTAACAAAAAAAAAATAATAATAATAATAATAAAAATAATAATAATAATAAAAATAATAATAAAAATAATAATAATAATAATAATAATAATAATAATAATAATAATAATAAAATAATAATGAAAAAATATGTAAATGTTGTTCTACAAACAATAAATTTCATTAGAAAAATTTAGTTGACTTGAGTTTAAATTAATACCTTACAAAAAGTAAACTGGCTGTGGTTGAAGAGTGTTGGTGATTGGTCATTGAAGCCGAACCATTTGGAGCTAACAAGTTTTTATTACTATTAAAACTTCTAGCATGTTGTTGAAGGTTGTTGAATGGGGTATTTGAAGTCACTGTTGCATCCAAAAATGATACATCCATAGAATTTGTTTGATTTGAAAAATCATTTGTGATATTATGAATATTTTCATTTGTAGTTGTTGATGTAATAGATTGATTATGGGCGAGAGACGGTGGGAAGTTTTGTGTTGGTATTGTCATTGTACGTAAAGAAGGATTAATAAATGTTGTGTCTGTTGCTGCAAAAGATGCTGCAACTGTTGTCGATGGTGATTGTGAAAATTGTTTTTTTTGGTTCGTCGATAATCCGCCTTTCGTATTTATAGAAATAGAACTGCTAATAGTAGATTTTATTGAATTATTTGAGGTCGGATTTGTTAATCCGAGCATTACGTCAACTGTTGCGGATAAATTGGATAAGTTTCCTCCTTTAAAAGTTGTAGAATTAGTTGAAAGGGATGAAATTGAAGGGCAACGTAAACTCGTTATATTATGGTTGTTTGAATTTAGATGCTGTTGTTGCAATTGCTGCTGTTGTTGTGTTGGAAATATATTTCACCTGTTAACGTTACTCCTGTTTTGATTTTGATTCGGATTTATTCCCCCATTATTTGGTGGCTGAATGCCAGTTCCTAAAATTAGTTAAAATTTGTTTATTTAATTATATTTTTAATTCTTATATTTTAAATAAGATTTATATATTTGGCTCTGTGTAACTTTAATTAATTCCAAACACAAAGCGATCCAACCAAATAATCTTTTGGTTTAAAAGATTTTATATAAAAAAACTGCATTATAAAAACTTATAAATTTTATCCTCCGCATTATAAAAATCAATTTCCTATTTTTTATTTCCTTACCTCCGTAACTAGATGTAGTAGCTGCAGTCGGATTTTGATAATAATCTCGTCTGTTATAGTCATTTGTCTCATATTCAACACTTTCATATGGGGCTCTTGCAGAATTTAAAGTGTTAATAGCAATACCCGGCGTTTGATGGCCATGCGGATTGTGACCAGTTGGCGGTTGCGTCGTGTGACTCGGATAAGTAGCGTATGTATCATATGAATGAGGTGTTTGATGGTGATCATAGGGTGGATTGTCATCATAACCACGACTTATTAATAAAAAATATATATTTTCATATTTAAGAAACAAAAATAAGAATGTCAATTTTCCTGTAAACTTACCCATATGTTTCCTCCATTGCTGAGCGAGCCTTTTCCAATATAGACATTACTTTTTGTTTGGGTGCAATGTTTGTTTTGTTGTATGATGACGATGCTGCCACTGTTGACGATGCCGAAGAAGCACCAACAGCATTTTGGCTAGAGGACCTATAAGATGTCGAATTTTTTGCTTGGTTTGACAGAGAGTTTGAACAAGAAGGTCCTAATGATGTTGTAACAGAGTTAGGTCCGCCTGTCAATATTCCAACACCACTTCCAGTTCCACTAATTTGATATGATGGAACTTTTTTATTAAAACTTAATGATTTTTCATCAGAAATATGTGTACTATCCATAAGTTCTCGTAATTGTTCCTGCCTAATGACGTCATTACTATCCGGAATAAGATATTTACGCAATTCTGCCATGGCGTATGCCACACGAGCATAAGCCTCAGCTGGTGGTGCTACTGTCGATATTTCCACATGAAGATCACTATTCAGATGGGAATATTTGGGATCCTTTGAATTGCGCAACTCCTCTTCTTTAACACGATCTCTCATGGAATTACGTCCTAAAACGGTCATTTTACACATAGTCTCCTCCTGCAAACGTCGCAAAGAATTTCCTTTCGGACCCAATAATTTTCCCACAAAATTAAACTGGAAATATCTTTCATATTATGAGAGCAATTACATAAGTAACATATATTTGCATACCTTGGGATGTTCTCTGATTGGAACAAGTACTTTTTGTGACACTCTTAAAGGCTTTTCACGATATATATCGGCATATTTCTGTTCCCTTGACGGCAGACGCCCTGTTGACTGAACTTTTTCAATTTCTTAATTGGATAATTTAATTTTAATAATTATTTAGAGCATTAATATGTTGATTATTGTTAAGTTTGTCATTCTTACCAGAATCTAATAGTTTTTCGGCAATTGGAAATTTGCGATCCATGCGAGATTTTTCATTAAGACAATCCCTTATATAATCATTTGCCTTTTCATTCAGATAATTATTTTCACCGGCTGTCATATTAGCATTTGTCCCATGATGATGAAGATCGCCATGATTATTATCGCCATTATGTGGCCCAGTTACAGTCGTTTTACGCTGCTTACCATATTCGCTATCATCCTCAGTATAACTAGAATATTCACCATTACCTTCGTAGGTATTGGCCATTTTTCCCTTTTCCTCAAACCTTGTCTCAATCACTATTTATAATGTATATATATTTTATGTGCTTAGAAATCTGAAAATAGTATGTTGCTTTATTGTAAAATATATAAGTTACAACTTATTTGCTTAGACTTTTCTTTATTCTGGAATATGTTTTAACTACCTCCCAGATCTACCAACAAACCCAATTTTTGAAACAAATGGGAAACCAAACAACAATACTGAAGGCTTTTTCCACTTGTCTACCACATATTTATACAAACACAAAACTAATATTGCATTACCACTTTATAAAACTGTTGTAATGAACATTTTCCTTGTCTAAAATTTTTATTTTAACTTGAAATGCACTTTCACTTTTCTTTCAAATACCAGTTCTCCGTGAGACTTTATTTTAATAACTATTTTATGGTTCAAAAAAAAAAAACTCAGGAAATATAATTTACGATAAAATAGTACAAAATTTTAACAATTAAATTTTTTGCAATAGTACAATAAAGAATACCTTTCCTTAAAGAATATTATTATAAATTTAAAAAAAAGAAATATTTCACACAATCGGTATTAAATTTTAAATGACAGATTTTCTTCTGCTTTCTGCGAATGTTCTCAAAGTTGCACTGAGCATTTTTTATCGGCAGAAGTCTTCAAACATCTCACAATGTATTTCTTATGAGCTTGAAGCTATTTGAAGCCTTGCGTTAGGTATTCGGCAAATATCAATGTATTTGGTATAGGGTCTCTGCCACCAGTGCTCGACGTCAAACAAAAATTCAAGCAACGTTGGCAGAATATAATATACTTCATTCACTTTCGCGTCGGCTTCGATTTTTTTCTAATTCAAATAAAAAACCGTAATGACAGTGTTGGTAATACGATTTTACATAAATAAAGCGATTTTGAACTAATTTGAATTTGGGGATTCTAGATAAATTTTTCGTCTAAAGTCTCTAACATGGGAATAAATAAGATATATTTTTTCAACATATTGTATGAGAAATGATTAGAAACAAATTTCCGTTTAATTTTTTATTTTGCTAAATGTTTGTTAAATCATATATTTAGTACATTAAATATAGTTTTGTAGAATAATATTGGTTTCAAATGAAGCGGCTTAAAGTATTAAATCTACCTAACAATCCCATATATTAACTACTAGTCATGTTGATTTAGTTCTAAACATAAACGAAACAAACTCATATATGACACAGAATTTTTGGCAAACAATGTTTGTCTACAATAAAAAAACTAACAACGATTTTAATACCATAGACGAATACATCTTCATAAAAGTTTGTAAGAGAGGACTTGACATTTGACAAATTTCTGTAAGATTAAATATTTGATTTGCGACCACAAAAATGTTAGCGTGTATAGTCGTGGTAAGATTTACATATATCTCGGGTTACAAGTGGTGCAATTATTAAACAAATCTGTTAAATATCTGGCAACACTATATTTGTTTTACTAAGATTGGAATTACAGAATATATAATTAGAAATTTTCTAAACAGCTGAATCCGCCAAAGAAGAGTTAATAATGTCCAGCGAGGATCTTTTTGAGGAGGACTTTTCGGAAGAACTTATTACTGAACTGGAACAGGAATATGTGTTAGAAACAGTAAATACAGATCATGAAGCAAATGCAGAAACTGAACAAAATTTGGAGGCATCTTCAGGTGCTAATGTTGAAGTTAACAAAGATGGTATATTAATTCATATTAAATTACTCATTTACTGTTATTTACTGCTATCATTGTTTAATTTAGTTTCCAAGAGGATTTCAACACCAAATGATTCAAAGTTATTTCAGCTTCCCTTAACTCGAATAAGAAACATTATGAAATTGGATCCAGACTTACACATAGCTTCAAATGAAGCCGTATTTTTAGTTACACGCGCAACGGAAAAGTTTATCGAATCTTTGGCCCAGGAGTCTTATAATTTTACTGTTGAAGCCAAAAAGAAGACTGTACAGAAAAGAGATGTTGATTTAGCAATGGATGCTGTGGATAGTCTTATGTTTTTAGATGGTGCTATGACATTTTAGATATATATGTATATACATAAAACCATATTCTAATTACATTATTATATCTTATTTCATCAAAATAAAACAAAATTGATATTTTTTACTTTTTCTTTATTTAAATTAAGAACTTTATATTCGATAAATAGTTCATATTAGCTTCATATACAAGCATAAAAGCCTTTGTTATAAATACTTACACCTTTTCATAATAAGTATTGCTGTTCCTTGTCAGTAGCAGCGGTTCTGTTCTTAAAAAGAACAGCTGTTTTGATTTTTCGGGATTAGTTTTACTACTTATAATTAAATTTTTATTGTGTATTTATAACATTTTTATTATTTTTAGTGCAGGTATATGCATACGTCGTATGTATACTTTTATGATTTTAATTTTATTTTTTTTTTGTTAAAATTAATATGCATATTACTTTCAATATTATTTTTAAATCGAAAATATTTAATTGCACACGCTAATTTAGATATTTTCATATATTTCGAAACCCCATAAGTATTTGTTTGTATTCAAATTTAAAAGAATTATATTTTGCTTTTATGGTTCAATTCTGTTTTAATCGCGAATGGTTCATAAATATAAACTAATAATTAACACCTCATTTTATTTTTAAATTACTTAATATTATTAAGAATTTAAGGATATTAAAAAATGCAATTAACTAAATGTTTGTAGGAAAAATAATAAAATATTTCTTGAATTTATTTTTATTTTAACATTATATTTTCGTTATAATCTATAATGAAAAACTTTTCAAATGTGTTTTATTATTTTTTGTCTTTTTATATTAGTTTTTTTTGTTTTTTTTTTATTTTTTCATTTTTTAGTTTAAATTGTAATATTTGTTTAAAAGTAATTAAATTTTATTTTGGTTGTATTTTACGACATTTTCCAATTAATGCAGCAGCTGGAGTTAATGAATAATTGTTGTTTTTTATTTTTTTAATATATTTTGTTTTAAGTTGAACAATATACACATTATGATGTTAACGTATTTTTGGATAAGGAGCTGAGCGGTAACGTACGCTTTCTCGGGAACGTGATCCACTAGTCTCATAGTGTGATGAAGAATGTGAGGTTGATGTTGTTGGCCGATAAGCGGATGACGAAGAACGGCCATTACTTGTTTTAGCTAATTTAGGAGAAGAGTTGTTGGGTTTGCTTTATTTTTATTTGATTCGTATTGATTTAATTTATTTTGTATTAATTTTATTTTGTTATGTTTATGTTGTAGTATTATATTGATAATTTATAAATAATTAATTAAAAAAACACATGAGAAGATTGAACGAAAAATTTAGATATATATATATATTTTTTTTATTTTCGCTATTTTTTCCTTTTTTGTTGACGTTGAGGAGGTATTTGACTTATTTTATCATTATTTGCAGTAGTCATTTTTAATTTCCAAAAGATTGAAAATAAATTTTTGTTTTATATTAGGAACAAAATATTTTAGAAGAAAATACTTCTGTAATTACGAATTATTTTTTATACTTTGTTGTTGAACATATTGTTAATTAAAACGAGAAGAACGATTGTGGCCACAATTTAACGAATTTAAATATTAAATACAATAGTTATTTTAGTTAAGTCATTGTTTTAAAGTTATGTTTTTATT
The DNA here is from genome assembly GCA_004302925.2 of Cochliomyia hominivorax. Classification (NCBI taxonomy): domain Eukaryota; kingdom Metazoa; phylum Arthropoda; class Insecta; order Diptera; family Calliphoridae; genus Cochliomyia; species Cochliomyia hominivorax. Next base: position 523,128 of record PYHX02000494.1, on the reverse strand, counting down.
TCTAGTATTTATATTTATTTTTTTCGCGATCTGCTTTTTGTTAGTGTTTACCTTTTAAGATTATTTTTAAAGTCTATTTAAATTCGTTATTAATTGGTTACGCTTTAAAACATTCTTTATTCGTTTTTTATTTAATTCATTTAATCATTTGATTAGGTTTTGTGCAGAAATTAATTTAACGTAATTTAAAAAGTTGGCACGTTTAAAATAATACGTTTATTAACGTAGTAATTTAATTTGGCTGTAATAAAAATAATTTGTTTAATTTTAACATAAACTTACCTGCATAAGCAGCTGCTGCATATGTTGATGAATGCGGATGATAGTCTCTACGGTAATCTCGCTCATATGATGAGCTCTCGTAAGCAGCATGATGTGAACTTGAATGCTTCGAAGAGGTGGGTGGTGGGGGTGTGCCATATCTGTCATACTCACTTGGATGGTCATACAAATCGTGTTCCCGAGATCTACAACATTTCAATTTATAACTTATATGATGGATAGATTGTTATGTAGACTCTAAATTACCTATGGGACTTTATCATTGTGTAATTTGGATCCTCCATAACATAACGAGCCTTCTCCAATATAGAATACACTTTAGGTTTGGTAGACTTATCAAATGATGGAGGTGGTGGAGGTGTTCTAAAAACAAAAATATATGTATATAAAATATATACGCTATGCAATTAAACAACGGCTTTACTTACCTACTCCCATAGGCAGCTGAATGATCTCCATACGATTTTGCGTAATGAGACTTTTTATATAACCGATCTTTTCCATCCAATTCGCGCATTTGTTCCATTCTTATATTATCGTTAGCATCGGGTATCATGAATTTGCGAATTTCTGCTAAGGCATAAGCTAATCTATGATAGGCTTCTGACGGAGGAGCTACTGTTGATATCTCTACATGAAGATCTCGACTTAAATGTGCATACTTAGGGTTTCCCGAGTTTCTGAGTTCTTCCTCTTTGGCATGATCTCTCATTGAATTTCGACCCAAAACTGTCATCTTACAAAAAGTTTCTTCTTGCAGTTGTCTTAATGTATTGCCTTTGGGTCCCATTATTTTTCCCACAAAGTTAAATTTTGGATATTCCTTAATAGGAAAAAGAACTTTTTGGGCCACTCTTATTGGTTTTTCATTGTAAACATTTGCATAAACTTCAGGCTTTGGTATCCGACCACTTATTAGTATGCGTTCAATTTCTGTATTATATATTCCACACCCCAAATGAGTTAAATAAAATACACGTATACAAACTTAACACTTTCATATATACAAACGTAAATACATTCTTACATAGATATGAATGTAAGTACAATGTACGATTATGTTTAAAATTAATACAAATCCAAAATGGTGGCTTTGTATACAATTTTATGCTAAAAATTTTGTAGTACTTACCATCATCCAAAAGTTTTCTGCAAATATTATATTTATTGGAATCTAGCAAGTTCTTCTCCTGAACGCACTCCTCTAAATAGGCTGCAGTTTTCTCATTTAATGGAGGAGCATCATGTTGTACTGTAGTTTGTTGGGTTTCTTCACCATCGGCCTGCTCAGTTTTTATATTTTCGTCATCGTTACGCCTTTTTCGCTTATAATCAGAAGTATCCTCACTTGTATAATCACGATCATAATCACGCGGCATATTTTTTATATTTTCCTGTAATTTTTTTAATTTAAAATATAACTTTATTTTCCTTAACTTTTCTAAGGTAAAAAATGTGTATAACAAGCAGCGTTGCCAGAATGATGACAAAGCTACTAGTGAAAAAATCGTTTTGAACAGGAATGTACATATGTTTTGTTATGAGTTTGATGTCTTTTGTGTAGTTTAAGGGTGCCATATGTTTTATACAGATTTTTGTCACTATTATGTTTCTTATATATTTGTAGTAATTGACATAAAATTTTTTGTTAAAACTTTCATCGTTTTGGTAAGCAATAAATTGAACAATGTCGAAATTGTTGTTTTCCTTACTTATATGACGAAACAAACAATAGCAATAAGAATTATATTTAAACTTTACGATTTTTTATGGGAAAAATCCAAATTCAAAGCATATCAGTACAAAATAATAAAATTGTACCTAAAATGAATAAAGTTAAGGAACGTATATTAATATTTGAATGTGAATGCAAACTATTGTTTATTTGTTTGTTAAAATCTAACTTCTTTACTCTGCAAAGAGTAAATTATGACTCTTTGCATTTTTGTTAAAAATATTGGAAAAAATGTCAATTATTTGAATATTATTTTGATTGAATTATATTTATTTTAAAAGAAAAACGTTAAGAAAGTGTTTATAAAATTATTCCACAGAATTAATAATTCACCATAAAAAATTATAATCACTATCCTTATGAATATTAAAAAAAGGTATCAATGCTAATAATAATTGCTGTTAAAAAAATTATATTAAATAATTTTTCGGAATATACTTATATCGTTAACAATTTAGGCATTATAATGATAATTACTTAGAATAATTTTGATGTTGCATTGCATGAAAAGCATTCTGACATTTGTTGTTTTTTCGTTGCTATTGTTGTTGAAGAAAAATGACATCGTTGTTATAATTGATTTAAAGTGAATGACAGATATAAAATAGAAGAAGCATTATCCTTGGTGAATTTTATGTATTTTTTCTTCCTATTAATTATTGACATTACACAAGCAGAATATTGTTAAATTGATTTAAAGTTGCAAAAATTTCTGTATTCTATACAGTTATAACCAATATTGGAGAAAAGAATTGAAACAACTGATATTTTAACTATTTAATTGCATACAGAGTATTTCTTTATTAATTGTTTTTAATAGAGCTTGTCCGGGGTTTGATTTTTTCCTCATCTATTCACTTTAATGGCGGAAAATGGAATGCGTGTGGGAATGGAACAGTCGAATGATGGCGGCGGTGGTAGTGGAGGTGGCGGTGGAGCAAATGTAAGCAATGGCCATCATCATGATTTGGATCATGTTACTGAAAAATCTTCAACAACTCGTCTTAGTGAGGCGTCCCAAAAGTACATGCAAGAGTTATTAGTGGAACGGGCAAAATTGGAAAATAGTTTTCCTCTAGCCGTCAAGCTCATTGATGAAGGTAACCTAAAAACGTACGTTAAAGATTAATAAAAATATATAATTACTATTTTTATTAAGCACTGGAAAGGGTGCAACTTAATGGCCGCATACCAGCTCGGGAGCAGTATGCTGATGTTTATCAGCAAAGAACTATAAAACTATCGCAAAAAGTTCATGTGCCTATTAAGGATAAAAAGGTATTTTCTTTATGCTTAAAGATTTAAAAGTGTAATTATATTTTATTTTTGTAATAGTTTAATTATGTAGGCAAACTATTAGGACCTAAGGGTAATTCCTTACGTCGCCTTCAAGAGGAGACTCAATGTAAAATTGTCATACTTGGTCGTTTTTCAATGAAGGATCGTGCTCGAGAAGAAGAGTTGCGAAATTCGGCTGATATTAAATATGCCCACCTAAATCTGCCACTTCATGTCGAAGTTTCTACTATAGCTCCTCCGGCAGAGGCTTATGCTCGTATAGCTTATGCTCTGGCTGAGCTTAGGCGATACTTGATTCCGGACAAACACGATGACATACGCCAAGAGCAGTTTAGAGAATTAATGGAAGACCCGGAGGCAGCAAAAAAGATAACTATGCGTCAACAACAACAGCAGCAACACCAGCATCAACAGAATAGTGGAGTACCAGGTACAGGTGGTGTTGGTAATAATAACATCAATAGTGCTTCTTCCGTTGGAGGAAATAATAATCATCGTTCCAATAGTTCATCGAATTATAGGTAAACTGGTTATCTTCACTACATATGCACTTCTAATAATTTCAATTCATTTAGAAATAAATACCAACCACAATCCCAACATTATCATCATAATGATGAGACTGTATATTATCGATCCCATAATAATACTTACCACCAATCTAAACCTTACGTGCCAGGTAAAGAGGAAGATATGTTTGCGATTTTATTGCTATTTATCAAATCTATTTTTGTATTAAAGGTAATCAACGTGCAAATCCCATGCATTCAGCAATACCACCACAAGCAACTATTGTGGGCGCTTCACCGACTGGAATGCCTGTGGTTAGTGCAGCTAATTATAGTGGGCGTGGTCCAGGTATAATACCTAATAGTCAGGCTACGGCTGCAGTAGTTGGGAATCTAAATCCAAATATACGATATCGAGCATCCCAACTGCCACCATATCAATTTGCAAAAAAATAATATGATTAAATTGCTGTACAACAGCCTAAGATACATTGTAATGAGTTTTTCAGTTCTGTGCTAATGATTATTTTTTTCTATTTTATTGTTTTTTATTTTTTAATTCAAGTATTTAAATATTTTAAAACTTTAGCCTTTTTCCGTGCTAGTCAGATTTGCAGGTAGTCAGCAATTTTATAAAAACAAAATACAAAGTAAGTCAACTGATTTCGACTCTTGAACTTGCAAGTTTGAACAGCAAAGAAATAGAGCTTTTATTTGTTAACATTTTACTAAATATTCTGTATCAAAATTTATACTAAAATTAAGTGTGTGTGTGTGTGTGTGTTTTAGACATTTCTTTGAACAGATGGATGGACAAACTTTAAATTACGATGTCACGCACCTACATACAAATACAAAACATACATCCATGAAAACATTTACATAAAACAAAAACATAAACGTACATATAATGATATACATACGTATTTATATATTGTTATGTATACGCAAATATATATACATTTTTTTCAAAAATATTTTTATTATATATGTATAATTGTATTTATTTCCTTGATTAATTGATCGATTACTGTTTACCATTAATAACATTACAAAACATATTATCATTTTATAATTTGTTATATAAGTGTTTCCCATTTCCTCAATAATTTTACACAACAAGAAATATATAAATAATTTGAATAATAATTTAAAAGTTAATAGTTAAAAAAATAGTTATGTACCAAAATTTCTTTATTTTTAATGTTTGCTAATTTCATCGGATAACCAATTCGGATTTGCCTAAGTTGATACTGTTTAAAACTTATGTGACGACATAGTGTTTAGAAGCAAGAAGTTTTACCTTTGAATTGGTGGTTTGGGTCAGGGTACGTTGTTTCAGTGAAATATTTTCGATTTTTTTGGTAAAACAAATTTAAAAATTGGTCTTAAAATTGAAAAATAAACGATTTCTGCAACAGAAATGAAACTGAATCCCATAAATAGTCCCATTATTCCTCCGATATTGGCTGAAATATAAAAAAATGTCGAATTAAAAGCAATAATAATTTTAAATTTATCTTCATTACATAGGAATTCCGTCAATCCAATATAAACATTTTTCAAATCTCCATGAAATACCGATTCACGATAATAAAAATGTACTATAGCAATATTTTTTCGCATTTCATCCTTGGCCATATTTCGTAATAGTCTATTCTGTATGGTATAATTGCGCTCGGCTAAGGGGCCAGAAAATGAATCCGGCAAAAATGTTAAATCAAAGCAACCGGGTAGACAGCGATTTAAACACACATTTTCAGGAGATATGAGGATCCAATTCTTGTTGGCTTTGTTGATACAAAAACTCTCTTTCACTGTACATATAGAAGCATTCTTGAATATTAAAGGATAATTGTATGGTATACAGCTGCACTGCTGGTACAGATATGTTGCTTGGCATTCACTTTCACAATTGCGCCGCGTGTAGTACTTGTAGTATAACAAACGTTCTTCATTCATAAAAACACATTGTCGGCGATTACGATGAATAGATCGTATAGCGGCTACTGCTTCTGATCGGACAGCATCTATCCGAAAGCGTGTTTCATAACCTAATGGTACTGTAAGTCCAGTTTCTTTCACCGAAGGGGTTTCAATTGGGTTGTGAAGGGAAATTTTTATACCGGGACCATTTGTTGAAGAACAAAAATATTCATTTAATTCTGCATTCAGAATTAATGAAACTCCCATGGAAATTCCAGTTCCTAAGAAAAATTGGATATATATAAAATCTGATATATTTATATATCATATCGCAAAAGTACCGGCAGCTGGTCTTGGATAATATTTTTCTGGTAATTGCGTTGGATAGCCACTTTCAGGATTCCAATTTACTGCTTTAGTTACTTTATCATCGGTTAAATCTTGAATTATATTGTACCTAAAACATAAATAATGATTTTAAAATGATATGTTCATCTCGTAACTACTTACGTTCCTTTGTATAAAAAATCTGGATGCAAAGTATTAAAAACACAGCAGAGTCCTTCATCTGTCATAGTTTCGCGGAATAATTCACTACAATTGTAGGTAATAGAACTAATTTGGCAATGAACCAACATTCGAGAACATGGTTGGGCATGCTAAAAAATAATTCATAAATAAGGTAACTAATTTCTAACGCGTTGATTTATATTTTACAATAAAGACAAATTTTTTATTCTCTAAAATAAATAGTGTAATTGTTACTCTTTTTCTGCATATATTTTTACCTTTATAATAAAATCTGATATTCTTAAATTGTTATTCCTAAATTTATCCACATTAGTCTCTTCTGTTTCTGTGAAACATAAAAATCTTAATATATCATATTCCAAAGAATCTCTAAAATGTTTAAAATTAAAATTTACTATTTTATATTTAGTTATGAAAATAATTGATTTTACTCTGAATAATTGGAAACTTTTGAGCTCAAAGCTTGATTCATGTTACACAGAGACATAGCTGGGAAAGGCACCTTTAGTATAGATGTTGGTTGTGGACTTATACCAATAATCACTGGAGTACTATCCCATTTCACATATACGTTCGAAATTAAGTTTGCTACAATTACCAGGGCTGCTACAAATGAGACAAAGAAAAATAATCTGAAAAATGTTATAATTTAAAAATTCTGTAAAACTAATTTAAGTAAAATAAAACATAATTATTTTTATTATTTACTTTTCCCATTGCGTAAGTGTATTATCGACGAGATACTTAAGCCCATGTAATGTAGTTTCTTGCAAATATTTCGTTATATTTTCTGTACAATATATATGAACAATTTCACTTTTCTTCGGTTTTCTACGAATATGATTGACCATAGTTCTTTTACCAAAACGTTCCCTAAACAAAGAATAAAATTTAACTGATTGATTGATACCAATATCCCTTGATTATAAAAGCCATTAACATAATAAATTCGTTATTGCTGCTTTTAATTATATTACTTCTAATATATAATTAAAAAAAGATTAACATTATTTGTATCAATTATATATAAATATACATACATTCATACATACTTACATATATATATATATATATATATATATATATATATATATATATATATATATATATATATATATATATATATATATATATATATATATATATATATATATATATATATATATATATACATACAAACATACATATATACATATCAAAATCACTTTTAATGTACAAGTTATTGTAAATATTTTTTTCATCATTAAAATTTATTTTTTCTTAAGGAGAATTTTTCGATTTACATATAATGTAAGATGGCTCAGTTACTGTATAAAGTACCAAACATTTTCATTGTAACGAAGTAATTCGTTACATATTTTTTCTGTTGTAAAATCAAATATGAATATAACTTGTTAACATGAATTTAAAATGTATTTGCTTATTTTATAACTGTTCTTATGAAATAACTGTTAATTTAAAAGAGTGTAAATATAAGAGAAATTGTTGTAGTTTAAGAGAATATAGTAACATATTTAAGTATGAGTACATTACATGCCCAACAGACAAAATTGTTGTTGTATCACTACTACGATACTGTTGTATTACCACTAATATTACTAATCAATATCACTAATCAATATCACTACTTCTTCAGTTGGGCTTGTGCTACCGTTGTGGACGGACAGCTATCGCAGCCGTATACAGGCAAAACAGTCCCAACCTTGTAGTAGTGGTAGGGTATCTACTGGTTTTTACAGCTATTGATCCAACTCAATAGTAGTGTTAGGGTTTCTACTGGTATTTACTGTCATAGATCCCAAGCAGTGTAGTAGTGTTAGAGTTTCTACTACTATTTACTGCCATAGATCCCAAACAATATAGTAGGGCAAAGGGAATCTACTGGTTTTTACAATGTAATGGTGATAGGTATGGAAGTAGAACAATTAAAAAAATAATAAATTTCTATATAAGGGCCGGAATTAGATTTAATCGAGGAGTCTGGTCTGGAATTCTGGAGGTCACGGTGTTTAAATAAGTAACTAAATAATTAAGTGTTGTTATAATAATAAGTATATATAAAATAATAAATTTTGAATAAACAAAAAAAAAAAAACTTAAAATACAAAGTATTCTGGGTATCCTGGCAAACATCCTTATATCATAATGTCCTAAAATTTTATTCTTAGAACACAAATAACCTAATTTTTTAATATTATTATTATGGAATCGCCGCTTTAAAATTACTAGAATTATATTTGGTCAAATATTATTAACCCAGCGACAGTTTTATCAATCGGGAGTTTTTTCCACAGGAAAGAATTACCGAACTAAGTTTGTTAAATATATTTTTTTTACTAAATTGGTGCTCTTGGCTGTTAATGAAATTTGTTTACATATTTATACACTACGCCACCATAAGTTTTTAAATGTTTGTTTGTTATATTAAAAGATATATTCCGATATTTGACACGTCCTCTAAATTCAAGCAAAGAATTTTTTTATTTTTTATTTTCATATCGAAAAATATCAAAAACTGTTCTGTAGTGAAAAAGTTGTAGCCAAAAAATATAAAAAAATTTATGACTCTTCGGTGTACTTGCGTCATATTTATTTATTTATTTGTTTATTTATTATTTTTTTTTTTTTGTAAATTTATTGTATATTTAAAAAAATGTGAGGGGTTGCTATTTGAAATAATGTAACTATGTTCAAAAATTTTCATTGACCCCATACTTTTAAAGTAGTTAGAAAATTATATTTTAACTGTTGCATGTAATGTACAGGGGGTAGAATCGATATATCGGTACATATATTTGTTACTTTTAATTGGCTGATGATCGGAGTTACAGAGCACATGGGTAAATTTGTTAATCGCGTGTTAAATTTGTTTTTTTTTTTTGCAAAATTTTAATCAAAATTTTGACTTTGATCTATATATTCTAAAATAAAAGAAATTATTCAAATATTAAGTTAAACATGAAAACCTCAAAAAGTTTAAGTTTCATTCTTAAATAAAATTTCAAACAAAGAAGCGGTTTCTGTTGTTTAGAAGAAATATATATGATAAGTTATAAGTTCAACTATCAGTTTGTACCATTAAAAATTAATTCAATCTAAAATGTCAATCAACCTCCACATAACACATACCTACCTATAGTATCATATATATCATACATTTTTTTGTTTAACTCTTCCCATTTTTATGTGGAGAATCATATTCCCAATATTTTTATAGTTGTAACAATGGATGCAAAATAAAGCAACATATACATACATTTGTGATGTGTTATATTCGATAATTTGAATATCGAAACTAAAAGTTTTTAACGTATTTTCCCAATTGTTGGTAATAATTTAATTTATTTATTACGCAATTAATTAAAAATCATTTTTAGTGAAGAAATCCAGTTGAGAAATAAGTTTATATAATGAGGTTTAATTTCTCATTGTATTTTCTTATAATTTCCAATAATATAATTACATTATTTAAAGCCAAAGACCTTTATAAATGTTTATATACAGTTGTATATATATTTACATTTGTGTATTCAAAAACCAAAATCGGAAAGTTCACCAGTTTTTATGAATTTTAGAAAACCTACAGGTTTCAAAAAAAATTTATTTTCGAATTTCTTGATATGCCGGGTTTTTCCGTCGGTTAACAGGTTTTTAATGGAATGTAATTTTAAGCTTTTCACTTTGCTTATAGGAGCAAAGTACTATGATGAAACTTTTATTTCAACTTCTTTTCATATGATGCCTTCTTAGACATTATATTATATTCTGAATCGATTTTGCTGTATCAATCTTTTATAATCACGTCAATGTATTAGATTCTGCAAGATTTTTTATTCAGCAACATACATTTTTTGGTAAAGAGATATAGACCTATTATTTAGATATATTCAAAGTTTATGCAAAGGTAAAATAATGGATATAAATTAAACCATTGTATGTAGATACATTATCTTTAATGCGATACCGAAAAACTATAAAAAAAAACTTTTATATCCCATCCATTAGGGCATTACACAGTGCAAAGATAATTTGATGAAATTTTTATAAATAATTTTTTTGATATAAGAACAAATACACATTTGATTTTGATGGAAATATTATTTTAAATACGTTCTTCGTTTTTCGACTAACTCAAAAACCGATTTTCTGAAAACTTTGTTTTTTTTAATACACTAATTAACAAACATTCCTTTATGGAATTTCAGTATAACTTTCTATATCTTTTTGTTTTAGTCTAAATAGAAATTTTTACCAATATTAACAAAAATTATGTTGGTGATGGCTATTTATTAATTGTGTGATTTATTTAATTAATTATTTTATTTAGTATTGTTATACTCTTCACTGCCACAAGTGGTAAGGAGGTTACATTAACGTTGTTATTTTAGGAAGAAATCATCTCAGATCTTACAATGTATGTATACTCTTGCATTAAACAAAATCTGAGTCGATTTAGCTATGTCTGTCCATCTGTCTGTTTTTGGCACCCTCACATCCACCTTAATATATGACGGAGCTTAGTGAAATTTGTCCTGAGAAGTTTTATATTTAAAACTATCTCCACGTACTATGCGAAAAGCTTTCGTAAAATTGTCATATATAAATCGAAAAATTAGACTGATTTTTTTGATAGAATATGAAATATCAAATATGTACTTCATTTCCATTACAAAAATTATTAAAATTAGTTTAGTAGAAAAAAGTTATAGCTAAAAATATAAATCATTTTAGGACTCATTAAGAGCTCCTTTGTTATATTCAATAAAAACTACTATACTACTTCACACACATTTATGGTAGAGGGTACTGAAGATTCGGCACAACCGAATAGAGCATTCTAACTTGTTTTCAATTAATATTTATGAATATACATACTTTTGTTTTAGAAAGTTATTAACTAAAGTTATTTTATTTCAATTGAAACATATAAAGCATAATGAATGAAACGACCTTGACCTTTCAACAATGCACTTTTATCAATAATATAAAAATACCATACTACAACTAGATCAAGTTTGTATGTTCATGTCCTTCATATGCAAGTAAGAAATATGGAGAACAAATGGGTTACACGGAATAAAGAAGTTAACATTTTCATTGCAGTCGTCATTTTATTATTTATTTTATAAATGAAACAATGAAGAAAGAGTTTTTCATGTAAAATATTGTAGCAACAATTCGTTATACTTTATAGTGTTTCTGTTTCATAAAAGTGCGATAATTCATTTACTATTCTAGCATAATAGAAAATAAGTAATCGATGATAGATACTGAAACAAAATTTCTAAAGTTTTGCTTCACTATTTGTTCATCTATTATAGATAATTATTTGCTTTATTTGAAGCATATCAAATCGGTTCGATCACTACATTTTTTGGTATATCTTTTGGAAATTAAATTAAAAGAAAAAGTTATGTATCAAATCGATGAATAATCCGTAAAGATCACGTAATAAATATTTTTCAAGTTTTATTCTTTATTGCATATTGATAGAATGGATACATTATTTGTAGTTATTTAGGAAAGTGAACATATTGTTTCCTAAAAACATGTATGTATGAGTGGTAGGGAATGCTATATTAACAGGGAATGCTATATTAACATGTATATGTATATGTATATGTATATGTATATGTATATGTATATGTATATGTATATGTAATGTAATGTATATGTATATGTATATGTATATGTATATGTATATGTATATGTATATGTATATGTATATGTATATGTATATGTATATGTATATGTATATGTATATTATAAGGATGTTTGCCAGGATACCCAGGATACTTTGTATTTTAAGTTTATTTTTTATTATTTATTCAAAATTTATTATTTTTCTTATATACTAATTATTATAAAAGCACTCAATTATTTAGTAACTAATTTAAACACCGTGACCTCCAGATTTCCAGACCAGACTCCTCGATTAAATATAGATCCGGCCCTTATATAGAATATTATTTTGTAATTGTATTAGTAGTTCTACTACCATACCTATCACTATTACATTGCCTGGGATCTATGGTTGTAAAAACCAGTAGATTCCCTTTTGCCATACTATATTGTTTGGGATCTATGGCAGTAAATACCAGTAGAAACCCTAACACTACTATATTGTTTGGGATCTATGGCAGTAAATACCAGTAGAAACCCTAACACTACTACATTGTTTGGGATCTATGGCAGTAAATACCAGTAGAAACCCTAACACTACTATATTGTTTGGGATCTATGGCAGTAAATACCAGTAGAAACCCTAACACCACTACATTGTTTGGGATCTATGGCAGTAAATACCAGTAGAAACCCTAACACTACTATATTGTTTGGGATCTATGGCAGTAAATACCAGTAGAAACCCTAACACCACTACATTGTTTGGGATCTATGGCAGTAAATACCAGTAGAAACCCTAACACTACTATATTGTTTGGGATCTATGGCAGTAAATACCAGTAGAAACCCTAACACCACTACATTGTTTGGGATCTATGGCAGTAAATACCAGTAGAAACCCTAACACTACTATATTGTTTGGGATCTATGGCAGTAAATACCAGTAGAAACCCTAACACCACTACATTGTTTGGGATCTATGGCAGTAAATACCAGTAGAAACCCTAACACCACTACATTGTTTGGGATCTATGGCAGTAAATACCAGTAGAAACCCTAACACCACTACATTGTTTGGGATCTATGGCAGTAAATACCAGTAGAAACCCTAACACTACTATATTGTTTGGGATCTATGGCAGTAAATACCAGTAGAAACCCTAACACTACTATATTGTTTGGGATCTATGGCAGTAAATACCAGTAGAAACCCTAACACTACTACTAGGTTGGGACTGTTTTGCCTGTATACGGCTGCTATCGAAGCTATTACAAACTTGCGATAGCTGTCCGTCCACAACGGCAGCACAAGCCCAACTGAAGAAGTAGTGATATTGATTATTAGTATTAGTGGTAATACAACAGTATCGTAGTAGTGATGCAACTATTTTGTATGTTGGGCATGTAATGTACTCATACTTAAATATGTTACTATATTCTCTTATACTACAACAATTTCTCTTATATTTACACTCTTAAAAATTAACAGTTATTTTACAAGAACAATTATAAAATAAGCAAGTACATTTTAAATTCATGTTAGCGAGTTAATTCATATCTGATTTTACAACAAAAAAATATGTAACGAATTACTTCGTTACATCTCCCCCTTGGTATGTATTTTTTTTTTTTTTGTTTAATCTGCAACAGCTATATCGTTTCTAGGCTTTGGAAACACAAGTTTTTCTTTCCCGTGGATGATCCAAACGTCGAGAGATCTTCGAATATGTACTTCAACTGAATATGAGTTATTTTTCACCAGGAATCGGGTACGTTTACCGGGGCTTATGGGCGTAATAAATGCCAGTACATCAGGAATATCTAATTGTGTAACATCAGTGTCATCTTTATCGATTCCTAATTCTTGAACCAACTGGGCTAAAACGTTAGGCTTCTTTTTGTCCGCAGCTATTAACGGCAACTTTATGTTTGGTAGATATGTTATGGATTGTATTTCTATTATTTTTCTTCGTTTATGGTCCTCGCGATCCGATGCTTCTCGAAACCTTTGACAGCATCTTTGGAATTTTGTTTCGTCCATCATTAGTGTCTTTTGCATTGCTGGGTTTCGCGGGTTATAACATTGCTTTAAAGGCCTATTGTGTTTCATGGCAATTACATGCTCAGTTATATTTGAATGACCTTTAATGGGCTCGAAACGTGATAGTTGAGATTCTAGAAAATCGTTTAACTTCTTCTGTTCCAAAGTTTCTTCTTGAGTTTCTTCATTAGATCTAATCTGTAAAGAACTAATTTGTGGGAAACCATTTGTAGACATACCAGCTAGTGCACGATGAGAATTTTTTGAAACTATACGAATCTCTGTACCCGTTTGATGTATGAAGTTATTGCCGATGATTATTGGGTCCAGAATATTGTTTAAGACTAGGAAATTGTGTCTATATACCACTCCATTTATTATAAACCAAATATCGACCGAACCTTCTGTAATTATCTTGGATTGGTCTGCCAGGTGAAGAGTATTAACTTTAGGAGGAGCTTTAGGAATTTGTAAATCCTGTACAATTTTGGAACTTATACAAGAGTGCGTAGCACCAGTGTCTAGAATAGCTTGTAACTTCCTGTTTCTTATCGTAATCCAGGTACGTAAGCGATAATCGTCATCAATTTCCAGTCTAATATGAAAAGGTTTGCTATTTAGAGATCCGCCCCCTCTTCTGCTATCGACGGACCTCCTTGGGCGTTTTCCGATCCACGTCTGCAGCAGTTAACTGTCATCACTCCACGTTTTCCACAGTCCCAGCAAAACAAAATTTGAGCATTTGAACATGTTCTTCGAGTATGTCCCTGTTCACCACAGCGGAAACACACATTTCGATTATTATTGACGGCAACAGCAGTTTGTAAACGTCGAACAGCTTTCTTTTGATTTGTTTCTTCCGCTTGAATGCTTTCAAATTCTTGAGCTAATGTAATTAGTTCACGTAACTTGGAGAAATCTCTTCGTTTTATGTAAATTTTGTACTCGGCACGGCAATTTGAGTATATTCTTTCTAGTTGATCCTGACCAGATGGATTGGATAATCTCATTAAGGTTTGTATGGCAGTTACATAATCCACAAAACTTTCACCGGCACATTGTTTTCTTTTACGAATATCGTCCTCTAAATTTTCAAAAAAACGGGCTGGTAAGAAAAACAATTTAAAGTCATCAACAAAGTCATTGTAAGATTTCCACGATAACTTGTTGTTCCGGTACCAGGACAAAGCGTCACCTTTTAGAAGTTCCGGCATTAAATTTAAAAGGATATTTTGTGGAATAGAGTAGCAAATAGCAAGTTCGTCAATACGTTCCAAAAAACCTAACGGATCCTTTCCACCATCATACTTGATTCCCCATTTACGTACCTTATCACAGACCTCCGAGTTATTATCTGGACATACTTCACTCTTCTCTCGAGAATGCACTGGAGAGGATCCGCGTGTCAGTCGAACGACAGGTACCTTTAACTCCTTTTCGGATGACTCTGACATAGCTCTGAGGTTCTCTATAACTAGTTGATGATCCTTGGGAATATCGGTTTTGTCAAGGTAGTTCCGCATACGAGCCCTCATTTCATCTAAGGTTCCTTCATGATCCAATCCCAGATTATTCAGCGTTGCACCCAGAACGTCTTTTTTAAGTGTGTTAATGAACAATCGGCTCATTATAATTTTTTTTATTATTTTATTCCTACACTTTTTTTTAATATATTTTTTCAGAAATATTTTTTTATGATGATTTTTATTTATGTCCTTTTTTTATTTTATAAGGATATTGTTTTATTATTTTTTTCACAAATTATGTCCCTGCTCGGGCGCCATTTATAAGGATGATGTTTGCCAGGATACCCAGGATACTTTGTATTTTAAGTTTATTTTTTTATTATTTATTCAAAATTTATTATTTTTCTTATATACTAATTATTATAAAAGCACTCAATTATTTAGTAACTAATTTAAACACCGTGACCTCCAGATTTCCAGACCAGACTCCTCGATTAAATATAGATCCGGCCCTTATATAGAATATTATTTTGTAATTGTATTAGTAGTTCTACTACCATACCTATCACTATTACATTGCCTGGGATCTATGGTTGTAAAAACCAGTAGATTCCCTTTTGCCATACTATATTGTTTGGGATCTATGGCAGTAAATACCAGTAGAAACCCTAACACTACTATATTGTTTGGGATCTATGGCAGTAAATACCAGTAGAAACCCTAACACTACTACATTGTTTGGGATCTATGGCAGTAAATACCAGTAGAAACCCTAACACTACTATATTGTTTGGGATCTATGGCAGTAAATACCAGTAGAAACCCTAACACCACTACATTGTTTGGGATCTATGGCAGTAAATACCAGTAGAAACCCTAACACTACTATATTGTTTGGGATCTATGGCAGTAAATACCAGTAGAAACCCTAACACCACTACATTGTTTGGGATCTATGGCAGTAAATACCAGTAGAAACCCTAACACTACTATATTGTTTGGGATCTATGGCAGTAAATACCAGTAGAAACCCTAACACCACTACATTGTTTGGGATCTATGGCAGTAAATACCAGTAGAAACCCTAACACTACTATATTGTTTGGGATCTATGGCAGTAAATACCAGTAGAAACCCTAACACCACTACATTGTTTGGGATCTATGGCAGTAAATACCAGTAGAAACCCTAACACCACTACATTGTTTGGGATCTATGGCAGTAAATACCAGTAGAAACCCTAACACCACTACATTGTTTGGGATCTATGGCAGTAAATACCAGTAGAAACCCTAACACTACTATATTGTTTGGGATCTATGGCAGTAAATACCAGTAGAAACCCTAACACTACTATATTGTTTGGGATCTATGGCAGTAAATACCAGTAGAAACCCTAACACTACTACTAGGTTGGGACTGTTTTGCCTGTATACGGCTGCTATCGAAGCTATTACAAACTTGCGATAGCTGTCCGTCCACAACGGCAGCACAAGCCCAACTGAAGAAGTAGTGATATTGATTATTAGTATTAGTGGTAATACAACAGTATCGTAGTAGTGATGCAACTATTTTGTATGTTGGGCATGTAATGTACTCATACTTAAATATGTTACTATATTCTCTTATACTACAACAATTTCTCTTATATTTACACTCTTAAAAATTAACAGTTATTTTACAAGAACAATTATAAAATAAGCAAGTACATTTTAAATTCATGTTAGCGAGTTAATTCATATCTGATTTTACAACAAAAAAATATGTAACGAATTACTTCGTTACAATATGTATATGTATATGTATATGTATATATATATATATGTATATGTATATGTTATATGTATATGTATATGTATATGTATATGTATATGTATATGTATATGTATATGTATATGTATATTTATATTTATATTTATATTTATATTTATATTTATATTTATATTTATATTTATATTTATATTTATATTTATATTTATATTTATATTTATATATATATTTATATTTATATGTATGTGTATATGTATGTTACCCGACAGTAACATAGGCTATAAAAAATTCTTATAGTACCACAGGGTGGCGTATATACTAAGAAAATATTGATTGTCGAATATCTGTGAAACTATAATAGCGAGGGTTTTCAAAATTTGGTCCCAACTTTCTCAACGAACTATTTTACACTTTTAAACAAAAAAATTTTAATAATTTTTTTTTTAATTGAAAGACCAGTATATTTTATCTTTTATTGTTTATTATAGTAAGAATTCTGAATTCTTTGTTAATATTAAAGCTTTTGTTGTTAGTTCGATAAAATACTAAAATGTGACATAAAATATAAACAAAAAACAAGTAAGAATGCTATATTCGGCTATGCCGAATCTTCAATACCCTGCACCACAAATGCGTGTTAGTAAATACGTTAAGGTTTGTACATACACTCACTAAAGTATGTAATATGTAAGCGTATTTTTTAAATACAACACAGATACACTTAATGCGTCATAAAAGTAGTAGTATTTTTGGCTATAACTTTTTTTATACTGAACCGATTTTGATTATTTTTGGAATGATAATGAAGTATATATAAATTTTCCAATTGACAGTTTTACGAAAATTCTTTTGTGGAAATAAAAGTTTGCCTCAGATATCGGTCTATATCTTTTGATATAGTGAACCGCTTTTGCTGATTTTAAATAGGAAATACTCAGGGAAATTTTCATTGTACTCTGTCTATTATTGTCGATGTGAGCGCGCCAACAACAGACAGGTGGACATAGCTAAATCGACTCTGATTTGATATAAGAATATATACATGGAATGACAAAGTTAATATACTCTCTTCATCACTTATGGTGGTGGAAGGTATACAAAACATGAGAAGAATTGTTAGTTTTTCTTTTGTTGCTATTCCACACACTTTTTGTAAGACAAAATCATAAAAGCTCAATTATTTTGATTTTATCAATACATACGATTTTACGGCACTCCAATCTTTTGTGGTGAATCATTGAAGTGTAAAAAACAATAAATTTTTTATGTAATATTACACAAAAGGTACACATTTTCATTTAAACGTTTATTTACTATAAATATACATGAAAGTGTGACTATGTGTTTGATAAATTACACCCATACAAACATACCTCTATAACTATCAATTGTTAACATAAAAACATAGTTTTTTGGAAGTGAAATCAGACAGAAAGAAATAAATGGTAAAGCAAAATTCAATTGTTGCTCCTACGATGAGTTATCTATGTACTGTTTATACCAAAAAGTTTGAGAGTAAGTTTATTATATATATATATATATATATATATATATATATATATATATATATATATATATATATATATATATATATATATATATGTATATATATATATATATATATATATATATATATATATATATATATATATATATATATATATATATATATATATATATATATATATATATATATATATATTGTAGAAAATGTTGGTCACTTTAATCTCTACTGTTAAACTTCTTGTATTAAGGAATGTATACAAATTTGTACAGGATATATACATGTTAACTTTGAAAATATATGTATTTATGTACATGTATATGTACATACAATAAATTAAATATTTTGTAGGCAATTTAACATTTCAAATTTTGGGCATTTTATGAATACAATAAATTGCTTTAGTTTGCGAATTTTAATCCAATTATATAAAAAAGAGTAAAACAGACAAATATTTGAAATAACGCTAAAGAGATGCAAGAAAAGGAATTGAAGCCTGTGTCTTATATTTAAATTAAGGTCAATCGACCAAACTTCATCATATTGCAAATCATAAATTTAAAATAACCTCAGTTCATGTGAATACATATTACATATGTATAAATCAGGAATATACAAGTTGATACAGTTTAAAAAAAAAAAAAAAAAAATTATTTGTAAAAGACAACAATACAGTTTATGTTTATAATTTCCGTTCAAATTTAGATAAGATTCTCTGAAATCAAAGCAAATCGACAGCAATTGTATTTTGAGATATTATATATATATATATATATATATATATATATATATATATATATATATATATATATATATATATATATATATATATATATATATATATATATATATATATATATATATATATATATATATATATATATATATATATTTATATTGTTTATATATATATATATATATATATATATATATATATATATATATATATATATATATATATATATATATATATATATATATATAAATATATATATATATATATATATATATATATATATATATATATATATATATATATATATATATATATATATATATATATATATATATATATTAATATGTAAGAAAGTTTAAGGGGTTGGAAAAAATATTGGAAAACATTATATGGTAGTTGTTTTCTCCCTCTCTTTGTTATGTATGTATGTTTTTTTGCCAAAACATATTTATTTCATTTAAATATATATGTATGTATAAATGTTAGGAAATTTGCTACTGGCATTATGAGATTATTTGTTGATTGTAATTATAGTTTAATTTTTATTTAATACACACTTCTCCTTTTTCATATTCATTTATTTATGTTTTATTATATATATATATATATATATATATATATATATATATATATATATATATATATATATATATATATATATATATATATATATATATATATATATATATATATATATATATATATATATATATATATATATATATATATATATATATATATATATTGGAAAACATTATATGGTAGTTGTTTTCTCCCTCTCTTTGTTATGTATGTATGTTTTTTTGCCAAAACAAATTTATTTCATTTAAATATATATGTATGTATAAATGTTAGGAAATTTGCTACTGGCATTATGAGATTATTTGTTGATTGTAATTATAGTTTAATTTTTATTTAATACACACTTCTCCTTTTTCATATTCATTTATTTATGTTTTATTTCAACATATTTAGACAATTGTAATAAAATTACTGTTGCATATACGTAAGTGTTTTGTTTACTTAAAAATTTCATATATTTAAAGGGAAATAACTTCCTTGATGTATATATATATATATATATATATATATATATATATATATATATATATATATATATATATATATATATATATATATATATATATATATATATATATATATATATATATATATATATATATATATATATATATATATATATATATATATATATATATATATATATATATATATATATATATATATATATAGATAGATAGAACGGTTCCTATTTAAATTGACCATATTCGGTTCAATATTTCAGGTACCTCCTATCAACTTTTTTGTGGTCATAAATATAAAACGATTTAAATGAAATTTGACACAATGAAAAAAATTTGCCAAAATATCTGAGTGTCGGTCCATTATTTCTCATAGGTCCAATTTGACGACATGAAAATATATTGTGCGTAAATTGATTTAGTTGTTAGAAAATCTTAATTTCTTGACTGTATTTGAAAACATATCAAATCGCTAAACTAGATTATCTCATAAGTTGTTGATTATATTTAACAGGTAATAACAGCAATAAATTTTCAACTCAAAATGTGAAGTATGAAAACACATATATAAATATGTTTTTTGTAATTATAACTGATTTTCTCAATAGTTTAGACTCCGATGTTAAAAAAATACATTACATATATTCCAATAAGAATATAAAAATTATTTAAATCAATGTATATTTATTTACTAGATTTACATTAATCCTCCACTTTTTTCATCGAAATAATATCTACATGATGATAATTACCTTTCTGCATTCATTCATTCAATCCGCCATAAAAATTGTATAAAAGTGGTTGATGTCTTTATAAACAAAAGTGGTTGGGATTCTTTACAAATGTAGAACAAAACATCTTTTAGTACAAATTGAGATTTTTACTATAGATCAAAACATTTTTAGTGGTTTTACATCTCTATTACTTTTTTCCCCATTTATTTAACTAATATATATAAAGTAATTAGAAGTCTAGATATTTTTTACCCCATAATACACATTGGGGGGAGAAACCAAAAAAGTGCCAAAAATAAACATTGAATTTTATTTATAGCAGAAGATATAGAAAAATTTAAAAAGAAATTCAACTTATACATCACCACTCTTAAATAGTTGGATGAAGTGATATTCACTTACCGAGTGGATTTAACGAAAACGTCCGTTTAGCCTATCCTTGCAAACTGTGTTCTACAACACCTCGATAAAATTTTGCATTTGGTCTGAGAATTGAATAACATACAAACATTATTAGGGAGGTAGATGGAAAATTCGATATATATTTAATATTTTTAATTTGTTAAATCAACACCTTTGTAACATACGTATATAAATATGTATTTCAAAGCTTGTTATCTTTTTTGATACACATATAAATAACCATGTAATATATATATATATATATATATATATATATATATATATATATATATATATATATATATATATATATATATATATATATATATATATATATATATATATATATATATATATATATATATATATATATATATGATTGCGTAAAAATTTGAAATATTTTGTTTACAATTTTTTGATGTTGTTTATTGCTGTTATTATTAATGTTACTCTTGTTTTTCTTCTTTTTTGTCTATCATAAAATTTTACGACTGAACTAACCCCAGTATTATCAACCTCTCTCCAGCATCCTTTTTGTTAACATGTGGTAAAAAACCAAAAGCTGCGTAAAAGCTTAAGAGAATGGAAGAGAAAGCTTTTTAAATTGCATCAGTAACAAAATAAAAGTCTTCTCGTTTTCCCTACCGTAGTCATACTTATTATAGAAAACGTACTTAAGGTATATTTATTATATGTAATTGAGGATGTATAAGCATAAACAACAAATACTTGTTTTACTTCATCAATGTCTTTATTCAGTTGTTCTCTAATATTAAAAGTGCAAACATGTAGTTAGTAGAGAAAAAAAGACTATTTTTTCTAATAATATTTAATTTACTCACTGGATCAAAAAAAAAAAATAAATAAATAAATAAATAAATAAATAAATAAATAAAAAAACAAGCAAATAATTAATGAATTAAAAAACAAATAAATATTTTTATTTAAATATAAAGAAATGTATGTACATATGCATCGCAATATATATCTAAGTATATAATTTCGAAGAAAGTGTAAGTAATTAATGCTGTAAATGAAAACAAAAATGTTATACAAATCTAAACAGATGAAAAATAATAAAACGAAGTTGAGTCTTATGGTATAAAATATACATATGCATATGTAGATAAATACATCTAAATGTACGTAGTTAATGTTTAGTTTTTACATAAAATAATGTAAAATGAAAAAGAAAATATATTAAAATAATGTTAAATGGAAAATATAATATGTATGTATGTATGTATGTATGTATGTGTATGCACATATGTATAAAAAAGTGCATTATATATATATATATATATATATATATATATATATATATATATATATATATATATATATATATATATATATATATATATATATATATATATATATATATATATATATATATATATATATATATATATATATATACATACATACATACATACATACATACATACATACATACATACATACATATTATATATTCCTTTTTGAAAAAGGATTACCACTTTATTTGGGTCACTAAATATTTTTAGAATTTTTTATTTATTCATCATATTATTAAAAAGTTATGAATTAAAATTTGTTTTCAAAACTAGAATAAACAAGTAACAATACTATGTTCGGCTATGCCGTGAAAAATCACACTTACACTAATAGACGTATTCCATATATAAAAATTTTCTTAAAACACTTAATGGCTAATAAAATTGGTTATATTTTTGGCCATAACATTTTTCTACTAAACTGAACTTATGACAATTTTTGGAATAGTAATCAAATGTATACAGCTTAATATTATGGCAAAATTTAATTTCACAATTTTACGAATTCTAATGAAAAAGAGAAATTTTTAATTTTGCGTCCTTCCTTCAATTATAAATAATTTGAGAACAAAAATTGGATCCATGGATATAAAAATTGTGTATATAATCGATAATTACTATTTGTTTTGTACCTCATTTGTTGTAAAGCAAAATTAACTTTATAAATCGCTGCTCGAAACCTTTTCAACTTTAAGATTGTTCTATTTCTTTATCCTAATATTATTGAAACAACACATGATTTTATTCATCTTTTTATTATTCGAAAGTTAGCTATGAACCGTTTTCAATATATATATATATATATATATATATATATATATATATATATATATATATATATATATATATATATATATATATATATATATATATATATATATATATATATATATATATATATATATATATATATATATATATATATATATATATATATATATATATATATATATATATATATATATAAATGGTTATTTTATTCCCGCCATTACTGTTCTTTTCTTATGAGCAATACCTACATACTACTTATACATATGCGTGTGTATGTTATAATAAAAAGGTGAATGATGTATTAACAAGTTATTCAAATTATTAAGATATACGTGCCCCAAATCATGAACTTGCTAATGCAGTATTAAATGATAACCAACACATTAAATAAAATCACATACATACAAATTTATTCGAATAATCGGTTTAATAAAACACTATGGATGTCATTTTGAAAGGAAATCAAATGGATACACCTGAAGAACAACGATCTCTCAAAGGTATAGGTAAGTTTTTTTTTGTTAATTCACATAAGTTATCTTAAGAATTCTTTTATATAACTTATTTATTATTTATAATTTTTTGTTTTCTTTATTGCTGTTTTTGTCCCTTAAGTTTTCTAGTACTTTCATACATATTTACTTTTGTAAAAAACAACTTTGATATTTTTCCTTTAATCGAGGTTATTTATTTATTCATTTACTTATTTGGTAAATAGCTGAAGTTAAAATAACAACTGGTTAGATTTTTTATAGTTTATTTAACTCATTACCTTGAGGCTTTAGGCCAGGGCTATGGATATCCTCAGATATAGAGTTCAAACAAATACTTATAATACAATAAGAATGAAATATTCAGCTATTCCAAATACTCTCCATCACAAATGAGTGTAAAAAGTAAATACGTAATGTTTCGTACATATACCCACCTCATTCATTCACAAGCGTATACAATATATACAAGTTTTTCTTATTTATAACACTGGAACATTTCATAAAGCATAAAGTAAGTTATATTTTTGACTATAACTTCTTTTCTACTAAACAGATGATTGTTGCAATGGTAATAAAGGCCATATAGCTCAATATTATGACAAAATTTCGTTTTAGTTTGTCCTCTTATAATTGAAAACTTTACAAAAGTTTTTTTCTTGCACTTAGGGGTTGCCTCAGATATCGATCTATATGCTACTTTTAAATATGAAGCTTCTTAGGACTATTGCAAATATTCAGGCCAAATTTGATTGAGCTTTGTCAATTATTGTTGATGTGAGCATGCCAAGAACAGACAGACAGACGGACATGACTAAATCGACTTAGATTTTGATTTAATGCAAGAATATATTTACATTATCGGGTCTAAGATTAATCCTTCACGAACTGATAACTTTTTATATATATTTTGTTTTAATTTCATGTACATTGTACACATATAAGTACAGAAGTATTTATATTTTTATTTTAATTTACATAATTTTTTAATCATAAAAAGTCTGTCAGCAGTTTTTTATTTTTTTAAGATATAACTTTTGTTTAAAAGAATGTTAAGCTTTTGTTAAAGAATTAAAGATATATATGCGTACAAATATATACATATATTTTATGTTAACAGCTTTGTTGAAGATTGTTTCAAATGAAAAATGAAATGGAAATACATATGTAACTTCCGAATGGCTAGTTCTATTCAATCAAATTTCACTCAGTGACAGTCAAAGTGTACGATTAAGTTTGGACTCTGTGAACCTGATAGGGACTGCTTCACAGAGTCCCAAAGTCATAAAGATATTTATGATAGATTCGTTATGTCTGAACTGATTTTAACGACTTTTAAATATTTACAATCATATACAAAACTGAAATATTTTAGGAGAACTGTCCACCGTGTCAAAATATGAAATTTTTAAGATACAAACATTATTTGTTGGATTCTCTATCTAAATATTCAGCTAATTGAACCTCAAGGTAAAGAATGCATTAACTTAAAATCTAAAATTATTTCAAAATATATGAAATATGTCCCTAAGAAATATGTTACCTCAATAGCTTAAAAATTACATTGATTTAGAAAATTATGTATTCATTCCATTTGATATGTCAATTACAAAGGGTTTATTAAAATATATATGCAATGTTTTCCCGGAATTTAATGATAATGATTTTTGCTAAACACATTTCTTTTATATACTAATATGATAATTTATCTTAAGAAAAATCGAAAATGTTAGATATAACCAGAGATCGTCCAGTAAAAGTTGCTGTCAAGGTAGCTGTACCTGTCCGAGACCATCCTAAGGTAATAAAATAAATAAAAAATTATCTTGTAAAATATATATTTATATGTATTTTAATAGTTTAATTTCGTTGGCAAATTATTGGGTCCAAAAGGCAATTCTATGAAACGTTTGCAAGAAGAAACCATGTGCAAAATGGCTGTACTCGGACGAGGGTCGATGAGAGATCGCAAGAAAGAAGAAGAGTTAAGAGCAAGTGGTGATAGCCGATATGCTCATTTATTCGATGATTTGCATGTTGAAATATCAACGTTTGCGGCACCTGCCGAAGCTCATGCTAGAATTGCTTATGCTCTAGCAGAAGTTCGACGATTTCTAGTACCGGTAACTATGAAAATCAATTAAATGTTATATTGTGTTTTGTGTAAAATTATACATCGTTGAAAATGTTGCTATTAGAAGTTAAAACTTAAATAAAATTTTCTGTCACCGCTTACCTTTTTCACAAGGACTATCATGACGATATACGGCATGAACAAATGTGGGAAATGCAGGCTTTGACTTCTACTACAACTCTACAAAATTCCGTTAGTGATCAACCTAGTCCCACACGTGTTATTGAAGGCGGTATTACAGATATGGATACTTCAAATGATGAAAAGTCCGACAACGAATTATCTGTCATGGATTGCATGACTCCAGAGAAGAAAGATAAAACATATAATTCTTCGAACTTGAATGCAAAAACACCGAATACTACAGACTTACAAAAAGTATCATCAACAAGTACAGGATCAAGTAAGGAAAACTGTAAAATTAGAGATGGGAAGATATAAAATGATATTTACAATAATTTCAGTACATCCCTGTGCTATGGCCGTAACACTACAACATCAGTTTTCTGCTGGTATTGGAGGTTTGCTTAAGCCCACATCAAATGTAGCTGCAGTTTCCGGGTTAACACCAGCCCAACCAACCCCAACTCTTACTTTGTCAAATGATGCTGATGGTGGTACAGCTTCAACCTTAACACTTTTAGATTCTGCTGGAACTCTACTACATCCAGCTCTTAGAAATATCAAAACGATTAATATTGGTAAGATGTTTTTTAATAGGTTTTTAATAGGTTTTAATAGGTTATTTCGTTTTAAAGCTGGAAATTTAACACGAAAACGCCCCTTATTAGGTGTGCCACGTTCAAGTATGAATCCGACCAAGCGCACGGTAATGACACTATTAGCAAGAGCTAAAAACTCCCAAGCATTGCACACAGTACGAAATCCCGTAGGAACAGCACAGCCAACCCCATTCACCGAGTAAGTACTTTTCTTATAGAAGTCTTTTTCATAATTAAATCTAAAATTATTTGTGAAGTCCTATCCAGATGTTAGCCTCCCCTTTTATTATACCACATCACCATCATCAACCTATGGATCAAACGATGTTGTCCTTGTCGAAGGAGAGTCTGGCTCAGGGTGTTTAAAGCAATGGTTATAAGATTTCTAAAAAGATTTCTTTGCATTTTAAATTATTTGTTTAATTGTTAAACCTTGAATTGATAGAGTAGAAATTATTTAAATTACATAAACTTTTACTGCGATCCTTGAAAACCCTCCGCCTCCTTTTACTACTTAGTAGGTCTACCAAAATAATTAATTACTGAGCAATGTTACGATCAGCATGTAAATTTGTTGGTTTTATTTTTAAAACAAGAAAAATAAATAAAACATATGACAATTTTATTATTTATATATACAAATATTTACAAAAAAGGTAATATTGATTAAATTAATTTACTTTACGATCGACCGATCAATATAATGATGTCTTAAAAATGAATAAGAGAAATACCAAAATTTAGGGACTTAAATTAAAATAAGAAAACGCAAACACTCACTACTTACATACAAACACATGGAATTGGGAGCCGATTATTTACATAACAAAAATGGACTTTTTATATTCAATAGTACATTATTTATAATTTTTTTACTATGTAAGTACTGACTGTCTTGTTAAAAGACATGACAGACTATTATTATCTATATCGAAAATATGCTTTAATTGAATCTATCCGTTTTTATAATAGTGTTTTTTCAATATGAATTATAAACATAATTTTTTCTTAAATTTCTTTAAAATCTAGAGATATGCTATATTGATTATAGCATATCTCTAGATACTATACTTCCATTCTATGGTACTAGTTATGGTTTGGCAACGTTCATAATCTACTTGTGGTGGATAGTAAACGTCAAAAGTGTAGAACTTGTCAAATACTATACCTCCATTCCATGGTCCTACTTATGGTTTGACAAAGTTCCTAATCAACTTGTGGTGGTTAGAAAACATATAAGGTGTAGAACTTGCTTTTTTATTAAATACCAAATTCAAAACATATGCTACCAATTCCTTGAACTAGACACACACACACTTCAACATACACTCTGTATATCTAATATAATTAGACATTATAAAGCTTTTTATAAACAACAACAAACAATATAAACAAAAACAATTTTACAAAAAACATTAGTATAAATAAATAATAATTACAAACTATATATTAATATATTTTAATTTTTAATAAGAATTCATAATTATTTATATTATTATAAATTTTAAGGAAAACGAAAATTAGAGAAAAAATGCAAATATAAATAAAATGAAAAATATTTACATTTACAACACATACATACATTTAACGACTAACCTGATAACGAAATTACTTTAAAAAGATTACTTTAACAAAAATAATTATTAAAAAAAAAAACAAAGAAAAATAATTATTAAAAAAAACAAAGAAAAATAATTATTAAAAAAACATAAATAAAACATAATTCATAATTTTAAAATAAATTAATGCAAAGCAGTGGACGTTGAAACTAAAATTCATTCCATCTATTTAGAATAATTAAGAAGTGTAAAATATATTTTTTTCTTTTTTTAATTACAATTTGAGTTTTTTTGTAATTTGTGTTTTTTTTTATTAGCATACATTTCACTGTTTAAAACGTAATTGTAATTGAATGAATTCTTCCCTTCAGAGATAATGTATGTTTAAAAACGAAAGGTTTCAAATCGATCAAAATAAACTAAAATAAAACATGGAAAATCAAAAGTTGGTTAACAAACAATAGTCGTTTTATTTCTATGTAAAATAGTCTTGTTTTAAATGTCTTCAGCTTTTTCAAAATGAGCATTTATCTCTTATCAGAAAAACAAATTATTAAAAATAATTAATATAATATTACTAACTACCATTCAGAATTCTTCTATATTGTGACCACCAATCAAAATTTTCATTAAAATTAATTTAGGAAAGAATGTAACCAAATTGTTCTTAACATAAATTTTCGGATGTTTTTAACTTTACTGTTGTATCCCATATAAATTACATATATATTTTTAGATTTTTATATGTTTTTATATTATATATCTTTATATATTATGTAATAAAAACACCAATAATTTTATTATTTAAAAAAAGATAAGTAATTAAAAATGTTACATATTTACTAAATATATTAAAGAACACCAAATAAAATCCAAATTAACTAAACAATTTTAATAATCACAAAAATGTATTCAAAATTTTAGCTATTAAAACCAAGAATATAAATGTTGTTTAAAATGTTTTTGGCATTAAAATGCTATAAATAAATTGAAATAAAAATAAAATTAAATATTCAATATTTATACAAATAAAAAATTGAAACTGAAAATACTAAATATTTGGGCAATGCTTGACAAATAATTATTTTGTCAGTCTAGCTTTGCTTTATAAACATATAAAAACCAAATATATAAATCTACAAATTTAAACAAAAACATCAATTAACTAATTATTTAAAGAAGAAATTAAAAAAGAGTTAAATAAATGTCTTGAAATAAAAAATATATATTAATACAATTGTTTTATGTTTAAAATATAGCATGGTATAAGTAACAAAATAGTTCCACTTTGTAAGCATTTACCATTTAACAAATAAGTAATCTTGAAATATAGGTTAGAAATTGAGCTACCATATTTACTTAAACAATTCCGTTTAGTTCAAAAAATAAGATTTTGAAAAAAATTCCATGTAAAGCTTATGAAGAAACATAACAACCTTAGATTAAGAAACCATCGTATATTTAGTATATTTTTGGTAATTTTGTATGATAACTGCAACGTCCGTTATGTATTATTGGTATATTTTTATTATTGGAGAAAATTGATTAAAAAATCTTATTTATTGGTTATTTGAGTCCCAAATTATATTCAATTGAAACAACAGAAATCGATTAACATCTGACCTTCAAGATTAGAGTATTAAATAATCATAGACGCTTCATTCATTCGGATGATTATAATTTAAAATGAAACTAATCCGAAAAGTGTGGGACGTCCACGTAAATAGGACGTCCACGTAAATTAATTGGCGGAAATATCACAAAAAGTTGGTACATTCCATGCCAAGGAGATTGAAAGAAATTATAAAACAAAATGGAATACCAACAAAATATCAAAAGTCAAGATTTTTTAGATTCCATTGTAAACTTCACACTATAAAGTTATTACTACAAATAAAATACAAATTTACATTTTATTTTATATTTTGATTTTTTCTTAATTTACAAAAAATGTCTATATAATGATATAGGATTTCACAGTGCTATAAGTTGCCTGCAATTGTTGAACACAGATGACCGAGCTAGCAACTAATTTATCACGTATGAACTAAATTAACGGCGCAATGTTTGCAACTATGAGATAATTTACCAATCGTACTAGTCAGCTGTGTTCGTACATATTTACATAAATACGTATGTATGCTAAATAATTATTTAATTCCATGAAGTTTTATACATATATTCATGTTACTTAAAACATCTTTAAAACGTTATGTACAAAAACGGTTGTTATCATCTATTCAGCGTAATCGAGAATGTGAAGTATTCGATGTTGTTGTTATTGGTGGAGGACATGCTGGAACAGAAGCATGTGCTGCGGCAGCGCGTATGGGTGCTCATACATTGCTTGTAACTCATAAGAAAGATACTATTGGGGAGATGTCTTGTAATCCATCCTTTGGAGGTATAGGAAAAGGTCATTTAATGCGTGAAATAGATGCTTTGGGAGGGATTTGCGGAAGAATGTGCGACAAATCAGGTGTACAATATAAAGTATTAAATAAGCGAAGAGGTCCTGCAGTGTGGGGTCCAAGAGCTCAAATTGATCGTAAATTATATAAAGAAGCTATACAAAATGAAATTTTTCATATGGAAAATCTTGAAATTATATGTGCTTCTGTAGACGATTTGTTTATTGAAGGAGAATACGATAATAAAATAAAATGCAAAGGAGTGATATTAGAAAGTGGCCAGATAATAAAAAGTTCAACAGTTATTTTATCTACAGGTACATTTTTAAGGGCAAATATTAATATTGGTCTAGAAGTGAAACCTGCGGGACGTATGGGTGATGCACCTGCCGTAGCATTGGCCAAAAGTTTGCAAAATATTGGATTTCGTATTGGAAGATTGAAGACGGGAACACCTCCAAGGATATTAAAAGATACAATTGATTACAACAGACTTACTGCACATTTTGGGGATAATCCTCCAATGCCTTTTTCATTTATGAATGAAAAAGTTTGGATTAACACAGACGACCAATTACCCTGCTATTTAACATACACTTCATTAAAAGTTAATAAAATTGTCAAAGGAAATATGCATTTGAACCGCCACGTTAACGAAGAAATTAATGGACCACGTTATTGCCCGTCAATAGAGTCTAAAGTGTTACGTTTTGGAGAAAAGCAACATCAGATATGGTTGGAACCAGAAGGTTTCGATAGCAATTTAATATACCCACAGGGATTATCTTGTACTTTACCTTACGAACTACAGGTTGAACTTGTAAATTCCATAAATGGTTTGGAGAATTCAAAAATTGTACAGCCAGGATATGGAGTCGAATATGACTATATAGACCCAAGAGAGCTATATCCAAGTTTAGAAACTAAAAGAGTAGATAATCTTTATTTTGCAGGACAATTAAATGGCACTACTGGTTATGAAGAAGCTGCTGCCCAAGGCATTATTGCTGGAGCAAATGCAGCCATAAAAGCTCAGCAATTGGATGATACAAATGAACTAAGACAACTTACAATTAGCCGAACAGAAGGTTATATAGGGGTACTTATAGATGATTTAACCAGCCTAGGGACAAATGAGCCATATCGTATGTTTACCAGCAGAGCAGAATTTCGTTTAACTTTAAGACCCGACAATGCCGATCTTCGTTTAACGGAAAAAGGCTATAAATTTGGATTGGTCTCAGAAGAACATTATAGACATTTTTTAAAGATAAAAAATAAATTAAAAGACGCTAAAGATCTGCTGAAAAGTTTAAAAAAACATTCAAATTTTTGGCGGAAAAATTTGGGTCTTCCTACTACCAAATCCAGTGTTGAGAAAACAGCATTTGATATGCTAGGTATACCAGCTGATAACATTGTACTAAATGATCTAATAAAAATAATGCCTCAAGAACTGGGCCATTTAAAAGACGATCTCTCTATAGGCGAAAGAATTAAAATTGAGGCATTGTATGAACACTTTGTTGAGGAACAGTCTAAAGATGCAGAGCAAGTAAAAATGGAAGAGAGTCTTATTATACCTAAAAATATCAATTATTTTTCAAAATCGCTGAGCTTATCAAACGAGGAAAGGCAGAAACTGACAATGTTGCAGCCACAAACAATAGCAGCCGCTAGTCGAATTCAGGGAGTAACACCTTCTACCGTCTTGAGACTTTTGAAATATATTAAGCGCCAAGATTAAGATATATTTCCGCCGATCTAGAAAATGAATTTTTGCATCTTACAATAGAATGAAAAATAAGCTAGCGTTTACGAATAATAAAAAAATGAATATGTGTAAAATAGGAAATGTTATTTTAGATTACATTTCGTTCGAAATGGTTTTAATTCCGTAGTAACCGATTTTGTTTTATCTTCTTTAGATTCCGTTCGATTTTACTTATTCATAAATTATTATTTTATTTTTACATAAATTAAAATTTTATAATTTTATTTAATTCAAACTCATAAAAATATTGATTCCACTTATGAAATTGAAAGTGGTTTTATTCTGACAAAATTTTACGTTTAACTTTTTCTAAAGAAGCTGAATACGGAATTAATTCCACTTTTGACCGGAATGGAATTCTGTGGCAGGTCTGATAACAAAAAATCAATAATTTGAAACCTTGTAACAGTTCCTAATGAAAGCAACCGTTCTATATTTGTTTTTGCTTTATACTTTTATGATAAAGATTTGTTGAGACATCAGTAAACGTTATATTATTTAAATAAATCGAAGCATGTTAAACTTTATTTGTCTGATTATTTTTTAAAATAAAATTTATGCCATTTAAGGCGATTTTAAGAAATAGAAATAATACTGAAAATTATTCACTTTTTTCGTAAAATTTACATTATTTTGCAGTTGTATATGTGTTATATGATTAGATATATGTGAACTTTTAAGTGTTTTTCGGAAGTTTGTCTGCACTGGAAATACTATAATTTAATCCAATCAGAAAGGGGATAACATAATATATCTACAGCAAACTATTATAAAGAATAAAATCCTTCCACCAATCCACCATAGGATATGGAGAATAAAAATTTTGATAATGGAAGGGAGCAATATTAAGTTATTGTTAACCTAATATTAATAATAAAATATTTTTGCAATATTTATTTATTTGGCCTTCACATTTGACTAGCACCCATTAATTCTGTACTTTTTCATTTAGAAAACTGTTCAAATCACAGAACAGGGCTTCTCTTTAAGAGAAAGGTTTTATCAAGATTAAAAAACACATACAGTTTTTCAAGTCATCAGAAATTTAATTACAAATCTTTAGTATTTATTTTTCTACAAAAAATAATAATAATAAATAAATAAACATTTGTTGTCTTCTTCCCTACCAGTAACAATTAAGTCATAGTCTCGTGATATTAGACGAAATCATCATTTTTATTTTGCTTATATAGAACTTACTTTTGCTATTGAGTGTAGTATAATAACAAACAGCTGTTTATGATGTCTTATCATGTTGTTTGCAGCTTTTAATGAAATATTGCGTTTATATATTTTTTTTTGTATATTCATAGTTTATCTTTGAATAACATTTGAATTAACAACTACTGGAAGTAAATTTCCACATTCATCGCGCAGTACTGATTTTAGTGTTAAAATATAACTGAAATAGACGACATCCATAGGAAGTGCTACAATGGCTGCGACTCTTGACGATAATCAGACAAGAAGAGAAGGAAAATATTGTTTCGCAATTGATCGAGGAGGCACTTTCACCGATGTCATGTGTTTGTGCCCCGATGGGAGAGTGCGTACATTAAAACTATTATCAGAAGATCCTGCACGTTACAGTGATGCTCCTCGAGAGGGTATACGACGTATTTTAAAAGAGGTAACAAATCCCAGTTGTGTTCAAAATATTTTAATATTTTTATGATTGTATGTATGTATGTATGTATGTATGTATGTATGTATGTATGTATGTATGTATATTATTTCTTAAAAAAAGTTTAATAGAAATGTTGACAACAAAATCGAAATCCGATACTAATGACGCACAATGATCCCAAAACGCTTTCTATATTAAATTATTCTGTAACTTCGGAACTATTGAATATTTTTTAACGAAATTTTACATGAACATTCTTGATGTGTTTTCCAATTGATTTGGAGAAGAATATGCATCCAAAGTTGCTCACCTCGCTTACATGTGTGAGAGATATAATTTTGACCCATTTTTGGACAGATTTTTAGTTTTTCTTTTTAACTTGCTGGACTCTATTCGAATCCAAACAAAATTCTAAAATATTGTCTAGATTGTATATAAAATTCGCAAGCCCTATCGGAATTTTGTTAATTTTGAAGTGTTTTTGAAGTGTAAAAATGTCAAATGTTGATTATATAGCTACAGCTACAAGCTACCCATTCAAGAAATTTGAAATGGAACAATCCTATTATAACGCAGGATGAAAAATGTACTAAAAATTGAATTTTTAAACAAGTTTTCCTCGGATTGCAATTTTGGGTATTTTATAAAATGTTTATAACAATATTTGAGTCCCTATATAACAAATTGAATGTTAAATACTACAATTTTTTTACGAGAGTGCACCGCAAATAAAATTCTTTGAATTTTTGACAAATTTTAGTTATTAGTTTATTGTGTACATATTATTATGTTTCATGTAACAACCTTTCTAAACATATATAAAAATTTTTCACAACTCTTTAAAAATTAACTGAAACTTGGCCCACTCCCCAGAAAAGTTTCTAACTCTTTTTTACACATATAAATACATTTTTGTAGAGAATTATAAGGTCTATATGTATGTAAAATATTTTCCCAATCAAATTATAAATAAAATTTTGGCGATTTTTTAAAAATCGTGATACTCGTTGTGACCAACTTTGAAGATCCATTTCCCGACTCCGGTACCCACTAGATACATGTTCTTCTCCAAATCAATTGGAAAACACTTAAAAAATGTTAAGTATTAATTAATTCTTTTCACACATACAAATACTTACGTATTTAATAAAACCAAACTTCAACAGATAATTTTTATCAAAATATGATGTACATACATACATACATACATGCATACGTACATACATATGTATATTCATGAATTTGTATGTTTCGTGTTAATATTAAGAAAAAATAACAATATTTTTAAAGTAACATGATGGAACTCTCCGATCTAAATCTTCCCAAAAATTATAAATTGCTTTAATCCTGACTAAAAAAAATTATATATAGAGTAAAGAATAAAATTTTTATTAATTATTTGCACATAATATAACTTAAATTTCAATAGGAAACGGGAAAAGATGTCACATCCTCGGGATTAGTTGATATATCGCAAATTGGTTGGATTCGTATGGGAACTACAGTAGCAACAAATGCCTTGTTAGAGCGCAAAGGTGATCCTGTTGCATTAGTTGTTAACAAAGGCTTTCGTGATTTATTGTATATTGGAAATCAGGCAAGGCCAAAGATTTTTGATTTGGATATTCAAAAACCTTCTAACTTGTATAAAACAGTTGTAGAAGTGGATTGTCGTATAATACCGGAATTGACAGATGGAAAGTGCCATCTGAAAGAGAGTAAGTTTGAATAAATTTGCAATACAAAAAAAGTAATAATTATAAATAATAATAAAATAAATCAAATAATAAGATTTTGGAAACACTCATCCAAAATATTTTTTAGAATGTAAGTTCTGAAAGATTTTAGTAAAATTCTGGCCAATAATTTACAATAAAATGTTTCGGTACACTGAAATCTTAAAAAAACATGTGTGAGTCTGTTTCTCATATCGATCATACTGATGTTAGGATTCATAAAATGAGATGAAACTCTGCATATTTTATTCGAATTCACTAATTAAAAAAATAAAAATAAATTGTTTATTTAGGAAAGTATGTATGTATTACTTATGACCGTACTGAATAAATTATTGTTTTTAATAATTTAATAGCTTTTAAGAAATTTAAGTATCCGATCGGTATGTATATAATTTAGTTAAACTCGTTAATTATAAAGAATAGTCGATGTTATTTATTTATAACAAAACTACTAAATTGAACAACGTAAAAACCTGATAACAATAACAATAGCTAAAAGATTGACTTATGTAAAAAATGTTAAATTAAATGATAAAATAATAATTGTACAAAATAGGAACAATTAACAAATTACATACACATCTTTTTTCCAAATTATATTTCCAAATTATGTTTTAAAACTTTATACTCCATTTATTTTATTTGAAATTTGCGGAATTAGAAAACAAATGGAAAATTTTGTATGGCGCAGGAGGATCACGCTACCTGGAAATGACACCTGTAAATGAAGAAGTAGTTTGTCAATCATTAATGAAAGTTAAAGATCAGGGAATTTCATCAGTTGCAGTTGTTTTAGCCCATAATTATTCATGTCCCGATCATGAATTGAAAATTGGAGAAATTGCTAAAAAATTAGGTTTTGAGTATATAACATTGTCCCACGAGGCAATGCCAATGTATAGACTAGTTCCAAGGGGTTACACAGCATGTGCTGAGGCGTACCTTACGCCACACGTCGTTCGATATTTGAACAGGTAGTATAATCACAATTTTATAAGTAATGTAGAGTTAAATCCACTTTTATTGCAGTTTTAAATCTGGCTTTGACAAAGAACTAGCTGGAATAGAAGTGCTTTTTATGCAATCCGACGGAGGTTTGACGCAAATAGATAAATTTAGAGCATCAAGAGCAATACTTTCTGGTCCAGCTGGTGGTGTTGTTGGTTATGCCATGACTGGATCCAGGGAAACCGATATGCCTTTAATTGGTTTCGATATGGGTGGGACATCTACAGATGTATCGCGCTTTGCTGGTACTTATGAACATGTGGTTGAAAGTACCACCGCTGGTATTACAGTACAAGCTCCGCAATTGGATATAAATACTGTTGCTGCTGGAGGAGGTTCACGTTTGTTTTTTAGATCTGGTTTATTTGTGGTAGGTCCGGAGAGTGCTGGAGCTCATCCAGGACCTTCATGTTACAAAAAAGGAGGACCATTGACTGTTACTGATGCCAATTTAATATTAGGTCGTTTATTGCCTCAATACTTTCCGAAAATATTTGGTCCTAATGAAAATGAACCACTAGATTATACCGCAACGAAGAAAAAATTTGGAGAACTCTTATTAGAAATAAATAGCTATTTAAAAGAACAAGGAAGCCAGAAGCAAATGACATTGGAGGAAGTAGCTTTAGGATTTATACGAGTTGCGAATGAGGCAATGTGTCGACCCATACGTGCGCTTACTCAAGCTCGTGGTTTGGACACTTCAAAACATGTACTATCATGTTTTGGTGGAGCTGGTGGGCAACATGCTTGTGCCATAGCCAGAGAATTGGGTATATCCAAGGTTCTTGTACATAAATACGCTGGTATATTATCAGCTTATGGTATGGCATTGGCTGATGTTGTGCAGGAAATACAAGAACCCTGTGGTTTAGAATTTTCATTGGAAAACTTATCTGTTATTCAAGAAAGTGTATTCAAATTATCAGAAAAATGTCATAAAATTTTGGAAAACCAAGGATTTAAAAATACAAATTTAGAAAATTTTATGCATTTACGCTATGAAGGTACCGATTGTGCATTAATGTGTTCAGCTTCAGTTCAGGACAGAAATAGATCTAATTGGTTGGATTCATTTAAAGAAGCGTTTTTGAATCGTTACCGTACCGAATTTGGATTTATCTTGCACAACCGCCGTATTATAGTGGATGATATAAGGGTTAGAGGCTTGGGTAAAAACACAACTCCGCCAGAATTAGAAGCAGAAATAGCAGAAAATACAAAGCCAACAGCTGCTGGTATAACCACTGTGTGCTTTGAACAAGGAATACTTGAGGCGCCAATTTTTATGATGAAAAATCTGCATTATAAACATAAAATACAAGGACCAGCGATTATTATAGATCAACTGTCCACAATATTGGTAGAACCATACTGTGAGGCAGAAGTCACAAAGTATGGTGATTTAGTAATTAACATCCAGACTCTTCATAAAACAGAAGTTGATGATTCTCTTGATGCAATTCAATTAAGTATATTTAGTCACCGTTTCATGAGCATAGCGGAACAAATGGGAAGGTATTATATAAGTACTTTTCAAAAACAGTTCACATTATTTCGTTTTCTTTTCTCTTGAAAGAGTTTTACAGCGAACATCAATTTCGACAAATATTAAGGAAAGATTAGATTTTTCTTGCGCTTTATTTGGACCTGATGGCGGACTCGTAAGTAACGCCCCTCATATTCCAGTTCATTTGGGTGCAATGCAGGAAACTGTCCAGTATCAACTAAAAGTTCGTGGTAAGACTTTAAAAAATGGAGATGTCATTTTATCCAATCATCCTCAAGCTGGAGGTTCACATTTACCTGATTTAACGGTTATTACACCAGTTTTTTACAAGTAGGTTTCCTTTCTTTAATTAAAAACTTGAAATTTAAAGAATTTATAATTGCAGAGATCACGATGGCCCGGTATTTTTTGTAGCTTCTAGAGGACATCATGCAGATATTGGAGGTATTACGCCCGGTTCAATGCCTCCACATTCAACATCATTAGCACAAGAAGGCGCGTCTTTTAAATCCTTTCTTATAGTTGAAAATGGTATATTTCAAGAAGAAGAAGTTGTTAAAAGATTTACTACACCTACCGGTGCTAAAGGTGCAACTGGCACCAGAAATTTGTCTGATAATATTTCCGATTTGAAAGCTCAAATAGCAGCAAATCAAAAGGGCATTCAGCTTGTGTCTGAACTAATCGATTGTTACGGCTTAAATGTAGTCCAAGCTTACATGAATTACATACAAGAAAACGCAGAAGTAGCAGTGTGCGATATGCTTCGTCAAATTGCTAAAGATACAATGAATCGAACGGAATCATCAATTCTAGAAGCAGAAGAATTTATGGATGATGGTTCTCCCATAAAATTAAAAGTAACTATTGATGCTGATAAAGGTTCGGCAGTTTGCGATTTTACGGGTTCTGGTACAGAGGTTTGGGGAAATTGCAATGCACCAAGGGCTATTACTTTGTCTGCTCTAATATATTGCTTACGATGTATGGTTGGTCATGATGTCCCTTTAAATCAAGGCTGTTTAGCTCCTATTAAGGTCATTATACCCAAAAATTCCATATTAGATCCATCCGAAGATGCAGCTGTAGTAGGAGGAAATGTTCTAACATCGCAGCGTATTGTAGATACCGTTCTGAAGGCATTTCGAGTATGTGCAGCTTCTCAAGGTTGTATGAATAATGTAACAATTGGTGATGAAGAATGGGGGTACTATGAAACTGTAGCAGGTGGTGCAGGTGCTGGTCCATCCTGGAATGGAGCTGGGGGAGTTCATAGTCATATGACAAATACGCGAATAACAGATCCCGAAATACTTGAGTTACGTTACCCCATGATATTACAACGCTTCTGTTTGAGAACCGATCAATCAGGCGGCTATGGCAAATACCAAGGAGGGGAAGGTGTTGAAAGATATATACTATTTCGTAAGCCAGTAACACTGTCCGTTCTTACTGAACGTCGAACGTTACAACCTTATGGTATGAATGGTGGTGGTCCTGGAAAGAGGGGGAAAAATTTATTATACAAAAACGATGGACGCATAATATCTTTAGGTTCTAAAACTTGTATTGATGTTGAAGCCGGGGTAGGTTAATTTAATATTTTATTATGTGTACATTAAATACTAATATATTTATTCTTTATTATTCAAGGACTTATTTGCAATGAAAACACCAGGTGGAGGAGGATATGGGATACATAGTGTTGGAGATGACGTAAATCATAAAACATCTAATGAAACTTTTAATTTTTTAGAACGGGGATCCGTTTTTGAATACCGCCAATCACAGGAATCTGTTTAATATATTTTATTTTTTAAAGTATTTTAAACGTTGGACTATTTTTTATGTAAATACTAAAATGTTGTTAAAATTTAAAATACATATCCAGAATAACTTTTTTCGGATAATGGGACTTGAATACAAATCTAAATGCCAAAAGATTTTATAGAAATACATAAATTTAAAAAATCAGTTTCCCCTACAAAAAAAAAAAAAAAAAAAAAATAAAATAAAATAAAAACACTCGATTGTCACTTTTATTTAAAATTATTTATTTTTGTTTTTTTATGCCAACTAAAATAAAAATCTTATATAGTACATGTATTTGCATAATAAAATTAAATAAAATAATGGAGAATGTGAAAAAAATTAAGGTATGATTTCCAGATATATAAGTCACATATAAACATTTATCAAATAAAAAGCAGTTATTAAATTTATAAAAAATAATAATGGTATTTTTCGTTTTTGTTTAATAATTTATCTTGGAGTTTTACATTCTTTCTATGTCTGTTTTACTTTACAGTACTTTGTTTTAAGATTATCACAGATGGCTCAAGATTTTTCAAAGTTGTGTAATATATGCGAACTAAGTTTTAATTTAAAATTTGTTTTATTTTTACTCAAATATCGAAATGTTTTTGAAATATTTTTAGCTTAACCATACATGTTTATATATATTTTTTGCTCTTAAAATCACATTTAATTTAATCAACCTAAAATTATTTTATTGTGGATATCATTGTTAAATTAAATTAATTAATTTTGTTTTTCTGTTTGTATTTTATTATTTATATATCTTGATAAAATAATGCAATATAAAGTGCAAAATAATTAAAAAATTTTTAAATAAATCCGTAAAATCAATTAATTTGAGAATTATTTCATATTTCAAATATATGCAATACATTAAACTCAATATTGAATACATAATATAATTCGATACTACATATAGGGATTCGAATCTATAATTAGAAAACAACAGTTAAATATGTTTTAAAGGAGGAATCATAATTGAAAGAATTGTAAGGAATTATGATATGGATTTTCAGTATCTACATAAAAACTTGTAATATAAACTATTTATTTACTTTGCCTTTTTACTCTATTCAATAAAAAGGCAAAGTGAATAAATTCATGCCATAGTATTCATATTATATATATATATATATATATATATATATATATATATATATATATATATATATATATATATATATATATATATATATATATATATAATATTATATATATATATATATATATATATATATATATATATATATATATATATATATATATATATATATATATATATATATATATATATATATATATATATATATATATATATATATATATATATATATATATATATATATATATATATATATATATATATATATATATATATATATAAGTAATTAGTAAATATATATATATATATATATATATATATATATATATATATATATATATATATATATATATATATATATATATATATATATATATATATATATATATATATATATATATATATATATATATATATATATATATATAGCGATTCACTTTTTTTCGACATTATTCAGTATAAATTGCATTGAAGTTACATTTTCATATTTTTTTTAAATAAAAACGCATAATTATGTATTCATTGTAAAAACTTCAAATTAATATACCTTTTATTTTGAAAAATAAGTGATAAAAACATCAAAAAAGACTTTGTTCTCTATATTATATACATATTATATAATGTTTTATAAAATAATATGTATAATGTTTAAATAATTATGTACTTATTCAACAAAATTAGAAAATTTGCAAAAATATTCCATCATAGGAATTTAAGAACGAAATTTAAAATAATAATTTAACTAATTACTTAGTGTAGTGTTAGTACTTCTTTTAAATTACATTCAGATGTTAATGTATATGAAATAAACTATAGTGCATTTTTGTACATAAACGTGTGCAAATCTATTGAATATTTGTACAGCTTTATTGTAATTATTTAAACTAATTATTGATGTTCTTAAAAAGATGGTGTCATAAGGTAGATGTCTCTTCTGTTGAGATGATGTTGCTAGTTGCATTTGTGCTAGAAAAATTGTTCAACGTAAGCATCGTATGTGCTTTAGCTTCAGTATCTGTAAAATAGAATTACAAAAGAGGCCAGATAAATGAATGAATAATATCACTTTAATATATATCGAAATATTTTTTTTATTGTGTATTTTAAATAATATTGAAATAATAGTGAAAATAATAAATAAAACAAATGCAGATATAAAAATTATAATAATTCAAAAAACATTTATTTTTTATGATTTATAATTTGCAATTGAATAGAAAGATATACATATTTATCATTATATACTCTGCATGTTATCTACATACATTCGATATATCTATATGTAATTTAATTTCTTTGTATATATTAGAAGTAATCATTTTATTGTGTTAACATAATGCACTATAAATGTAACTCAATTAAAGCAAAAAACTTAACAAATAATATAAAATACATTTTGATTTTTCTTAAATTTAGATAAAAATCGATGCAATCGATAAAACATAGAAAATTTTATCATTCATCATCTATCTTTGTCCTTTTCTAGAACCACATACATATGTATATATAGTAAAGTTTTAGTTTGATAAAACGTTTTAATATATTTTTTCCATAACTTTAAAGGTATATATATACATATGCATGTAAAAATAAAGAAACTTAAAAGTAATTCCAAATATATCAATTAGTCTATTATAAGTGAATTAAGTAGTGGGATGAAATAGAGTCTAATGTAAAAATTATAAAATAACAAATTAAAATGAAATCTGTTGTATAAAATAATAGTTATTATTTTAAACTTGTACATCAATGTTTAAATATTAGTTGAGCAAAAAATAATAGTAATTAAATAATAATAATAAGACAAAAAATATAAAAACAACTGTGGCACACTAAATGTGCCAAAAGTTTTAAGGACACAATAAGTTCTCTATTTTAAATTTTTTATAAAAAAAAAGAAAATTTATCTAAGACATTGATGACCTGTCTGAAATCACGTTTTTTAACAATTTATAATCTCCACCAGATTGTAACTTAACATTGACGATAAATGATTATGGATCACGAACAAAAATTATTATAGTTTGGAAAAAGAAAAAATTAAAAGAAAGATTTATCTCTTTCTCTAGTTTGGGTTTATCAGAGATTAATAAATTTAAATATCAGGTATATTTTTTTAACAAAAGGTAACGATGATTATTGTTTTTTTGAATAGGTTGTGTGTTGAAGATCGCATATGTTGGTTAATAAGAGATATAGAATAGAAACAATTTATATAAATCACATTTGATTCACATACAATCAATCACCTACTACTCACCTCAGCCTGAACTGAGGTGGTGGGTGTAGCACTGGACACAGCAGCCTCATCGA
Source organism: Cochliomyia hominivorax (assembly GCA_004302925.2). NCBI lineage: Eukaryota > Metazoa > Arthropoda > Insecta > Diptera > Calliphoridae > Cochliomyia > Cochliomyia hominivorax. Next base: position 479,230 of record PYHX02000494.1, on the reverse strand, counting down.
TTGAATTCGTTTGGGGCGAAGAGCCTGCAATATTGGTACTACTACTCACTACAGGTGGTGAAGTTGTACCACTTGTGGTCGAAGTGACACCTGATGTGGATATCATTTCCATAGAGTTATTGGCTACAGAAGTAATACAATTTGTTTGTAAGGATCTAGTGTTTGCCGATGTGCTAATTTCCCCAATCGGTGGAAGTTGTGGGTGTAATGTGGTATTTGGTGATTGTTCAGTTGTAGACTGTTGCTGTTGAAAGTCTGTTTGGGTATTGAACGTATTGTTCGAGATAGAAGTAGTAGAAGTTGTGGTAGTAGTAATAGGTGACGAAGTTTCTAGAGGTATGTTTTGTGGAATATTAAAATTTTTAACGCTTTCCATATTTAGAGGAGAAGTCGGTTGAGGCGATGAATGATTTTGGGAGATTTCTGATTTTTTTGTGTATGGTACATTAATGCCTTTTGAAAATTCTTTTGTACTTGTTGCATTTACGTCTTTAACCAGATGCTGTTGTTGTGGTTGTTGTTGTTCAGTGATAATAGTGGAAGTGGTGGTTGAGGAAGACGAGTAAGAACCAGAAACTTTACCTTTACTGGGGCTGCTATGTCGTCGGTTTTGTACATCGGTTGTATTAGGGTTTGGTTGCAGATCAGCATCTGGTGTTTCTTGTTTGCCGGCTGATGAAGTGTTGATAACGGCTGTTGTTGTTGGAGAAGACGGTGGTTTCTTTTCATTTAAATGCGATTCTGTCTTTGAAGTGTCATCCATTTCTTTTGCGGTTGCATCGTTGCTATTTTCTACACCGTTTACATCGCTGGAAGGGACTTGTACACGCACTGATTCTGAATTGCTCACTGTGGAAGGAGCATGGTTGCTTGAATTTGAATTTGATCCTGTTAAATCTAAAGTGGTTGGTTCATGAGTAGAATTAGAAATGCCTGTTGCCGTATTTGGTTTATCCATTGAAGTAACTTGTGGCACCACATTTGCTATGTGATGCCGCATCGCATGTGGACTATGAGATGCTCTAATGTTAAGGTTTCCATTTTGGGCATTTCCTGATGATAATGCTGTAGTAGATGTTGTTAATTTTGCTGACATGTTTGAAGAGGAAAATGCTGTTGGATTAATAGAACCTGATAGTGGAATTTGCAATGACCCACTATTTTGATTAGATACTGCTGTTGACAAAGGTCCAGTTGCTGCTGCGTGCATTGCTGTCAAATGACTGGGATGGTGAGCATAGTACAAGGAACTGCTCATTGGCGACATATGTGTGGATAAGGAATTAGTTGGCTGAGCTATACTTCCGCTTCCCTGAATGGTGGGTGCTGAAGAAGTTATCATATTAGACTCCGATTGTCTAATTGATATTGAACTGCCCGAACTTATTACATTCAGGTTGCTGTGCGGCGAAGATCCTGCCGTAGTTGTGAGCATTGAAGCTGAGTGCGATGGCAATTGATGAGCTGACGTTATTGTAGGATGATGAGGAGACATATGAGGATGAGGCAAATTAATGCTGTGGTGGGTTAAACCTAATGCTGCCGCTGAAAATCCAGGGTGAGTTAAACCTAAAGCAGCTTGTTGAAGATGATGTGGCATATTTGAGGATACATGGGATAATGGAGGAACACCAGGCAAACCAGGCAATCCTATGTTTAAACCTATTGCTCCATGTGGACTTTGTCTTTGGTTTGTTACATGGTATGGTGACATGCTAGGTATACAGGCTTGAAGTCCAGTCGGAGGAGCTCGTAAACCTAAATTTAAATGTGGTATCATTGATCCTAATATATTTCGGCCTAATGGATTATATAGAGCATTCGAATAATGGTGTGATGATAATAATTGTTGTCGTTCTCTGGCTTCTCTTTCTTTTTCACGCAACTCCCTTTCTCTTGCTTCTTTTTCCTTTTGTTCTTTTTCCCTTTGTTCCTTCTCTCGTTGTTCGCGTTCTCTTTGCTCTTTTTCACGTTGTTCTCTTTCGCGCTGCTCCCTCATCTCACGAATTTCTCTTTCTTTTTCTCTTTGAATTTCTCTCTCACGTTCTTCCTCGCGTGCTATTCGAGCCCTGTGTTCTTCTTCTAGTTTAATTCGATCGTGTAAACTGGGTCCCAGGCCCAAAGCTGCACCAGGAATCATTGAGTACAAATGTGAAGCATACGGTGATGCCATGGGAGGGTATAAGGCAGCATGGGGATGAGGCGGGTGAGCACCTGCTGCTCTAAGCAACTGAAAGCGTTGATCCAAATACATTTGATCCGTGTATGGCAATCCAGCTGGATTTAAAAAGGCGCCTTAAACGGGAAAACATTATATTATTGTAATATAATTTAAAATATAAATGCTTACCTGGTGGCATGCCTGCTATTCCCCCAAATGGGGAATATGCGTCCAATGGAAAAGCTCCCGCTGGATGCAATAGTCTCTCATCAGATCGATACGGCTGAAATCCACTTCTAGCCAATAATTCTGGTTGTACAACAGAATTAGATTGAGGATTAAGACGGGCTACCTTCTCAGCTGGTTGTGGAGAGGGTGCTGAACGTTTTTTTGCCGCTGACGAACGATCGTCATTGTTTATAGATTGGGTTAACGATGAACTTCCAATTCGTTCAGAATTTCTACTATTTACGTTTGGATTGGAAATAATGGAGACACTTGCACCAGAACCGCTAACACTAGCAGATGCTACGTTTGGTGCACGTTCATTTCGTTCTCTCGAAGAAACTTCTTCCTCTTCCTTGATATCTGCTTGTTTCGCAAGGTTTCTTAAAGCTGATGCAAATGGTCCACGTGCCTGTGTTGTAGCGCTATTTAATGCTCCTGGTACACCTACTAGTTGTTGTTGAACTTGAGCTACAGCGTGTTGATGTGCTTGATGATGTTGCTGTGTCAAAGAAGGTGAATGAGTTCCAAGATGATTAACAGTTAATGTATGATTTATGTTGGATGCAGACGATGAAGTCTGTACTGGTGTATGATTTGTCGAATTACCAACTGTGGTAGATGGGGTCGACGGAGATTGCAAGTGGTGCGGTGAGTGTACTACAGGAGCTGGACTAGAAGCCGGTCGCTTTTGAGTTGTTTTAGGTGGTACTACAATAAAAAATTATATATACATTTATATATTTTCTTAATTTATTTTTCAAATATTTAATTAAAAATTATAATATGAATAAGTGTTGCTGTTAATAAAAAAATACATACAAGAAATAACAAAAGTTTGTCATATAAAATATGTAATAAATATTAATGTTATTCAATTGTGGAATAAAAAATTAAAGTTGTACGATTATGAAAAAATAGATTTCAACGCCAGTGTGGAAGAAAGTTATCATTAAAGTTATTCATTAAACTACTAACAACCTATTCACTGAAATGACTAGATAGCCCTTAATATTTAATATTTAATTAATGGTATCGTTAGTAATAAATTCCTTTTCATTTTTCAAATTCACTTAAAATTAAATCTTTTATTATAAATTACATTCTTTTCAAACATGTAAAAAAATTATTTTATGGCATATATATATATATATATATATATATATATATATATATATATATATATATATATATATATATATATATATATATATATATATATATATATATATATATATATATATATATATATATATATATATATATATATATATATATATATATATATATATATATATATATATATATATGTAGATAAGTTACAGTGATGTAAAATTGCATGAATAATTTAAAATATATCGAATTTAAGAATTTCACCTAAATGAAATGATGTAGTGTAGTGTTTTTAATGTTATTACTCATTTTAATGTTATTACTCATATATCCATCACAAACATGCCACCAGCATTTCACGAAAACGTTTTGTGTCCAATTTATATTAAATATTTTCAAATTTAAATAATTAAAATGTAGAATTCAGTTTTATTTAAATTATATGTAAAAATGTTTCAATTTTTATAACAAAAACGTTATATTAAAAATATTAAATAAATAAACATATCGTGATATTAGTTTTTATTGCGATTTACTAGTTTTAAGAAGAAAATCAAGGTTTTTTTAAATCATTAAAAACAAACAACAAAAAAATTAATTTATAGTTTTTAAAGTTGCATTTTTATGCAGGAAAAAACTTAGGAAATTGTTTTTGTTGTTTATATCATTTTAAATTCGACAATTATATTATATAATTCAGTTCTCTTCATAGATTTATACATATTTATATGGGATTTTATAAGTGCATCTCTATATTGGAAACTTTTTGACTGATGTACATACGTTACCACAACTCACCGCATATTGGTATTGGCGCATGTATGCTGGGTAATCCTCTTGGTAGCCATTCCATCATATATTATACGTTTAATTTAGTATTTTACAATATTAAGCGTAGTGTTCTGTTTTGGAAATATCCTATTATACTTTCTAAAACGGTTGCATATATAGACTCCGTATATATTAATATGCAGGTTATAAAACTTGTATTACATTTATTGTACATATACTGAATAGTTACATGTTAATAGACTTTGACACTTCTATTTCGTTAGAGTTCGGTAAAACTCGTATTCTTGGTGTTTATTTCAAATTTGCAATAGTTAAATTCTAATGGTGTTAATGCTAATACATATGAACATATGTAGTTGCTATACATAAAATATAAACCGACAGAAGGTGTTTTTGTACATCTATATTGATGAAAATTTATATACAGACAAGCTCTATTAACAAATTAATAATACTGCAACAGTTAAATTGAAATTCTTTTTATCCATATATTCATATGTATGTACCAGCATAATCAAATATTTATAGTAATACATATTTGATTGCATTTACACACATATATAAATCCAAGATGAGGGAAAAGTACAAACAAAAAAGTTTAAAAACTTCCTGTGTTCTTCATTGAGTTTGAACTTTTCAAATTAAATTTTGAAACTTTATTAGAAAATAATTTAATATATTTTTCTAACTAATAATTTGACATATATAAATAAACCACAATGTGTATTTTGCAATTTTTGAACGATGCAACACAAAGACTCTTTTCGTATTGTTTAATCTCTTTTACCTCCTTTTTCTTTTGAGGATATCTATCTAAGAACCTCAAGGAAAATGCAATTTTTAACACAAAAAAAAAACTAGCACATGTTTTAAATATAATTTATTTTCGTTATGTTGATGTTGTTGTTGTTGTTTTTTAATGATTAAAGAAACAATTTCCACGCACATTACCGTTAAATATTTACACAAAGACTAACGATAAAAATAACATATAAGATAAATAAGCATCACTAATAAATTTGCTGTCCTTTTCTATTCTTTAATCATTTATTTTTATTTTGGTCGTTCTTTAGGTGGCATCTTTACACAAAATTTTATTTTATGATTTTATTTATTTTACATTTGAACCACCGTACTTTTTGTATGCGGGTGTTATATGAATGCTTGTTGTCTGTAGTTGGAATGCTTTGATGAAATATGCTGCAATTTAGACCTACTCAATGCATTTTACATTTATTGTTTATTGTAAATTAGAAAAATTAAAAAACAACAACAATATTCATTTATTATTATTTAATATTTTTTTCATTATTTGAACATTTAATTTCGAACTCTTAAAGTATTTTGTATATTATTTATTTCAAAATTGTAAGAAGAGGGCGGAAAAGATAAACGCAATTCATAAAGGCTTTTCATTTCGAAATTAAATTTCTTGTGAATACTATTTCTTTAATGTTCGTATGAACATGTATTCGTCGGGTTATACTACGTTGCAGCTGAAACAAATGTTATGTAGTTGGATAATTTAGTAGGCGTTTATAAATAAAATGCGGACACACATTGTTTATCCGTTAAATATTCGACAAGAACACAACAACGTTTGAAAAAGGACTAAACACAAAAACTACGAACAAAATTTCTCATACTTTTTGTGTATTACGGGCAGACTCTCTACTTGTAAGGACTTTTTATTCACACACTCTACATACAACACAAGCAGAAGAACAGAGTAGATAGAGGTATGTAAACATTTAAAATAGGGTGACCGTATCTTCAAAAAAAAATATTTCCACATGAGAATATATGTCAAATATTTATATTATTAATTTTAAATATTCTATTACTTGATAAAATCCAATTAATCATCAATTTTTTTTTTTAATTTTCATAATAATTGTTTCTTTAAGTATCAACTATTTTACCAAAAGTTTACTTCAAAAGTTACGATTCAACGTTTCAATATTAACTGCAATGCAATTTTAATAAAATAGGTCACTCTAAAACCTATACAGTTTAAGAATATCTATGTGTTCAGGTATGTATATACAAATACACATACATGCATTCTTATTAATGTCATATGTGTTCGTCATACTGTAACACTATAGTAAAAGTGGATATATGTAGTTATTATATTTTTGCTACTATATATTATTAAACGATACGATTATGTATGACAAGCGAACTTTAGTTGAGTGCTATTTGACAATAGAAATAGAATCTGTAATTTTTTGTAAGTAAAATGGTAAATACAATTTTTAATAAAGAGTGTTATTTTATCTTTAAATCTAACTCTTAAAACATATTGAAATTTTTATTTAAGACCTACAATATACATTACTGGACCATATAGTATTCTGAGTCTTTAGGTATGTACCTTTTTGTGAAGAAGTAACTCTTCAGATTTACTAATATATTATATAAATATTATATATCGATTTTAGATCAAACCCTAAAGATCAAAACTGTATAGATATTAGAAAAATATTGTAATTTTATACGAGTATGAATAAGATTTTGTGTAATAAATGTAAATATTATAATAGTTTAATGATATTTTTACTTTATACATTTGTTATAAGAAGGCTATTTATGTTTTGATAATGCCAAATATTAAAGACGTACTTGTAGATATTTTTTATTACTACAACTAGATTAACTAAAACTTAATCGCTATCATATCCACTTTTTGATATCATCTAAAGATAAAATATGTATTTCGTGGTTTTTTAACAGTAAGTATGTTTTTCAGATTATATATAAAATTCTTTTAAATATGATCGTATTTGCTGCCAAATTTAACATAAATAATTGACATTAAAACCAATATTGCTTCAGAAATTGATGAGTTGTTATTTATCTGTTTGTTACATAAATATACATTAATAAAATCATTCTAATCTGCATTGTTCTAAAAATATTATTTAATGGCAACTAAGGTTTTAATTTATATAGTTTGTCTAGGTGGCAACTTCACAGAGAGAATTCACTGTTAAAGTGTTTATTGTTGTCACAAAGGAAAAGAAAAAAGAGCACGAGAAAAAGAGAACTGTAGGAAAAAAATTAATATAAGGGAATAAAGATGAAACAATTTTCATTTAAATATAATAAAGCAAAATGATTTGTTCAGCAACACATCCCTTAAACAGTTAATTGTTTACATTGCATGGGTGTTTTGTTACAAATATAAAACCATTGTAATATTCGGCGTGGAATTAAATGAAAAAGTTATATACTTTTTTAGATTTAAAATTCTTTGTCTTGATATAATATATATATATATATATATATATATATATATATATATATATATATATATATATATATATATATATATATATATATATATATATATATATATATATATATATATATATATATATATATATATATATATATATATATATATATATATTTTTTTTTTTTTTTTTTAAGCTTAAATAATATAAATTATTGATATATTGACAACACCTGCCCTAATCGTTAAATTTAAGATTCTGTGGGGAAGATGTGGGATAATATTATACCAAAAAAATATTCCTTTTAACTGATACCTATACTTTAAGGTAATTACAAAAAATAGGGTATGTATCTACTTACAAAACATGAAGTATATTTATAAGAAAGTGAGACTAGTGCACTCCCAACCCTTGACTTTTTCGTATGCTTAATGTAACCACAAAATGGGGATACTTGCAATAATAAAGTGATGTATACATAACTGGATTGCCAGAGTCTTTGTATCTCTCAAAAGTTAAATGTATACATATACTTTCACAATGTAAATTATTAAAAATATTTTACATAAATTTCGTATTTCGATTTTGGCCCAAAAGATTAGTTACTGCAATATTATTATAAAAGAAATTCAAAATACAAATACTTTTCAAATTTATCTTGTTTTTATACATTGATTTCATGATATAAACTTGTCAAAAAAGTTACACATTTTTAGAAATTTGCAGAATTTATGTTCAATGTTGACATTTAAGCTTAATTTAACCATAACAATAACCTCATCCAGAAAATGTTCAATATACACTCAAAATTATGATCTTAATCGAAATTTTTAAATTGTTAAGAGAAATAGTATATAGTATTTCATAATTTGATTATGATCTGTGTCGAATTTCTAAGCAATAATAAGATGTTTACAATATATAAGTTAAATCATGTCGGAATTGGATAAAAGAACAAAATTATGAACCTTCTTATATTTTTTAAATTTATATCTAGCAATGTACTTTTAATATGACTTAATGAAACTTATTTAAGTGCAATAAATTTTACAAGAAATTTTCAGTTTAAACAATTCTAATTTTTTTAATATTCAAAGGAATATTTATATTGTAACGACCGTATTGAAAAAAGCTTAACAAAGTTATATAAAACAAAATTTCTTAAATTTATATTCAAAATCATCACCAGTTTCAATTATCACATACTCGTATTTATCACCTAGGCAATAAATTATGGAAAAAAAGTTAAAAATTTCATAAAAATATATTAAAAATATAACACAATATTTTTGTGAAGTATATTCTTCTTTATAGTTTTGAATTTCACCTATTTTATTATTTTTATGTATCTTATTCAAAAAGAGGGGAAAAAGTGAGGGTATTGCCAGTATAAAATCAAAATTAACAAATATTTTTATTTTTATTTTATTATGAATACGAATTTTTTTCATTTTGATTATTAAGCTTATTAAGCTTCTTTAAGTCTACTATAAATGTTTATTTTGAATAAGGCCGTAAGAAATTATCTCTATTTATGAAAAAATTTAAAACCTACAAGGCCACTAAACTAATGAATATTAACAAATAAGTCAATATTGATATATCCCACATTATTAAAAACTATTCGTTTGGTTTATATGATTTCAACACAAAAATTTAATATTTAAAACTGCCCAAAACGACATACAATTTTAAAATGTAAAACACTTATTTTATACATTATTTAATATAAGAAGGATAGTACAATGGGCACAGAGTAGTGTGTACCTGATTTAAAAAATGTCAGCAACCTATAATATTTATAATTCAAAAGAAACAATGAAGAACTATAAAAAATTAAAGCGTTCAAAACAATTAAAAAAGGAACGACATATACAAAGCAGCAAAACAAACCACAATACCAAACTCTAACATGTAATTGTTTTGGTAATTTTACACTAAGCTGATTTACTTAAAAACAACGTAAGTATGGATTATATTTTGTTTTTTGCTTTGTATTTTAAATATTACAGCAAATGAATTCACATTAATGTTACTGCTACTTGACTGTATGTTAAATGAAGCCAATTTATATCTATTTTCACTTTTTCCTTCTTTCAAATCGTTTTCTCAAAACAGTGTTATGTACACATGTATGTATGTATGTATGTATGTATGTATGTATGTATGTATGTATGTATGTATGTATGTATGTATTTATATGTATGTTTATTAGGTTGGTGCAAAAGATAATTTATGAAAAGTAATATTTAATTAATTTTACTGAGTTTCAGCTTTATGCGCCAATTGGGGCTGTAATGCTACATGTCCATTTAAAATGATATCTCAGAACATATGTTGCAAATATTTTGATTACCAATTATAATTATATACATATCAGACACATCACGTTCCCACTACAATTTTATCTCCGCTCCGGAACGATAGATTCACATCAAATCAAAGTTTTGTTAAATGTATTAAAAATTTTCAATAAATAAATGAAGTATTTTTTTAGCATTAAAAAATAATTTCTTGTACATTGTACTCTAGTTTTAGGACATATAAAAAAGTTCGAATTAAATATTTTTTCTTAGCTTTTATTTGACATTTATATCATTGAAATCGGTGACCAAAATATTAAATATAAAATTTTTTAGGATGATCGATATAAATGGTCATATATCATCCAGTTTGTATCAACGTAGAAAGCTGAAAAGTAGTTAATGAGCTTGAAATGATCCCCTATTCATAGTATTATGTACTTCAATAAGTATATATTTATTTTCACAATTTCTTTAACTTAGTTTAATATATGATTAAAATATATATATAAATCACACTTACCTTCTCTTGACTTGTCGTATAGTTTAGGTGAACTATTCTTCTTTGCTGAGGCGACCGGTCTCATGGCTGTGTTAAGTGGCTAAAAGAAAAAGAATGATTAGAGAAAATTAACCAAATTAAAATGAATATAACATACAACTCTATCTGAACGTTCGCCACATGGTAAACGTGCAACGGATGCATCTGGACTATCCTCGGGAGGCGGTGGTTGTGGTACCCAATTATATGCACGTTTAGATATCGGAACTCCAAAACGATCATGTTGTGACGCTTGTTGCCTTTGAGAATATACTTAATTAAGGGAAAAATAAATAATTTTTTTATTTATTACCTTAGGGATTCATAACAATCCAAACAAACTACAGCATAATCGCCATTCTCTAATAGAAGACCATCTTCACTTTTCCTGTTTTTAACAAAAGGAAATTCATTAACAGGCAAAGCTCTTACTCGCTTTCTATACGTTGTTATGCCACACAAATGACAAATATAATCGTGCCAATTATATTCGCGATCGACAGCATTTACATTTTGGGATTCGTATCTAATTTGAATTGAATTCGAAATATTTATAATTTTAGTTTTAATAATTTACATTTTGTAATTTAAAACTTACTTTCGCCATTGCTTTAAAAGAGAATGGTAACAAAAAGTACAAACATATGCTGAATAATCTGGCCGTAATTGTTCAGCATTTGGCAAGGAACTATGTTTTAGTAGAAATGGAAAATATGGCCTTGAACCCTTAGAAACAAATGAACCAAATAAATTAATATGTAAACTATTTTATTTTTGTCTTTTTTACCTCTTTGCTAGCATATAAAACTCTAGCCAAAGTTAAATCCGAATGTAAACCACATAAAAAACAATATATTGAAGTGGATGTTGCTGGTGTTGAGGATACCGATGGTGTCGATGGAGGTGTATTTATACTCAAACAACCATGCCTAGATCCATTCGGAGAAGTAGACGTAATGACTGGTGAAGGAATGATGTATCTGAACAAAGCAAAGATATACAATAATTAATATAATTAAAATTCTTATAGGGTTTAACTTAACATACTTTCTGTGCTCTAATGGCACTCTTTCGGCATCCATTGTTTCCCATTGCCGTGCCAAATGATTAACGCAATCTTTACATGCTAAAACTCGGTTACCATTTGGGTCGGTATTTAGGGCAGACCCGCTGCTACTGTTAATATTATTATCGCGACCACTGTTACTGTTACTATTACTTGTATTAAAGTTTATATTATCTTTAAGACAAGGGAAATGCATAGCATGGGAATTCATGTGCTCAGCACTTGTAGACAGCCATTCCATTTTATTGGAAGCACATAGGGTTTTACATATATAACACCTGTCGAAAATATTTAAATTATTTTAAATTTCTGTATTACAAAAATTATAAGTTTTTCTTTAATTTACGGATATTGACTATGCCCATTTTCAATTTGAGGTTGCTGTTGAAGTGTAGTTGTAGGTGATGTCGGGCGTGAATCATTGTTTCTTAAAGGTTTTATATCACGCGACTGATAAGTGGATGAATGGTTGGAGTTATTTTCGCACGACTAAAAAGAAAAAAATTATTAGTATTATGTAAAATAAGTTTTAGTATGCATGTAAGTCATTTAGTAATAATAATTCGAAAGTGTTAAAATTTTAACATTGTAAATGAAATCATTTAATATTCAAAATGTTTTCCCCGGAGATATAAAACAAACTTTTAATCACGTATCTTCTTCTGTATATAAAACAATTATTTCATGTCAGAATTTTTAGAGTGCGGAATTCCCTTCCCAAAGAACTAAAACTATTTTCTTTCCCAAAGAAAACATTCAAACGTAGACTGACACAATCAATCATCATCAAATATCATTTTTCTCTTATCACTTATTTATATGATCTTAACTTTTAATTTAAAATAAGAAAAATATATAAAAAGTCCTGTTTTACATTAAAATATTATTGTAAATTATTAAATTGTGATATAGAAAAATTTTTTACTTAAAAAAAATTAATTCCATATAAAATTTTGATTTTATTGTTTAATTAAACATCAAATAAAAGATAAATAAATATACCTCTATTTATTTTCCCCCTTAAAATTAAAAAAAAATGTAAACATTACACTTCTTAGCAAATATCTGGTAAAATCTCCACCTATATATGAGTATAAAACATACGACGTGTTTGTTTACTGAGATAACCTCCATGTAACATTGTGCACCTTCTTATCATCCTCTTATCTCACAGATTAATGAAAATATTATCACAGCTTATATGAACTTAATTGTTAAATTACCTTTTATATATTTCAAAAGTGTGCCAATTACCGCCGATACCACTACAATAACCTTTATTATTTAGAAATTTTAATGGTATAAAATACCTTACGACTAACAATATACTATTTAATAATGATAGTTTTTGTTACCTTTTCCACAGATGAAACATTTAATGTTGAATGATGAATTCCCTCTGCTCGACTAGAGTATTTTTCATAACAAGAGGAACATATTTGAACCATTCCTGAAAATATTATGTTTATGAATTTAGATATGTTTAATTAAATTTTAAAATCACTTACCTTGAGGACTAATCGGACTTGCATTCTTCAATGCCGTCATCGTTTGTATAAATGGATAATAGGGTTCTCGTTCGGCGTTTGGACAACAATACACAAGCCTTAATTGAGAAGAAGACGTATCGACTCCACATGTGTAGCACACAAATTTAGAACGTTCCACCACGGAAACAGGTTTTTTACGTAAATAATAATTACGTTCATTTTCCGGAATTAGATTAGTCTAAAATTTTAATACAAAATTCTTAAATAAATTATTTTGTTTATATGAAATTTATATTCAATTTTTTAAGGGAATGAAACCGACCTAAAACAAAGGATTTATTTCTAAAATTAAAAAATGTTTTTGCCATAACCGTATTAAGGAATAAATTAATTAAAATTACCATTGAGGAAGAATGTAATTCTATTAGAAAACAAAATTTTCAAATGAAGAACTGTTTGAAATTAAATCATTTTTGGAAACTATTTTTATTATTTTTGCATATTTTTGTTTAGAAAAGTTTGTTTTATGGCTGCAATAAATAAAATAAAATGCTACTCTAACTCTAGTTATTTTGCTTATAAATATTACGTCGTAAAACTTTCCGCAACGTTATATTTATTCAAAAGTAGTTCTTTAAAACACGCTATTTTCTATTAAAAAATATAATAATAAACATTATTTTATTTTTTTCTGAAATATTCAATAATTAATACATAATTATATAAATATATTTCTATTTACAGTATATTGAAAATTTTATTAATTTTTTTATAATTTATTATACCTCGTTGAATTTGACTTGATCTTTAATAAAATATTAATTAAATACTTTGTAATATAAGTTTTAGTATTTATTTACACTTAGACATTTTTACCAATTTTATCATTTATATATTTAGACTAAAAAAATCTACAGGAGATTTTTATAAATATAGAAATGGGCACCATAGTGTCCATATAGAACTTAAAAAAGACGTACCTCACCAAATTTCAGTTAAATGTTAAAGCCTGCCTGTGCAAATAGCGGTAAATAAGTCTCGAAAGGAATATTTATAAGAAAACTTGGAGTTCATTATGTAGTAACTCTTAGTTTTCAAAAAGCTTTAACATGCAAATTGCACACACGGCAATCTTAACGAATGCCGTCATCGTTTGTATAAATTCATTTTCAAGAATTTTAAATTTTGAATAAAACGAAATTTAGAATCATTTTGGAAAAGCGTGTAATGATGAAAATGCCATAAAGCTAAAATCTTTCTTTTTTATTTTCAGGAAATATGTGGAAACTAACTTTTCGATTAAGTATATTTAATTTTGATGGCATGATCGCTTTTCAATGATTGTGTTGTAAGAAATAAGTCAATTTTTAATATACATATAAGTAGCCACTTTTTTTAACAATTTTCCTCAAGAATTGGCCAACTGTTAAGAGGCTATTTATTAATGTAATAAAATTTCCTCAAATGGCCACTGTTAAGGCTATTATTAATGTAATAATAAATAGAATTTTATTTGTTATATAATTTATAGAATTTTACAAAAAAAATATAAATAAGTTTCGAAATTTTTTATGATATAGTAAACCATAATAAAAAAATGTGCATAGTTATGCTCGCTACTGTTATTTTGTTTCAAAAAATTATGAAAAGAGATAATTTGAAAAATCCTTCAAAAATGTTTAATAGATATTACTTTAGAAAATATAAATGTAAGATATCTTAGTAAATAATAATTATTTTCTTTTTTAACTCGTTGTCAATATCAAAAAAGTAAAAATTTACTCACAATTATTGTTTAAACAAGTTATAAAGTTAATATGTTAATTTAATTAATTAATTATTTAAAAAATATGTCTTTATATTTAAATAAAATTAAAAACGGTTCTTTTAAATTTTAATGCTATTCCATTCAAGTTATTTTGCATCACTATGGGAATTAACAAATTTAAAAAAGTAATAATAATAAATAAATTTCTTAAAAATATAGAGATTTTGTAAAGATTGTTCATTAAGCAAAAATTTTATACATTATTTTATTCATAGCAGCGATAAGAACGAACTTAAAAATAAAAAGTATGAATTCAATGAACGTTTTGAAGTGGACACGCATTTGCATTTAAAAGCATTTTAATCAACGGTGTTAGCGAACTGAGTATAATACAATACGAGAAAAGGAATGATAAAGAAGATTTGGTTCAATACCCAAGATTAAACCCTCAAAAAATAATTAAAACATTTGATTTGTAACAAAGTTGCCAGATATATCTAGAGTTTTCGAAATATTGTCTTTAACAATATCTAAAATCATATACATGTCATTTATAACGACAACAATAACAATACTTCTAAAATTTCAATATATCCGCAATTTTCATATATACATTTTATACATTGCATCAATATACAAGACAAAATATTTTTACAAAATTTATTATTTCTCAAAATCCCAAGAATTGAAAAAAGTAAATCCCAAAATTTTTAGGTACTTTTAAATCCAGAAATTCACGGAAATTCTGAGAAAATATGACATAAAAAACATAAGATTTAGGTAAAATTTTGATACGAATGTTAAGTCTTATCACTTAACAAATAAAAATGTTGTATTTTTTATTAAAATTATTTTTTATATGAATCAAATATCCCGAAAAGTCCTACAATCCCAAAATTCGGGATAGTATAAATAAAAATCTCGTTATCCGAAATATTTTAAAATTCCCAAATGTCATATCTCTCATTTGAGCACAAAAACCTCGCGTGGCATCACTACTCGCTAACACCAACAATCATCATATCAATCAATGAGCAAACAACAAGAGAATAAGCTTCATCAGATTTTTCTAATAATTTATTTTTGAGTATCAAAATTGAATTTTTATCATTGTATATACAGTTACCAACAAAAATCTTCTTTTATAACATATAACAACATCTTGTATATCAGTGGTATTTCATATAAATATGGGGAAATACGGAAAGAACAGTATTATAAATTATATAACTATCAAATATATTAAAAAGGGAATCCATAGTATATAATTTTCCTTCAATAAATATCTTATAAAATTCATTTATTACACATAAAGTGTTACAATACTGTCTCAAATACGTTAGTTTAAACAATATTTTTAATGAACTTGTTGTGATAGATGCAGTTTCAGCCCATAAACACCGTCCCCATCACATTGAAGTTGGCTATATTAAGATTCTTTTGTGAACAAAAAAATTTATTATCAGTATTTAACCAAACAAAATGAAATACCACTTCGGAATATTCTTAATATATCTCTTCATTGCAATGATAATAACAAATTTATTTAAAACTTTAAATTTCATGATCATCACGAGAAAAAATAACACATCAGAGAGCTTGATCGATTTAATTTTTCATTTTCAGAGCAAAAATTGTTTGTTTGATGTTTATTTAAATCTCTTAAAAATAGTGTTTAGTGTTAATTTCTTCATTAAATTAATTATAAAAGCATTAAGGAAAAGCTTTCTTCAACAGTTCATTATGAATTCTACGATTTGTTTAAGTTGGAACGTATATTAAGACTGGAACGTATATAAAGATTATGAGTCGGAGCCTGCTAGACTTAATTTATATTCGATAGAAGAAATAACTTTTTCCAACCAAATACAAAATATGTTAACATATTTTGAATTAACATAATTGTCTAGTTGCAATAAATGTAATGACGATATTTTTAACATAACAAGATATCGTCCTAAATGGCAAATATTAATAAAATTGGTAATAAAAAAGCTGGTAATAGCAGTTAGTGTGTGATTTTTTGAAGAAAAAATAAAGAGTCATTACCAGACAATAATGTTTTACATATTAATGGTTTTCAATTTTAATTAAAATCTGTTAATATTTGATAATAGTTCCTACATATTAACCCAATTTCAATTAACACATATAGATATAATTTAATAAATATATCTATATTATATATAGATATATTACAACAAAGCTCAGCAAAAATGTAAATAGGCTTTATATATTTACATTATTATAAATTGCACGCTCCATAAATTTACTTACCTTGTAGTGTTGCCACTGTTTCATTAAATGTTCATAGCACTGATGACAGGCTTGTATCATACCTCGAGGATTTATAGGACGTGAACGTGCAGGTCTTGGGTGCATATCGTAAAATATAGGAAAATATGGACGATCAATCTTATCATCTTTAGATTTAAGTGTACTGATTTCTATTAAACTACCGCGCCTCTGCTCTTCCCCACAAGCATAGCACACCTCTGTTGTAGAATTTTTATCGGGCATGGAAAGATCTAAAATTCCAACATCTATAGAGGAACTCAACAAAGAAGAGCTAATTTTTGAAGTAGAGAGAATTGCCGAATTAATAGGTGTAGGAGTAGCAACGGGAGTTGATGTTTTTGGTGTTGTTGTATATCTTGAGTTTGATGTGTTACGTAAATCTAAAACATCTTCCGTTTCACGAGAGGCTTGAAAATCTACACCGAAGGGACTAGATAACGGTGTTTGTTGTGGAATAACTGGAGAATCAGTGGGTGACATAACCCTATTTTGTTTATATACTGTTGGATAATTACGGGTTGGTTGTGGCAACTGTTGTTGCTGGATTGCTATATGATCCATTTGATGAGATTGTGTGGGATAATGTTGTGCATTATGAATGATCGAATTTGAATAAGAGATTTGACCCAATTTTAGTTTATGATGGGTATAAGACGATGGTTTTATATTAAGTGACTCATAAGCACTTCCCTGTACACTAGAAGGTCTTGAAGAAGGTGAAGTAATTTGATGATTTCCAATATCCTCGCGCGATTGTGGTCTGCTTAAGGAATGAGACATTTCATTGGGAATTTTCGTTGCAGATAATGGAGAATTTCTGGTATAATAATCATGAGACAAGTTTTGGGCTGGAGACGGAGAAGAATTTCTTGAAGATGCTCCTATCTGATGAGAAGTTGTTTGTTGTGTTAGGTAAGATGTTTCGTTTCGATAATATGGGGTATCTTTTCCAGCTCTCTGATATCCGTAAGAGAACTGGGAAGGATATTGTTGATTATCAGTACCCAAGCTTGATTGTGCAAGATGCTCAGCACTTAATCCCAGCATTTGAGCTGCGTATTCACCTTGTGTAGCGATATCAGCTCCTATATAGGGTTTGTTATCAACTCTTTTCATGTGATAGATCCGTTGTATATGAGGCTTTTTCTCCCTTTCGTAAGCGTCCCATTGTTCATTAAGAGAACGACTGCAAAGATGACAAGCCATTACGTACAACTGACTGGGTGTAAGATGTGGCACACCTGTCGGCGGCTCATGTCTTTCCAAAAATGGAAAGTATGGTTCGGACGGTCTTTCATAGTTTGGTTTTATTTTAATTGGTTCATAGCCACCTTGACCACCACAAACATAACACAAAGGTATTGAATCTCCCCCATCAGCACTTGTCAGATGCCGTGGCTGTTGTAATGGAGGCGTCTGCCTTTGGCTGCCATGGGGCGAATGTTGAAAATATTGAGATTGATTTGAATTAAGTTGTTGTTGCTGACTTGTTACTATTGGTCGTGGCAAAGCTGGCACTGAATGTTCTGAGTGTTGTTGCGGTTGTTGTTGTGAATTTGCACTTTTCAATTCATTTCTTATATACGCTTTGGCCTTTTCCATTCTTGTGTGACTATAATCAAGCAATTCATTAATTCTCACTTTAATCATATATTTAATATATTTTTTTGCAGATATTTTATAAATTTACCTGAAATTTTATTTCTTTCTTTCTGTTTCAAAATTGTATATATCCCGACATAAAAAGTTGATAATTTCTTCTTCTTCTCAAACTTAGTGTACAATACATCGAGGCACTTTATGCTACAATTGTTGTTATTTTATTTTTGTATACAATTTTATTTGTTTTTTATTTTTATAAAGTTTCTTGGTATCTTTTCATTTGCCTATATACGTACATGTGTACAATATATTCTAAATAATTTATTAATTATAAATTCTTTTAAAAGCTTTATAGTATCTTTTAAATTTTATAAAAAGGATTAAGATATATTTATCCATAATTCAAACAAACTTTAAAAATATATAGTTTATAGATTGCAGTTGCACTAAATCCCACCCGGAGAGAAAACTGTCACAATTGTTGTCGTTGTTGCTGTCTCATTGCATTTAGGTCTCGTATACAAAGTAGTACATGTCTACAATCATACACACATACGTATGTACAAATGTATAAATGCATGTAAATACTTATGAAGTATATGTAGAAAAAACAATAGGGAGAGCAATTAAAACGAACAATAATAAAAGGAGAGTTTTAATTTTGCTAAAATAAGACAAACGACTAAAAATATGTGAACTTATAGAAAATAGAATCAAATGTAAAAAACAATTTCTTATTAAGGTTTTACACTATACGTTAAACATTGTCATTTTACTTTTATTTATAACCAATGAAAAGACTCGTCATACTTCGTCATCAGTAAAAACCTTGTTCTAATTTGATAAATTTATTTTTGATTTTCTTTAATTTACATTATCACTTAAAATATTTTACTACTTAATAACTTCATTTGTAGCTTTAATTTTTAAAATAAATTGTAATCATTAAATATAAAATTAAATTTGATGCAAGGCCTTTCTTTATATTTTTTCACACACACTTTCTTTTCGTTTAATTCATTTCGTGATGTTGATTCGGC
This sequence comes from Cochliomyia hominivorax, assembly GCA_004302925.2. Classification (NCBI taxonomy): domain Eukaryota; kingdom Metazoa; phylum Arthropoda; class Insecta; order Diptera; family Calliphoridae; genus Cochliomyia; species Cochliomyia hominivorax. The sequence goes on along the minus strand of PYHX02000494.1, from coordinate 459,592 downwards.
TATTCGGTGGTTTGGAATTATTTTTATTACTTTTATTTCCTTTAAATATAAATATTTACACAATTTCTCGTCGGGAACAATCGTTTACGTAATTAAATTACAATATAGGTATTTTTTGTATATATAAACTAATTTATATTGTTATTGGAGACAAATTCTGTTTAATTTTCCATCGGAAATTATGGAACAACAAAGAGAACAGAAACGCAATGTCGGCTTAAAAAAGTTGTCGGCGTTATCTTAAAAATAATAACAGCTGCACAGAGCCGACATATAAATTGCAACATTAATATTAACCATGATAATAATTTAGCAACATTGGTAAATACAATTAAGAAACTTAATTTTTTCTATTTTGTTATAAGTGTGTATAATTTTATCTACGACAATAATCAATTATCAAGTATTAGAATTTTACATCTTTTAATATATGTTTAATAACTATGCATCAAGTCACAACAAAACGCGATTTTATTTTATAAAGGGTATAATGATACTAGATAACATTATCGCTACTGCAAGTTCAACCAAAAAAAATTCAATTTTTATATATGTAAATTTACTTTATTCAAGATTTTCTGCATTAGTGTGTATACAAGTTGGCGTGTGTAGTTTAGTTTTTGTATGTTAAATTCGCAAAGCCTTTAAGAAATATAATTTTTAATTCTTAAACCACAAGGATCTTTTCCAACATAATAATCAGCTGGTTCATTGATACCACCAGCAAATTGAATCATGGACATAAGCGGCATACAATTTTGTCATATTTATTCCAATAAATAAAAATGAAGCTTAAACAAATACTTACAACTTTTTTCCGGCGTTATATCTGTTGTTCGTTCATAAAAATTTGTATATACATTATACTTTCGTAAATGACAGTCATATAGAATTATTACGATATGCATACGTATGTATGCAGACTTAGTTCTGAAATAATTAACCATATAGGTTTTGATTTTTATTAGAATATTAAAAATGATAAACATTTCTTGGTTAATTAGACAAAAATTAAACAAAAAACGTTTTGTTTATTTGTTTCGTTGAAAAATTTATTATGTCAAATACTGTGTAAACATTTCAAATTAGTCAGGTGTTTAATTTTTGAAAATTGCAAACACATAAATATTATTGTGTAGACTATTTGTAAAAATATAAGAGAACGTTCATCAAAACATGAGAATTTTGTGCGCCCTCTATTATTAGGAAACAAACTCTTTTAAATTAAAAGTTTTCCGTTATGTAAGCTTTATTTTTTCCAAAATTGTGTTTGAATTTTGTTTATGTTTATAAGATAGAATTTATAGGATCAAATGCATAATTAGTGAAGAAGTATTAAACAAATTTGTGTTTATACCAAAAAGTGTACAATAAAATAACAAAACTATAAACTAAATAAAGTCGACAATTGCCTTTAAGATAAAACTTAAAATTTACGTAAAGAACCCCTAAAGAAAGAATAATAAATATAAAACCTTCAAAAAAACATACAGTTTTCTTATAATAGCATAATTTTACATAATTAATTAAATTAATAACAACGCAAAAAACTTTCTAATGGTTAAAATCAGGGTAAAAAGTAATTCCCACTATTAAAAGATAAAGCAATATAATAATATAATATAAATAATCGAACAAACAATAAAGGTTGGTGAATAAAAAGCATCATCAAGCATATTTTATATATAGAGACACTAGTTCTCAATAAGAACACCATGGGATGAACTGATTTTAAGAAAAATAAAATACATTGTAATAAAAATAAATTTACAAAGCAAGTGAAATGCATTTAAAGAATAACTAAACTTCACAAATTGCAAACATATTATTACAAGTAACAAACATTTTTGAATGAATTACAAATATATAAAATTTCAAATTAATTCCCACAAATAACAATGCCAACAATGAATATGAGTGGAGAGAAATATTATAATGTCAGAAGAACATTATAATCCGAAGCTACTCGTCAGTGAATCACAATCACTTCAACAATACATACGATGCCAAATTTTTCAAATAATATATCATGATCAATACATAGGAATTTCATACAAAAGCCACAATTAAAATGAAGAGTAAATAAGTGAATAAGAGAGATAAAACCTAAAGAACATAAGGAGACAAGACAAAAAAATAATACATTAATTATTAATTTTGTTTCCTTTTCAATTATTGGTATTAAATAATTTATGCTCTCATTTTTTAATAACCAAAATATCCCTCAATTTATAAAGTATGTGTAAAAGTCTCTATGCAATCATTACCCACTTTATATAAAAAAAACTAAAATAAATACTTTATTATTAACAAATTTGACACATATTCATTATTTCGTTTATTTAACTATATGATGTATATGTGTGTGTATCATACGTAAATATTATTTCATTTGCAACGTTAAATTTTGATTGTATATTTTATATGAATAGATGTATATAATATATTATTTTTGATTTGAAATTTTATATTTTAAATATTATCTTGTAAATTCCCTAAAATGGTTACAATGTTCGTAATAGAAACTTCAGGCTTCTAATTTCAATAAAACTAAATATTGAAATAATAAAATATTAATTTAACTAAGTATTGGATTTTTAAAATATATAACATGTTTAATAAAAATAAAAATAATATATTGTAATTTTTTGATAGAATTTCTTAAATTCTAATAATCCACCGTCACCAAAATCAAAAGTGATAATAAAAAATAATTAACAAAATTCTCAACAACAATCTTAAAATATATTGTATACTTAGACATCTTTTTATAAGATATAAATTCTAATTTCTGATTTTTTAAATATTTTTTTTTTACAATTTAAAGATAAAAATAAAAATGTAAATTTATAAATTAGAGTATTCAGCAAAATTTATGTAATGCACGTACTTTTTCTTATGTCCGTTAAATATTTCATATTTTTAAATTCTTATTTTTAGAAAATTAAACTAGATGCATTAGGTATTTGGACCCATTTTATTGTTTCAAAATTATTTATCATTGCACTTAGTCTGTAGCATTATTTGTTTTATTTATATTTACATATTTACATATTTATGTACATGTACTGATGTATCCGATTTTTTTTATATTTTTAAAATTTTCGGTCTTAATATTTATATTAAATTCATTCAAAATACTTATTCACTCATTATATATTCGCAATTTGTATAAAATGTTTTTAAAGAAAACTTTTTTATAAAAATATATGGATAAAGTACATATACACAAATATTGTAATTATTGTTATTAATACATGGTTAAATTGAAAATTTTATTGTATAAATTAGTGAGAGTGAGTAATATGTAAGTGAGTATATAATTTATAGTTTTTCTTTCTTTAAAACGATTGTTAAGTAATTTTTGTTCATTCTATGTTATTTCGAAAACTTGTTAAGATTTTATTTGCTGTTAACTAAATTTAAGAATTCTTCTCTGGTTTTGGGATCATCTCGAAAAACACCCAACATGGTTGATGTTACAGTTTTACTGTTAATTTTTTGTACACCACGCATAACCATGCACATATGCCTGTAGGACGAGTTCGTATAAAATAAATATCAATCTTAATAAAGCAACAATACTTACACTCCCTCCACAACTACAGCCACACCGGCAGGCTGTACAGCTTGTGTTACTGCTACAGCTATTTGTTTAGTAAGCCTTTCTTGAACTTGAAGACGTCTAGAGAATATTTCGACAATTCTATAGAAAATTCAAAAATTTAAATGTTAAACTGCTATATACACATAAAATTATCTTACCTTGCTAATTTACTCAGACCCAAAATTTTGTTACATGGCAAGTAGCCTATAGACACTTTACCATAAAAAGGTACTAAATGATGCTCACACATAGAAAACATTTCAATATCCTTAACGACAACCATTTCATCATGATCCTCATCAAAAACTGCACCATTAAGAACATCTATAAAATATAAACATGTTATTCAGTTATTTTTTTTTATGTAAATTACGATCGAATTATTTTATGTTAATTTATCTAATTCAAATTATTTCAATTTAACTATTTACTATTTCATATTTCTATGTTAATCCGCAAATATCGCTTGTTAAGATCTTCGAACTGATTAATTTATTAATGACGATCATTTTCCACTTTTTCCTTATTAGAAGAAATAAATCTTCGGTAACAGCATTTTAGGAATTTGAACAGATAAATTATCAGTTAATAATAATGATTTAGATTATAGCTTTGATATCTATATTTTAGCAAGCTATTTTAAAAAGATATTTGGCATTGCAGACAGCATCGCGATGATGCATAATTATTTAAAAAAAGTCATGTAGCGTTTTTTGAAGGATCGTAATATTCTAGGAATTCAAGAATTTTTGAAAAAAATAAACGCCTTTGTATATAAATTAACTTTATATTTAAAAGCTTTACTTTATGTTTGCCTTAATTGAGAACAAATGTACTAATTTAAAAGTTTTATAGATGTACATCAAAAATATTTGTTTTTTTATGTTTAATATTAAAATATTTACATTGCGTTATTTTTCTTTTATTTAATATTAGCTTTTAATTTTTTACGAAAAGGCCAGTTACTTTCATTTAATGAGATTATTAGTCATTATAAGACAGTTCTGTTTATAAATATCTAGATCTATAAAAAACAAAAAAGTTGTCATTCAAATTTGTGAATTATCCGGATCTGAAACAAGTGTACATACACACACTTTTTTAATATATTATTATTTTTGAAAGTAAAAATTAACAATTAATATGAATCTATACCAGTTACGATTTTTTAAAAACATGTAATGATTAACAAATAATAATGTTATAATCGGTTGCGTCGAATCTTTAATACCTTTCACAATATACAGTATTGAAGTAACATATTTGTTTTGACTTAGATATCAATCTATAATTTCTACTAAAACAATTTGGTTTTTATTCTACTTTTAAATAGCAATTCGACAATAATAAACATTCAAGCAAAATTTTATTGAGTTCGGATCATGATGAATATAGATAAATCGACTAAGATTTTATATATTCTTAAAATACATTTCATAGGGTTTAAGATGATTCCATCTTGGCGCTGTAAATAGAATGACAGAATGAATATACCCTTCTTCACCACTGGTGGCGATGGAGCGCAAAAACATGGCAAAAATGAAACTGCTAAGATAGAAAATATAAATGATATACTTAATGATAAATATTTTGGACAAATGAGCTAACTGGTTTTTTGATATTTTCTACATTATTTACGTATTATTATACGTTTATTAAAATTCATTTGCATATGCATATAATGTTGAATATTTTGAATAGCAAACTTGTATAAATCTAGTATCAAACAAGATACACAAACATCATGACGTGCAAAAAATATTTTTTACTAGTTTAAGCATCTGTTCATAACGGCATTAATAAGTGTATATCTATAATCTTTAATTTATATTAATTCGATTTTAAAGTTTTCTTAGAAGAGGGGTTTTTAGTATGCAAAAAGTGTAAAAGATTTTAACATGAAAGCGGGGATTTCTATAAAACTTTATAATTTGGGATTTGTTATTTATAAAACAGTTAAGTGTTATACTTGAGAAATTATTTATCTTACCTTCTAAACTTTGGTCGTAGCCTTTGGTAAAAAAAAGCATTGCTTTTGCCGCCCTTTCGGGAGTTTTGATTAGTCCTTGACGATCAGGATTTTCGCCTAAACCACCTAAAAGTAGTCGATACGATCTAGCCATGTCAGGCAATAGAGCTTCTCTTGTTGGCGGTTTATGATCTAATTCCAAATCATGGTGAAATGTACAATTTTCATGACCTATAAAATACAATGACGAGAAACATTAATGTTAAAAATATATAAAGTTTCTTTAATAGAAATGTAATTCCATTTCAATAATAACATATTCTAATAACAAAAATTTATTCTAGATTGATATTAGATCAATAATTGTTATTTTAATTTGTCTACTTCAAAACTACTGTTGTGGAAATTTTGCATTAAAACAATTTAAAATCGATTACATAATGATCTATACAACATTGGGAGTTTTAATGAGTTTTAAACTTAATTAAAGTATAGGAAATCTAATAGATCATTTGCACGGAAGCAAAAATTAAAGACAGCAAATTCTATAGGCTTATCTTTGCATCAAAACACAAATCGATATATATATATATATATATATATATATATATATATATATATATATATATATATATATATATATATATATATATATATATATATATATATATATATATATATATATATATATATATATATATATATATATATATATATATATATATATATATATCGTACCACATCGTAATTTATGATAATATGATTAGAACTTAGTAATATAAACATAAAATTTCTTAATGAACGTCTAACTACCTGGTGTTGTTGATGTTCTTGGGGTCATGGGAGTAATTGGTGTTCTAATAGTTTCATTCTCATTGCTTATGCCATTTGTTTTCAGAATCAATTTTGGTCGATTGGTCTTTGTGGCTACAGCACTGTCAGCAGCAATATTATTGTCTATTGCAGAGCTGTTTTTGCTCCCAGAATTCGTAGAAGCGTTGACATTACCACTTATAATCTCATCAGTCTGAGAGAGATTTCGGTCCATTAGAGATGAGGTGCCTGAAGTGCTACTTGTTGAGCACACACTATTGTTACGGCCACGTGAAAGGATATGGGCTTGGGGGAAATTTGTATCATCGATTGCATCATTTAATTCACTAGCACTCATTTCAGACAACTGACGCGTAAAATTCATGGTCATGACTTAGGAGTTAAGTATTTTATTGGTATATGTTTATATAGTTTTTTTTTTAGTTGTATATATTTATTTTATTGTTGTAAAATCGTTAATGGAGACGTAAAACTAAATAAAAACACTTATTTTTCTTAATCAAAATATATTCGATTTGTAGTTTTTATAATTTTTGCAATAATGTATTTATGTATATTATTTTTATATAATTTATCAATATTTTTTGTAACACATTATTGAACTTTAAAAATACCGATTCTTCGTCTTTGCTCAACGAATTTTATTCAACAACTGAAATTGTTAACCCAAGTATACTAAATATTAAAATCTTTATTTTTTTTTATTTTTTATTATTATTATAATTTTTTTTTGTAGAAGTGTGTATGTATTTTGTTTGTAAGAAGCTGGCATTGTGTTGTTTTAAACTTTGAGTGAGTATTTAAGTCATATATATACATACTCTTCTGACAAAATAAAAATATAAAAGCTTTTAAATAAATCCTCTTGAAGAGAAACTCCCTCTCGAAAGAATTGTAGCACGTTTAGCCGTTATTAACTGTTTTTGACAATAAATAAAGAATTATTGAGCATTGAAGCTTTGAGCTTTATTAAATATATTATTCCTACTCTCTTCAAAGTTAAGACGATTGTGAAGGTTGTAATATTCATGTAATTAAATGCATATTGACCATCAACACTCCACACCTGTTACATGTTTATATATGATAATTCGAATTCGTAATATTATTAGTAATATTATTAGTAATATTCTGATTTGCTTATATCATCATTTTTATTCTGTTTTATACATCATTTTCAACTTCAAAAAAAGTTCTTAAAAAGATTAAAAACGAATAATGTATTTATATCTTTTTGCCACAGATAGGTGTGTATTTCCGACATTGTTTATAAACTATACAATATTATAATTCAAAACTGAAACATGAACGATATATATATATATATATATATATATATATATATATATATATATATATATATATATATATATATATATATATATATATATATATATATATATATATATATATATATATATATATATATATATATATATGTATATATAATTCATGTTTCAGTTTTGAATTATAATATTGTATAGTTTATAAACAATGTCGGAAATACACACCTATCTGTGGCAAAAAGAAATAAATACATTATTCGTTTTTAATCTTTTTAAGAACTTTTTTTGAAGTTGAAAATGATGTATAAAACAGAATAAAAATGATGATATAAGCAAATCAGAATATTACTAATAATATTAGGTATGTAAATGTCGTTTATACAATTTTTTATTCCCATTTTTTGGCTTTAAAATTCAAAGTTGCACTACGAAAAGTTCTAAAACGAGTTAAATTTTTTTTCCTTTTTACCACAGATATGTATGTTCTAATTGAAGAAGATAAATATTCTTATAGTTTTTATTTAAAATATCGTCACTGCGCTGGCAAAAATTCTTATGTAAATTTTTGGCATTTTTTTTTTTTAAATACTTTATATAAAAAATGGTTTATATAGGAAATCTTGTTGGAGCATTTTTTATTTAGTATTACATAAGTAGTTTTGTAAATCCAGTTAAGATTTTGCGGGAATATGTATGACCAATAGGGAATTCAAATACAACAATAAAAGTTTTTTTCCAAAGTTTTTACATAGGAACTCATATTAGCGCAGTGATGGTATTTAAAAAATGAAATACTTATTATTAAAATTCATGAATGAAGCTTACAAACACAAAAATATATATTGAATAAAATATAAAAAAAGAATTTAGCATTATTGGCGCAAATCAATATCAAAATCAGTAAATTTTAAAGCAAAAACTTAAATTATAAGAGAGATTTTTAGTTTTTTATATGTGTCTAAAATGTGACTTCCAAGCACCCCCCATGGATAATGTATATGTGTTTAATAATCGTATGTATATTTAATATTGACTTTTAGAATATTTTATATTCAACAAAGTAGTATGATTCTTTCAATAAATTAAGAAAATAAAATATTTAGATATTTTCAAAATTTCATAATTATTAATTGAGATTACAAATTAATTGTATAGATATCTATAGGCAATAATGAATGTAGGAAAGCGTTATTCACATCATTTTAGAAACATTTCGGAAACATCACATTTAACGAAAGAAAATAATTCTATAAGAACGAAAGAAAATGCAATGGCGGAAAAAAAGTCTGGAAAAAAAATTATAAAAGATTATCTTATGCAAAAGGATGTGGCGCCATGGTTTCGAGGCACTTCACATTTTCATATGCATGGAGCCGATAAATTACTCAATGCCTTACGGGACGATGCAGAGCAAAGTACTACACACCGTGTTCGAGCATGTTTAAATTTAATCGGTTTGGAACCGATGATAACATCAAAAGAAATTAAGTTTTTAATGCATTTAAGTAAGGGTAATGACTTAGTATTTTTATGGTTTCTAATGGAAATGCATTATAAAACGCCAAAACGCAAATTATCCAAATCGTACAGTATTAACGAACAACTAATTTGTTCAGCCATCTGTCACTTAGATATGATAACAACTTTAAGGGAACTAGATAAAATTCTTCCCAGTGGCCATACGTCAAGAATTGAAATGAAGAAATCAAGTTTTAAACGACAGAAAGTTAAGGATTTTTATAAAAAGCAAAATAATGACATCACAACAAACGATTATGAGTTACCCTATTTTGGAAAAATTCCAAGGCCCCAACATTATGGAAAAGTATTGTACTTGGATGTTCCCAATTTTAGAGTAGATTTTGATATTTACAGCTGCTATAATAATCCTAATCATATGGTGCAAAATGAATACAATCGATGGCACTCACATTATCTCTTCAATCCAGCCAAACGCATAGCACATTTAGTGATTAGAGAAATAATCGCCAATATATTCAATGACTTGAAAAAATCAACTTCAAAATATCAAAATCAAGAAATATTGTGCGATTATCATAATACTCTTAAAATAATAAAGATCAATTTACAGCATGAATCAAATGTTGAAAAAAGAAATTATTGCCTAAATAATTTCCTAAATTCTCAAGATCATAAAAAGGTAGTTACAACAGATGGATATAGATTTAATTATTTTAATTTAACTTATTTCATTCTTTTCAAAGGATTTCTCAAAAGATACAATGAATAAATTGTTACTTAACCACCAAATCCTGACCAGAAACTATGAAAACAATTCATTAAAAATCATTACTAGTTTTGATAAGCTCTATGATGTTATCTTGGGAGATCATTTCCAAGGGCAATGTGATGGAAATTTTAATGCAATTAATAGTAAAATTGGAATGATAGCAAGCGATCTAAAGGACGGGACATGCAAATTTAACAGTGATCATACAAATCGTAATCGTTGTAAAGAGTATACTTTTTATGAATACCAACAAAATCAAAACCAAACAAAAATGATTGATAGTATCGAGACCTTAAATGGAAATGAAATAATTGAAGATATATTCTCAGTATCACCAGTAGAGGATAAAAATCTTATTAAAAAAATGTTCTTTAATGCTTTGGATTGTAATAAAAAAAAATTAATTAAATATGACGAAATCATAAGACAAAATGCCAAAAATATTTTTTCAAATGAAGTAAAGAATCACGAAGAAAAGATGAAGAAAGAAGAAGTAGAGCATAACGTAAAGCCCTTGACACAATATCCAACTTTGGCTAATTACAATGCTGAAGATCGTGAGCTAATGGACCGTATGTTATTTGATGCTTTTCAATATTTGCGAAAAAATCCAAAATTTGTATGGGCTCAACTGCCGGAAGCCCATAAAGTACCAATATTACGAGAATGGATAGCACGACGCTTTGGTAAAGAATACACTTCCAGGGATCGTTGTGAGTCATATCGAACATCTTGCAATATATTTCGAGCTTTAAATAAATCAAATTCTGAATACACTTTTCCGAGTGTAAAACAAATTGGTAAACAAATCGTTCTCGAATACAATTGTAAGAAGTATTTGGATAAAAAGGTATGTATTCATGTATGTATGTATGTATGTATGTATGTATGTATGTATGTATGTATGTATGAATGTGTGTATGTATGTATGTATGTATGTATGTATGTATGTATGTATGTATGTATGTATGTATGTATTTTGTATTTATTAAATAAACTTATACACACGAATATATGAAGTTAAATATATAGCACTGGCTATTTTAATTTTTTTTACAGGTGCAATATATTAAGAATAAATATCATTATCATTCAGATCTAACATTCCTAGAATACACTAGAATATTTTGGTTTGCAACACGAGGCTACATATGTTCCAATGGGCCGCCGCGTAAAACATTTTTTTCTTATATGCCATCCAGACTACGTGATATCCATCACTTTCGTTTATGGAAATCATACGAATTTTCCAATTATAAAGTTTTTCGAAATGTTCAACGTCATGAAATATAAATGAAACTAAATTAATGTATGTAATTTATTAATGAAACCTTATTGTTTTCTTTTGTATCCAAATTTTATTTATAAATTGTGTTCATATATATATATATATATATATATATATATATATATATATATATATATATATATATATATATATATATATATATATATATATATATATATATATATATATATATATATATATATATATATATATATATATGAAATTAATGAAACCTTTTTGTTTTCTTTTGTATCCAATTATTATAATTATATATATATATATATATATATATATATATATATATATATATATATATATATATATATATATATATATATATATATATATATATATATATATATATATATATATATATATATATATATATATATATAATATTAAAATGTAAATAATCATTCTAATCTTAAAGGCTTTGTCATTTGGGAACTATGTAATTTAAAACCCTATGGCTTCAAAAAGCAATTACATGCGTTTTCTCATGATGATGTAAGAATTTTGTCAAAGAGGATTGATGATAAGAATTTTAGTTAGTTTATTTATTATCTTTGTTTTTTAATTCATAAGTTTTCTTTGGTTTATTTCGAAAATTCTAAATTTTAAATCCTAAGGTCACTCTCAAAGGTTATCCTAAAATGAATGCAGTGTTTAATATATAAAACGTATGTTATAACTTGATTAAATTTAAATTAAATGTAATTTACATTTATGTTTCCATATAAACACAATATCTAAATGTATAATAGAAATTCTTAGCATATAATTTATTCTATTCATAACAAAGAAATTTTTAAATTGATATTGTTTGTAAACAAACATCTATTTCTTTCAATGTATTTTCTATTTCTATATTTTAATACTTCAAAATTATTATTATTTACCCAAAATTTAATAAAAAATAAAAATAAATAAATCTTGCAATCAATTTTATAAATGTATGTATGAAAATATGAATTTTTGATATTTGATATTGAAATTATCACTCATTATTATTTTCAAAGTTGCAAAACAGTTAAAAAACTTATTTGTCTATCCGCTGTCTATTTCATGGCTTATTCAAAATCTCTATTATGCATGCATTAATTTCTAATTAAATGATTCTTCACCACATTAGAAGTTTCAAACACATAAATGCGATATAAATTTTTAATGTTTTACTCCTGACATTATGACTATTATTATATTAAATAAAATTTGATGTTCTAAATCAGTTTCATAAACTATATACAAAAATTACGCATATATGTATATCTGAATATCTTTTTTATCATTGATTTAGCAAAAAAAAAAAAAAACAAAAAAAAAAACAAAAAACTGGTATTTATATTTCAATTCAATAAATCGTGTAAGTATTTGAAAATAATATTGAATTCAGATAATTTAGATAGATGTGCTTGTAACTAACCTTCGAATAGTTAAGTCCACCGTATTTTTTATTTTAAGTTAAGTAGTTCAAGTAATCATTTAACTGTACATTCTTCTTAAACAAAAAAATAAAATTAAAACTTAGTTAGTTGATCATTTTTTGCTTTGGTTTGGCCAGTTTGAACTCATTCATCCATAAAAGATTTTGTGTAAAGATTTTATTAAGCAAAAAATATAAATTAGAGTCAATATGAATATATATTTAACTACATATAAACTAGTAAATACGTACACACGTACATATTTAAAGAGTACAAATAAATGTTCATATGTATATTTATATATTACATTTTTTTAGAATTAAAACTTTTGTATATGTAATTGAAGCTTTCATTCCAAAGTCAATGTCAAAATTTATGTTTATGATGCTGTTGGAAAAGAATTCATAAAGACCTTATTTTAAAGATAAAATTTAGTAGTAAATGCATTAACGTCGTATTTTCATTGAACGATTTTATTAGTAAAACAAAACGTTTCAAATTGCATATATTTTGTGGCTTTTTATAATAAAAGATTCGCACGATTTGTTGTGGTTTATGTTTTGAGTTTTTACAAAATTTTGTATTAAGATTTCGTCATATATTTTTTATTAATTACATTTTATATACGATTTTGTTTACTTTGTATTATACATTATTTGAGAAAAGTTAATTACATATATATGTTCAGTTATGGACAAAACTATTCGAAAGCAATATAGTCTACAAACAATTTTGGTAGAACCAGGTTGGAGGTTTATCCATAAAAAGCAAATTTTATTTGCCAAATATCCAAAAAACTATTACAGAGACAGTTTAGTACCAATCACTTTCTCAAGGAATTGTTTAACTGGATACTACTACCCACACAAATCCAATTTTAGCTATTGAATATCTTAAAAATTATTGTATAGAGAATCTATACGAAATAAAATTTTGTTTTAATTTAGAAATTATCTTAAAATAATATTATATAATATGTTAATTTAATTTTTTGTATTTGTTATTTGAACATAAAATTTAAATTGATTTAATATGTTTCACAATACCAAGTCGTCATGGTATTAAATTGATTCAACATTTGAAAATTTATTATAAAACAATGTTGAATTTAAAGTGTTTGCTTATGAAGTAAATTTATAATTGAAAAAGTTTTTTCAATTATAAATGTTTAAGTTAAAAAATATTCAACCTATTACAGAATAGACTCGAAAATTTTAAGTTGTAATATTTTGTAAATTATACTTAAAACAAAAATTATAAAGACAATCTCACAATTTACACCTCCATTAACGTGAACACTTATGTCCATAACTGTATATAAAGAAAGTATTTAATACAAAAAGGAATTTAATTCGTAACTAATGGATTATTTACTATATATATTTTGTTGTTGCCTAGAAAATAATAATTCAAATTAATGTACATATATATGAATTTAAATTTACAATCATTATAAATATCTACACTCGATACAATTGTTGTTTTATATATATATATATATATATATATATATATATATATATATATATATATATATATATATATATATATATATATATATATATATATATATATATATATATATATATATATATATATATATATATATAAAATATAACACATACAATACAAGTTACTGTATGAATGTGATTGTGTGTTTTAATTACCTTGACTTTCAAAATTATTTCAAAAATATTATATGTACTTAAATGATGAAATATTATTTTAAGATTAAAAAGTGCGAAAGTAATTGATTTATTAATGATTTTGTAAATTAAAATAGTATAAAGAACAAGTAAGAATAATACATTCGGCTATGACGAATCTGCAATACCCTTCAACAGAAATGCGTGTGAAGTAAATATGTTATTTCAATATTTTTTCTAAAATAAAAATATTGTTAATTGCAAATAACTTTTCGTTTTCCATCTAATACTACAATCCCATATCTGGTTATATTAAACATTTTAAAATTTAAATATTCAAAATAGTTTCTTGTGACACAATTTCTTATAGGCATTATATTTACATATACAATTTCAATATCAAGTACTTTTCCTCACATCGATAATACAGGTCGGTTTCGCTTTAGAAAGAACGTCATAACTCAAAAGTACATAGATGCGTATATATAGAACAATGACTTGAAGAATTATAATTTAATTCTAATAATAATGTGATTCCTTAAATAAAGTTTGAGGTAAAACTTATTTGTATATGAATAAAATATGCCAACATTTAATTTACACAAATTTATAGAAAAACATTAATCACTCAAATTTATTTAATTTCGAGTATTTGTATTAAAAAAAAAAAAAAAAAAACAAAGTAAAATTAACTGAAACAGATACATTTCAACATTTTTTAGTTATAATTTTACTTCATAATAAAACATTTTAAATTCGACATTGTTTTATAAAAAATGTCCAATGTAAAACGTGTTGAATCAATTTAGATTTTATATCGAAAAAATAATAACTATATAAAAAATCAACTAACACATTATATAATATTATTAAAAAATGGTTTCCAAATTAAAATAATATTTTCGTTATATGGATTTTCTATAAAATAATTTTTTGGATATTCAATAACTTAAATGGCCTTTGTGTGGGTAGTACCTCTCCCATAATCCTATCCGTTAAACAGTTCCTTGAAAAATTGATTGGGATTAAATTTTAAAACTATCGCTGTAATAGTTTTTTATATATTTTTTAATATTTGCTTTGTATGGAGGTACCCTTCCACTGATCATATTGAAATTTCTAGTAGACTATATAGCTTTTGGGATATTTTGGAGTCATTCTGTAAACATATAAACAAAATCTGAACAAATAGACGTCTGGGGTTTACAAGTCCCCATTATGTGGTTTTAAGTTTAATAAATTATTTATTAATTTTAACTACATGAAGCGTAAATTAAAAATTGTCAAATTATATTTAAACTCTTAATTTAATAAAACAAATATGCATAAGTGTGATTTAACATTAAAATAAAAAAATGTTCAACTCAATAAAATATCACGAAATCAACATTGTAAATATTAAAATTGTTCAATGTTAATTTTACATCGTGTTTTTTTCTGTGTGTAAAAAATAATTAAATCGAATCTACTTAATAAAAAAAACATTCATTTTGTTTTCATATAATTATTATTGGCAAATTTTTTAAATAAATTTTAAAAACACTAGAACATTCTGAAAATTAAAAAGTTAATATCTGCAAATTTGTATTAAAAAATATAATTAAATGGTTAAAATTCACACATAATAAAATATAAAATTGATGTAAGTAAAACACTGATTTAATTTCATGGATGAAAATTATTATTTCAACATTGTTTCGCTATAAATTTATTTATTTATTTATTTTTTTATAATATTCCTCTTTTTTTTTTTTTTTTTTGTTTTGTTTTGTTTTACTACTTAACGAAAATTTTTTAAATCAAAATATTTTAATAATATATAAATATGTTTATGTATGTAGGAAAATTTATGTAATCAAACATATTAATGGGTTAATTCTCTTTATTAACAAAAGGAGAAAAATGATTCTACCAAAATATTTGAAATTAATTAGAAATACATACATATTTATATACTTAATAAATTAAAAACATTTTAAATTATAATTCGAATTATAATTAACTTTATGAAGTAATTTAATATAAAAACAAGAAAGAATGTTATATTCGTCTATGCCGAATCTTCAATACCCTCCACCACAAATGCGTGTCACAAATACACTCACAGACGTGTACAATATATAAACGTTTTTCTAAAGTATAACACAAGAACACTTAATAAGTCATAAAATTAACAATATTTTTGGCTATAACATTCTTTTTGCTGATTACCGATTTTGATAATTTTTGGAATGATAATAAAGTACATATAGCTTAATATTAAGGTATTCCTTTTATACTTATAATTTTACGAAAGAATTTGATTTGATGGAAGAATATATATATTATGGGCCTGAGATGATTTCTTAGCGTTACACTCTTAGTAACAAAATTAATATACCCTCATCACCACTTGTGGTGGTGGAGGGTATAAAAATTTATTTCTTATTTATAAGTTAATTTATATTTCCACAAAAGACCTTTACATACGAATTGCATGTTCATTTCCATTCACATACTTATATACATATTTATGTAAGTATGTGTGCATGTAAATTAATGCAATTTAAATTACATACAATACAGAAACAAAAAATGAGTAATTTTTAACTTACCAATTTGACATTGTTTACAGTTTGCACTACCAACATTCTCATTTGCACTGGCCACAAAACTCAAGTGAAGGTCAGATTTGTTAGTTGCTGCGATTGTGGCATTGCTGGTGTTGATAATGCTGTTACCGTTACCGTTTCTATTGCAGCAATTATTGTCAGTATTATATTGTATTAAGAGTTTTTCATTACTTCCATCATTTTCGCTTGATTGATGCTGTTGCTGTTGATTATGGCCATTTTGTACAGTGGAAATGTTATTCAACTCAACATTTTGTATTTCTCTAGTTAACTGTTTCATTTTCTTTATTTTTTTTATGATGTATATTTGAATTTCCTGCTACGCTTTTTTTTATAAAAACAATTTTTTGAATGAACTTATGAATGGATTTGTTGTTTTATTCTTATTCAGAGCGATCGCTTTTTCCGTCTTGTATTTAAATCAAATTTAATCAAATATTATAATAAATGTAAGTCTATTTTATTTCACTTTCCTTTAACCGACAATCAACGACTAAACAGTTTCTCATTTATTTGCGACCTTTTTATTTTATTTTGATTTGATTCGATTTGATTTGCCATTAAACACTCAAGTTTAAAAGTTCTTTTTTTAAGTTTGTTTGTTGAATGAAAAAAAAAAAAAACAAAAAAAAAACACAAAAAACTTGTACGATTTGTTGTCTTCATGCGAATCAAAAAAGGAAAAGAAATAACAATCAATTGTATTTGCAAATACTATATAACTTTTTTATGTTGTATATTACATACATACATACATACATACATACATACATACATACATACATACATACATACATACATACATGCATACATACATACAATATGTATATTATCTCTACATAATTCATACATATGCATGAATGTATCAATATTGGTATTGTTAATGAGTTCTCTATTTATTTACTTTTTTTGTTTGAAAAACAATTTACTCAAAAGTCTTTTGGCTAATTTGACTATAAATTAATTCAGTATAATTCTTGTTTTCTAGGATTATGCAGGAATTTAAGCTCACATACACGATATACAAACATATATACATATATTTGAGTATATAATATATATGATATTCTCTTTATATTGCACTGAGCTTTGAGAGTGAGCTTTATGTAAATCAAACACATACAAAATACTTATTACATTTTAAGTTTCCGTTTCAAAGTCTTCTCTACGAATTTGTGATGAAATCTTTTTAATATAATATAATTATAATATAATTCCAAAGTTTTCTTTACAATTTTTTTAAATAACCTTTTTTAAACAACTGTAATACGAAAAAAGCTCATAAGTTACAATTATTGTGTATGCTCCGGAAATTTCAGCTTGGTACCAATATCAGTTTATTTAAATTTATAACAAGGAATACCCTTTTATAATTTATTTATACAATTAACACACACACACTTAAAAAGTTGAATACAAACATGCATATGCACAAAATATGTATGTGATATACATTGAATCATAATAATACAAATAAGTGATCGTTATTTTATTGTATTAGACGATGTTATAGTGCTTAATCAGATTTAAATATTTTTCCATTAACTTTAAAAAAAATCGATTATATTTTCCAGAAACGTGTTTAATTAATAATTAACTTTATTTTAATTATCTTTGTAAACAGAAAATAAGTTAACATCTGTTCTGTTCTGTTGAAATTAAATTGAAAGCAGGCGGAAGCTTTTCAAAAGAAAAATGTGAATGAATTAATGCACAAATTATAAAATAATAAAAATATATATGTCGCACTTTAAAATTCACATTGACTTTAATTATGGCAGATCTCGATTTAAAGAGAATCTCTTTATAATAAGGTGTTGCCGCTTTAGCGATTGACAAATTACAAGGAAAACGTTTAAACTACATTACATACTTTAAAGAGTTTTATATGATTCCTTCTTGATGTTATTAAATCTAAATCTGTGGTCAAAATAATAGCACCGCTCACATGTCACAACTTCGTTGTTGATTTGTGTTTTTGTTTATGAATATTTTTATCCACAATTTTGTAGTTCCGGTATTCAAAGAAAGTAAGATTTTCAAAAACTTGTATTAATATGAAATTGAGATCTCTTTAAATACTATAATGAGAACTCTCAAAATAATAGCATCATTTCTATTATGCATGGAAAGGACCATAAACAGTCCAAATAATTGTTATAACATAAAGTTTAAAAGAGTGAATGTTGCTTCTGTAATTTATAATAGACAAAGTTTTCAAGAAGTTTGTTATAAGAATTTAAATAATGGGATGGGCATAACACTTTTGCTTTAGAAAAGCTTAACAAACTTATGCTGAAATGAAAAATATTATTGGACAATCAAATAAAACGATTAGAAATATCGTGACCTACAAATTAATAGTAGGGAGTCGTGGACGAAAATCTGTGGCAACACCTTAAATGGATCATCGTATATTATGTTAAATAAAAAAGGCGACATTTATCTCAGCTGCAAATGGCTTAAGAAATGTAATTTTAAAAACCATAATCTATGAAAAGTCCCCCTCTTAACTGCTCCACATGTTTCAGAAAGATTAAAGTTTGCTAAAACTTGCTTGGATTGACATATTGAAAAAGGGGAGTAGTATTCTGTGGACCAGTCAGTCTAAAATATTTTTATTTGTAAGTAGGCCTTCTAGCAAGAAATATAATAAAAATTTACAAAAACTTTCAAACATTACGGTTCTAGTGTTATGGTATGGAAGTGCTTTTCGTACTATGGTTTTGGACTATTTGTGAAAATATTAGACGAAGTAATGTTACTGTATGTATCTGAACAATGTTGATTGGGGAGGGCGCCTACTGATGAAAGCTTTATCCGAATTGAAACTCATTCTTGGTAAAGTTGGTGATATTTTCACATTTCTAAGGCAGGGACTGGCTTAGTCATAGCACTTTGAAGAGCACTTCAAAGGAAAAGTTGTAAAACCAGTTGAAAATTCATACAAGGAGATGAATAAACACACTAAGCGAAATCTGCAATTAGCAATAAAAAGAAGCAAACAGGAGAGCTTTCGAAAATTTGTAGAGAAGTGGATTTAGACTCAAGGGAAAATGCTTACCGCGTTGTATTGACGCGTTTAAGAAGTCTGAGATCGCCGAGAATAACATGTCCACTACTCCTCAGAAAAATTGTAGAAATCCTTTTCCCAAGTGGACAGATATATCGGAAAACCATAATTTTTAACTGTGAAATATAAGCGAAGATATTCACAAATTGTCTTCGGTAGGGATAATTTCCTAAGGCATGGAAAAAACAGAACCCTCACCCTACAGATCAATTTTTTTGCTGAATACACTTGGAAAAGCTGTGGAAAGAGTTTTATATAATAGTTTGCTACTGGCAGTGGAAGGATCTAAAGGAATATCGGATAGAAAGCTTGGATTTAGAAAGGCGAAATCGACAACAGGCGCTATTGATATGGTGTTGGAAATTGCAAAAGAAGCTATAGGAGGTATAGGATCTATGGGGAAATATTGTGCGATTATAACACTTGATAAAAAATTCATTTAACAGTGATAGATGGAAGAATATTATACAACGGCATACTAGAGATGAGTGTAGTGTACTCGGCTTTATTGATGATACTACAGTCGTGGTACGCCCACGACTGTTTTATGATCCGCTAGGATTGGAGCTAGCGGATCATAAAACAGAGGCAGTTCTGATTAGTAACAGAAGAAAAATAGAGAGAATGAACATTAAAGTGGGAAATTAAAACATCCAGTCTATTGCGGCAATAAAATACTTAATGATAGATCATAGAATTAATTTTAAGACACAAATGGCATGTGCAAAAGCTTCCTCGGTCAGCACTTAGCAGAATCATACCTTACGTCGGTGGTTCACGGATTAATTGTAATGTATTGAGCAGCTATATGGGCGGGGGTAATAAGAATAAAAAGATGTGTTATCACTTCTTCAACAGTCTTATTTTAAAGTTTTATTTGGCTAGAGGACGATATCACTAGAAGCCATATGTGTAATCACCGGAATGATCCCTCCGAACCTATCGGCGGACGAGATGTATAGAATATACATCGATAAGAGGACAAACCTAAAGGTTGATAATATGGAACGAAAGCTACGAGAACGATGCCGAACAATAGCTGATTGGCAACAGAGACGAATAAACTCCCCAAAAGGACAAAGAACCTATTTGCTAATACCAGATATAGAAAAGAAGATCGAACGTGAACGCGGAGGCCTTTTTTAAGAAGCTATGACGATTCACCAAACTATACATTTTGTTCGGTAAAGGCAGATGCTGTGTATGCGAAGTAATAGGTAACAACAGGAAATACATGGTGTTGACGATGGGACATTAAGACCAAGGGGAGAGAGAGACCTATTCAATGAAAATTGAAATTATTAATAATCAATTTAAATCATATGATAATGCAACATTATTATTTTTTTCTTTTTGGAAAACGAAGTTTGCGGGTCTGCTAGTTAAATTATAAAATAAAAGCAACTTTTTATTCAAACGGGTTATATTACTTATTAAGAAAGTATGTGGTGCTATTATTTTGAATGCAGCTGTATGGGAAGAATCGGAATCGAAATATATATATATATATATATATATATATATATATATATATATATATATATATATATATATATATATATATATATATATATATATATATATATATATATATATCGATTCTTTCCATAATATGAATATTAACAATTTACATAGTAGTGTATAATACAATATATTTATAAAAAATTGAACTGTGTTACATTTTACACATTTTTGTGTTCTATTTTACAGAAACAGTTTTTTAACTACGACATTACATTATAATTCCATTACTTCACCGCCTACGGACTCTTTGCCTTGAGCTTGTCGTTCTAACTTCTCCTTGGTCATATTTTCCAATTGTTCTTTGGTCAACAATGATATCCCCAATTGGTCTTCACGTGTAAAAGGTTGTGCCATACGTCTCAACCAACGGCGTGACAATTGCATTGACTCTTCAGTACTGAGATTACAAAAGCTATCTACCAAATGTTCTTGTATCCATTTCGGTAAACGACTACGTTTGTCTTGTCGCGCAAAACGTTTGTCTGCAAATATCATAATACCATAATCAGTTTTACCTCTTAAAGCACGTCCCACACATTGAGCTGCATGTCTCATTGCATCAAATGTTAAGAAGTCATTTTCTCGTATTTGAAATTGATCGCGTAAATAGTCAAGACGTGCCTTTAATATACGAGATTGTGTAAACACATATGGTATACCAAACATCAGTACAGCTCTTCCATAATGATGATCAAAATCAACACCTTCAGAAACCTTACCACGAGCAACAGCCAATAAAACTGCTCCCCTCCCGCAATCACATGCCTAGATAAAATATGCTGATTAAATGTGTATGCTAAGATACAGTACTCAAATAAATGTGTAAACATTATTAATATTATTTACATACTTTTACATAATTCATTAAAGCATAGCTGGTTTCTGCATTGTCTTGCGTTTCTATAAATAATAACTTATATCGTAATAATGTATCCACAATGCCCTGATCATACCACGATGCCACTACAGATTCTAAATATAGATATGATGTAAAAAAACACACTACGCCGTCTGGAACAGTCTTTGCAGTTTCAACTAATAATTGCCCGTAATTTCTAATGACAGCAGTATCTTCACGTGTTTCATATTTGGATGATATAGCTACCTGATCATTACCTTTGGAAACAATCTAAAAAGCTATTGTGAATATTTTATTACATTTTATATGATTGAATATACTAATTACCATTGGTAGAAGGCAAGGACGCGCCAAAGTCATGGTAAATGAACTCATAACTACTGGATCAAAATCTAATATTTTTGGGTACATATCCATTGGTGATAACGTTCCAGAGGTAATAACAACTGACTGAAATCTCTGAAAAACAGGAACCATTGCAATCGATGAATCCAAACAACTAAAATGTAATATTGGATTAGCTACTGTAGGAGTTTTGTCATCAAATGGTTCGATAATAATTGTGAATCCTTTGGTATAAGTGCTTACTAAAGTTGCAAAATGAGTAATCTTAAAATAAATATATAAAAGTATTAAAAATGTTAAATGTTTAATTAAATAAATATAATAAATAAAGTATAATTTATAAATAGATATATTTTTTATGTACATAGTTTTTTTTAATATGTTGTTCCAACATAAAATGTTTACATACATAAAAATAATACTACTTACTAATGTTAAAGGACCATATTCTGTCAAATCAGTTATTTCTAATGTTCTCAACAAACTAGCCAAACGCTCGGCACAAAATCGCAACGGTTTGCGTTCTATACAAATTTTTGATGCTACATCCTTTAGGAAACCTGCGGGTGACTCTTGGATCACATGATGTACTTTTAAACGCGTCTTTATGTATTCTACAAATCGACGTAAGAAACTTAAAAAATGGTCAGCATTTCTTATGTTTCCGGGAACAACTTCTATAATTTATGAATGTTTTGCTATGTATAAAAAAATAATAATATTTGTTTATATTTTTTTCTTACCTTTTAAAACGTCGGATGGCAAAATGGGATTAGCCAAAATCAAGTCGGTATCTCTCTGCACTTTAGCGTCCTTTAAGCCTTGTACCATTCGTTGATATTCTTCATTTAAACGATTTGTATCTTCCTCTCGTATCCTAGAAGAATGCATTAAAGATGATTAACATATTTTATATTTTACTATATAAACATATTTAAATGAATATTTTTGAAAATTTCTTTACTTAAAGTCTAAAATCCTCAATATTTATACATGTCAATATTTTATGAAAATTTTATTTATTATCAATTTCAAATATAATTGCTAGTATTCTGATCACTGCAATGATTTATATATAATTCAAAAATCATTTTTCATTATTTATTTTGTTAGACATTTTTAAAAATTCTGAAGTATAGAAGTCTTAAATTATAATAAAATTGATCTTTGTTGAAATAACTTTACACATCCTAAATTGTAACATAATACATACAAATGAATGTAACTTGCCAGCTCTATTTTGCTTTTAAAAAATAATAACGCATAATTAGAAATACTAAAAGTTAACATAATTAGTAGCACAAAAATGTGTGTGTGTTTTAAGTTAATGTATGCTAAATAATTTAAGATTTACTTAAATGATTTAAAAGATAATTTGATTTGAAAAAGTAAAATTGTTTTTACGTGAGCTAGAAGAAAATTTCGTACATCGCTTTTGCTTATTTTTATTTTGATTTGGCAAATTTTTATCACAATATTTTTATGGAGGGTTGTAAAGGATATACGAGAAATAATGATATTTAGGACTTTTATGGCCTTAAAACTCCATTCCAGCAGGAATTTATATGGGAGCTAGGTGAAATAATTTCAGTAAGTTTTATCAAGATATCTCCAAAATTGTGACCTGCATTTTTTTTCACAAAGTTTACAAGGAAGCCAGCCAGACTTAAGTACATCTTTTAATCAACTCAGGAAGTTATTCTGATTCGAACGGTATACTTAAAAATGTTGGTAGCAATATCTTTCTGCCCCTTACAAACTTATGTACAAACGCTTAATATTCCAATCATCTACGGTATTATAGGGTATAAAAAATATACAATATTCTTAATAAAACATCTTTTAAATATGTAATTTGATTTTTCTTTTTAAATAAAAAATTAATTATGAATATATTTATAGAATATTACATTAATAGTTATGTCATTACTATACTTACTCTTGAACTAACTTTTGTAAATTGTTCAAAGCATTTGTACTGCGTTCAACTGTGCGTCGATTAATTTTGACACTCATAGAATCTATGCACACATTATCAATGTTGTGCGCTTCATCGAAAACAATACACGATTCTCGACACATTTCTTTTGATACTACTTCTGCAATTTTGGGATCTAAAAGATAATGATAACTATAAACCACAATATGAGCCTGACCAATCTGTTGAAAAAATATATAATAGATAAAAATTTATGGAATATGTTAAAAACAACTTTACCGCATATCTCGCCAAAAAATAAGGACACCAATTACGCATTCTACCGAATTCTTTTAAATCATCAATACTATATACGCCGACAGGTAAAGTGGATTCTTTACCTTCCAAATTGAAACCCTCGAAATATTGGCCTGTAAATTGTTTAATTTTAATTTCAATAAATCAATACAATTGTTAATAAAAACGAACATATTGGAGTATCAGCATCATGTTCATGCCTTTCTCTAACATAGCTAGCAGTTAAACCATAACATTTTCCATCTACAGATTTTCCTTCCCTCTCCTTACTAACATCCGGATGAATACACATGTTTTTGCGCGAACTTAATACTAAACCAACTAAACCAGGTTGCTGAGGAGCATTTTTCTCATAATAAACCATTAAATTTTGTAATTCTGCAATTACCTTTTCTATTTCTGGAACTGTACGCGAACAATATATTAACTTACGTAGAGTTTCTGGATGTTCAATCATATATGCAACTATAAGAGAAAGTAGAGTCGCCGTTTTTCCTGTACCTGAAGGCATCTCCAATAAACAATGTCCTTTTGCGTCCAAAGTTCGTTTAAGTTCCAACATATAAGCATACTGTTCAGGATAAATATACTCATATGGAAAATAGACTAACAAACCATCAACACTTATTCTGTCAAAAGAAAAACAGATTCTTTTATTTTCATTGATTTCAATCACACTTTTTATTAACATTTACTTCATATTTGCAATTGATCATGAATAATACAATAATACAACCAATTTTTGTGCCGGTAGAATACAATGTTGACAAATATATATAAAATAATAAAAACGCAGAATTGCCATGTATTTTCAGCAGTTAATTGCGTTTTTTAAGATATTTTAAAGATTTTTTCTGAAATTATGTATCTATATCAAGACATATTATGCTTTGGGTCCTTATAATAAATTCGAATGTATTCCAAATGGTATAAAACTAGTTTGTTTCAGGGACTATTTTTAATTTTAAAAAGTTTTAATTGTTATTTCAATAGAAATTGAATAAATATTAATGAAAAATGTTAAAAAAAGTTTTCGTAACACAGAAAAACTGTAATTTTTGAAAGTATAAACTTTAAAAATAAAATTTATGGACAAAAGAAATTATATATGGATATGTTGTTGTAACAGTTCGGCTGCATCTGGTCGTTCTCTCTTGTGGGAAAAAGCTTTCGATTAATATAAAGTACATCCAATTTTCGCGGATTTGCTTTTTGGATATGGCCAAAGTTGGTTAAATTGATTCGAGTTTTTTTATTATTGTTCTTTTAAATAGATCAATAAGTAAGGACATGGACATTTAATTTCTGCTATTTATCAAAAGAAGTTTTGGTTTTAATAATACTAACCGCAAGGAGATGTTTATTCATCTTGTTTTATATCGAAATTGTGGACAAAGATACTTTTAATACTATTTCGATCAACTATGGAATTAAATGTCATATTTGCAACAACAACATGTCAATTTGTTGTAATACTTTGGAAAAAATCTCTTGTAAAATGTATTGTTGGTGAAACTAAACAAAAAAATAAATATATAAAATGTACTGTTTATATTAGAAAATAAATTCCTTTCATTGAAACCATCTTCAAAAATTTTAAAATAATAATATAACTATAATTAATTATATTAAAAAGAAGAAATGAACGTGAAAACTAACCAAAAGCAATAATGGTTTAAACATTAAACAAATCTACGTACATGTATGTGTGTAACTGTGTATGATGAACGTACATAAATTGTACACAATATTAAAAAAGAAATACTAAAAATGCAAAGAAACAGGAAGTTTATTCATGATAAAAAGCATAACAAGAAATTTTAAATGAAATAAAATCTGCCAATAACAGATTGATAGAAGGGGCGTACATAGGCAATTCGGAATTCTTTCAGTTTTTAATTAAAAAGAGGCCCTAAAAATCACGTCATTATTGAAAGTGGAAAAAGGGGACTTAAAGCTACGTCAATCAAAATGTGCTTTTTATATGTATGTGTGTTTAGATTCACATCACATCGCATACATAATATGTCGTCTGTATGAATGTATGATTAAGTTAATAATATTTACATCAAAATCTAAATTCTAAAATTAACATTTTAAAATGTAAAACAAATGTAAAACAAATTTTGAGAGAAAGATATATTTTTATTCCCCTATTTAATCTAAGGGAGTTAGAAATTTTTAATTTAATTTGTGTTATATTAATAAAAATCCTAAACATTGTTTCCATAAAAGAAGTTAGAATTTGCATAAAAAAATAAAATGAACATCGACGAAGAACAACAAGCCTTATTAAAACGAGCTGCCGAAGAAAGGGAGTTAATATTTAATCGCTACAGCTTGGGTTTAGACCCCACAAATCAGGTGGATCCATGGGAAAATCCAAAATATGAAATATACCATATTACAGATAAGTAAGTTCATTTTATGTGTTGATTTACTTTTTTATCATTAATTAATATACACAATGATGAACAATATAAAGTGAAGTGCAAAATAATAGCATTGAAATTTTTTAAGTTATTTCGGATATCGATTTAAAATATTTCACAAGATGCTATTACATAATTTAAGGATACTTGATATCAGTATTTCTAATTTTGAGATTCCCACAAAATTTAACAATTTTGAAAAACTTTCGTGAATTATAATAAGTCTCGTAAATTTTGAAAGAAATTTGAAAAGACATATTTTCGATTAGATTTTCAAAAATACATATTTAGATAAAATAATTATTTTCATTAATTTTACATTAGATTCATTAAATATTCTCATTCAGTTAAGACACTAAAGATTAATTTGCATTAAGTTTTTCGAAATCATAAGTAGTGCAACATAAACGTTAGCGAGATTATAATATAAAATATTCACTAAAACTTAATAGAAAGCTTCGTTAAAAAAAAAAATATATATATGACTTTTTAGAGGCTGTAAATGAAAAAATTGAAATATGATTAAACAATTATATAATTGTTCTGTATCTTAAAAATGAATATTATATTATATGAAACCAATTCACAGATACGGTTTTATGCATGATTCCCGCCTCCCAGATACACGTGATTCGCAAGAAGTTCTACGCACCAAAATAGAATTAGAACGTGATAAAAAATGGATGAAGATGCTTGCATCGTGGAATCCTCATCATGAAAAATTAAGGAAACGAGTATTTAAGGGCATTCCAGATCGCATGCGCTGGCCGGCATGGAAAAAACTCCTGAATGTTGAGGAATCTATTGAAAAAAATCGTGACGTGTACCAGCGTATGCTGGATCTATCACGTAAATACTCGACTGAAGTGCGGCAAATTGATTCCGATGTTAATCGTCAATTTCGAGATAATCTGGCATTTCGTGAACGTTATAGTGTAAAACAAGTTTCATTATTTAATGTTCTCAATGCATACAGCATTTATAATCCAGAATTAGGTTATTGTCAAGGTATGGCTTGTGTTGCTGGTGTCCTCTTATTATACATGCAGGAGGAAGAAGCTTTTTGGGCATTAAACGCATTAATAGTGAATGAAAATTATGCCATGCATGGTCTGTTTATAGAGGGCTTTCCCAAGTTAACCCGTTTTCTAGAACATCATGATCGTATTATGTTAAAAATAATGCCAAAATTACACAAACATTTTATGAAACATAATGTTGATTCTATATTATATTCCATTAAATGGTTTTTTGTAGTCTTTGTAGAACGTGTAAGTTTTCGCAATATTTAATTTTCGGGTAAAACTTTTTATATTATAACTATTTTATTTTTCAGATACCATTTAGTTTAAGTTTGCGTGTCTGGGACATATTTCTGTTAGAAGGTGACCGCGTTATAACAGCTATGGCTATAACAATATTATACCTGCACAAATCCGAACTATTACGGCTTAAAGATATGGATTCTATTTTAGAATATTTACAAGTAAAACTGCATAAAAATTTTGGTTACAACGACGATGTTGCTATAGATGCATTAGAGCGTGTTATGAAAAAATTAAAAGAACACAAACTAGATGTACCCCCACCAGCCAAAGTAAATGAATTTCCAACAAAACCATTAGGCCAATTTGTAGAAGCTGACATCGAGAAAAAAATTGGTAGACGGAGATCAGAATATACAGACACAGAAAAACAGGTTATTAATGATGTAATATTAAGGTAATTCATATGAGAAAAAATTAAGTATATATGAAGAAACAATGATATTTTTCTTTCATTCAGACAAGAACAAAATGCTATTGAAGTACAATCAACTGTATCTTATGAAACATCAGAATGCGCTACTGGTAAGTTGGACTAAAGCAATTGGATGATATGATTCTACATATACATATATCATTAACTGGCAGCATGTTATTTATTGTTTCATTTATATATATGTATTTGCTATAGTAAATTCCAAATATATAATTACTAAACTCTACATATATTATTCACATTTTTACCAAGCGAACTTGGAGTTGCCTAACCCAACATATTATTTTGATCTATATACAAAACCTTGTCTTTTTTGCGATAATTCACTGAGCAAACTTAATATATATATATATATATATATATATATATATATATATATATATATATATATATATATATATATATATATATATATATATATATATATATATATATATATATATATATATATATATATATATATATATATATATATATATATATATTCTTGCTTTGAATTTTTCAAGACCATTTTATTAAATAACATATTATTTTGATCTATATACAAAACTGAGCAAACTTAAAATGTCATATATATATATATATATATATATATATATATATATATATATATATATATATATATATATATATATATATATATATATATATATATATATATATATATATATATATATATATATATATATATATATATATATATAGCTTTTGAGAAATACTTCCTAAACAAAGAATTTTTCAAGACCATTTTATTAAATAATGCCACAAAAAACTTTTCAAAGATATAAAAGTTTTCAAAGACATATCTGTTCTATTTATAATGGAATAAAAATCCTATTCACTTTAAAAAATATTGCCCTTCTTATTGAAGAAAAACTTTTAAATTAATATTTAATATTAATTTTTTAAGAGTCTATACTGGAGAATATACACTTTAAAAAATATTGCCCTTCATTTTGAAGTAAAAATTTCAAATTAATATTTAATATTAATTTTTTGAGAGTTTATACTTAAGAATATACAGATATAACGAGTATTAAGTAATTTCGCCAACTATTACAAATTATTCGTTTATTTATCAAATATGAAAGTTTTAATGGGAAGAAAATTCTATACTGAATGTTTCATTGTATTTTGCATCTTTTCACAAATTTTAAAAAAATTTTGTATTACGGAAAATTTTCAGATAATTCAGGTGTGATGGACAGTTATTATAGTTATTATAGTTCGTTATAAATTCATAGAAAAAATTTTATAAATAAAATACATTTGTAAATATGTTAACACTTCATTTTACATTAAACAATTTTAGAAAGGTTTTCCGAAAAATCTATAATTTTGTACTTAACGCAAAATTGTTTTTAATACATTAATTTCTGTATGTGTGTATGTTGTCCACATTATAGGTGATGCATATTCCATGAAAACTTATCAAAGTATCACTAGTTTAGCAACATCACCAGCTATTAGCAGTAATTCTTTATATAGCAATGGATTTTTTGTTACTCTTACACCACCACCGCCAACACAATATAGCAACAACAATAACAAAAGTTCTCCTTCTTCCATCATCATAGCAACAGCAACAACTGAAATAAAAAGAAATAATTCGATTATTACACCAATTTCATGTCCAGAAGAAACAACGAATGAAATTCATTTTGAAACAAATAATACCAATTCTGTTAGTAATAATGACGATGAACATCATTTACATAACAATCAACAAACTGTTAATTCTTTTGACGAACAGCTAAATGGTTTAAATGATTTACATATTTTGCTTAATAATTATGATAAAAAAATACATTTACAAAACAATAGTGATGATAATGAAGATGATGAACTTAGTGTGGAAAATACTCGTCTTTAACTACACAAAAAAATGTCATATATTTTAATTATTTTCTTTTTGTTTAATTTAAATACACATATATTACAAATTGTTATAATTGTACTAATCATTAGTAGAAACACATTCTGTAATTTATCTTTATAAACATTTTGCATTGCATTCCAAAAGCCAACAAATTCTATCAATTAGTTTAATGTTATTTTGTTTTTTTTTTTTATTTAAATTTAATCATTTGTTATTTTGCATTTTATAATTTTAAGAATTTATTATTTTAAGACTTATAGCTTACTTATATTTAATATCAGATTTATATTTACAAAATATCCCTAGTTTTTGCAAATATATGATTACCTGTGTTATTCTTGCTTTGAAATGTACTTCAAATTTTCAAATCCAAATTGCAAATTCCCAATACATTATCTATTACGTCTTCAACACTTTATTTAGTAGTGAAATTGAATTCATTATTTCCAAATTATATCTGTAATTGTCACTAATAACGTTTCTTTATATTTATTCTTACGAGTATTAATCTAACAATATTAAAATAAATAAATACGCCTTTTTCCTAAATAACTTATGTATTTATATATTTGGATTCTTTGTATTCTTACTTTATTTTATTTATATGTATATTACTTCATATTAAATTAAAAAAGTATGTATATATTTGGATTCCTTACATTGTCTGAATATTAGAAAGTGAGGTAAAATTATATTTAAAATCTGTACTTCTGTTTCATCTTATACAATAAATTCAATAATTATTCAGGTTTAAAATGAAGTTAAAAATTGTTTTGAAATCTCCCATTTCATAAAGTATTTGCGAAAAATGTTGAAACAATTCTATTTGTTATTTCTAATGAAAGAGGTAGAAATTTATGAATTTTCTTCCATTTGCTTTAAAGACACTTAAGACACTTTCGATATATAAAACATTTTAATAAATTATCGTTATTTTGTTAGAAAAAATTTCCACTTTTATTTATTTATTCTTTATTTATTTTTTAAATAGTTGCTTCATTGCAAAAAGGCTCACATTGATTAAAATTTAAATTGAAGCGTCTTTATTAATGCATGTTTATTTTAGTCGAGGAATTAGCATATTACACGATTAAAAGTTAAGCAAAACATTTTTACTAACATACATATACAAATATATTATTTAAATTTTTTGTCTTTTTAAAATGCCTTTTAAAAATTATTCTATCTAATATTGTCCTAATTATATAATAATAAAAATTGGCATTGTTTGTTTCTGTTCTCAAAATTTTGTTCAAAATTGTTGAAAAAATTGGACGATGCGACATTAATAATAAAAACGAATCTCCTAATAATTCAATCCTTCAATGATCCACAAAAATAATTGGCATGGTATGACAATCAACATTATAATTATATAATATTAAATGATTAGTAACATTAACTGTACCAGAGGATAATCATTCAATAAGAAGTTCGCTTGCAGGTACATCAATGGCCTCACATGGTTCATCGGAAACATTTTCATTGGAAGACAATAAGTATGTTGACATGAAATAGTTTTAATAATTAATGATATATTTAAATTAAACTTTTTGTAGCATACACCTTAAAACCGCAAATGCGTTACAAACACCACAACGTGAAATGTTAATGGGTACCTGACGTTTACCTTCTACTCAATTACAACACAATTGTGTAAAGCCGTGCTATTCAACACCACTGTCCACAACCACAGCTCCATTAGATAATATATCTTTGGAGTTAGTGGATTCTAAGCAAATTACAGTCGTAGGGGCGTCTTCCTTTAACACCTTAGTCAGTACACAAATCTATAATTCATCGGTTCAAATATCTCCTGGACGACAAATTGGCTTAAATATTGAAGCTGCCACACCTACTACACCTGATGCAAACCGTATAAATTCCACCACGCCATTACCAAAACACTTAACATCATCCTCATCACCTTTAGCTACAGTTTAAAACTCCTTCACATAATTTTTTGATAGAAAACAATTTCTGTTACAACCAATGTTAATAAGAAATATATATTAATGAAAACAACAAGGAATTCTTAAACGTTTTGCATGATTTTCATCATTTAAGTTTTATGAATAACAAAGATTTTTTATTTTTGTCACATAACAATCATAATTACGCAGTACAACAAATATGCAAATTGTTGTTACATTATAAAGAGAAAAAATGGAAAATGTTACGGCACATTTCTGAAAAAATCATAATAATAATGCAAAACTTGCCATTTTTATAAACTTTTATTACAATATATATATATATATATATATATATATATATATATATATATATATATATATATATATATATATATATATATATATATATATATATATATATATATATATATATATATATATATATATATATATATATATATATATATATATATATATATATATATATAGTAATCTAAAAGTATTAACATTTTATAAAAAACCTTTTTTTTTAAATTTTTATTTTGTATTGCTTCAATCTAAAAATAACACTCTACAATAAATTTTTAGAATGAGAAGTGGATTTATCACGTTTTTTCCTATCATTTATACTTTAATTTACAAACGCATTTATTTTTTAGTTTGAACAAAAATTACTTTTATATAATATATTAATACGATATTATAGATCTAACTTTGTTTTTTCATTTAATTAATGTAAAATTAAGCATTCAACAATATTTATTTATGTAACTTTAGAATGAAATTTCTGTAAGGTATCATTTTGGATAATCATTTAATCACATAGTGCAGCATTTTTTGACGATGACACGAATATAACAAGAAGATTCAAGAATGTTGTATTAAAAAATGTTAAGTAAATCATTAACATTCTGTTGCGTCCAAAAATAGCATAAAAACAAATTAAAAAAATATATGTAATATGTAAAAGAGAAATACTTAATAAACGAAAAATACGTACGTATATATGTACATATGTAATTTTTCCTTGCAGTCTTATTTTCTTTTTATGTTTTCGATTTTTTTTTACTACTGTTATTTTCTATTAGTTTTCCTAGGTCTTTTAAGGATACGTCACCAGACCCACGGGGTAGAGGTGTAGGCTGATTCGGTCCTGGTTTCCAACCGACAAAATAAATTATTTGAAATGTGGCTGGAATACCATTGTCCTAAAAAGAATTATATTTTTTATTAATTGACATATATTTTTAATATTAATTTAATTACCTTTGCATACATTTCCTTATAAATAGCACTAGCGGCAATCATAGTATCTCTACTTAAGTGTATTGGTCTATTAAATGCAGCATTATTTTCTGCCATTCCTTTAAGATCCCACATAAGTTCAAACATGGTGGGATATCCAATGGTAATTTCATCGGTATCTATTGTGAGCATTGTAAAACCGGCACGATTGAGTAATGAACCAATATCCCGGATCTATTTGAATTTATTTATTATTTAAATTGTTTATAATGATTAACAAATCAAAAAGTTTTCCAATATTGTTATTTAATTTAAATTAATGAACCGAAATTAACGATTTATGAAAAACCTTTGCAGTCTCTTAATATTTCCACAAAGATTTTATTCTTTACTTTTTGAAATCAATAATTAATTAGTTTAATAAATTACTCCATGATTTGGGCTACAATATAAAAAAAAATTTTTATGGAGAAGACCATTAAAACAAAGTTAATGTACTGACACAAAATAATTTATCTTACTTTCATATGGAAGAAAATGAACTCATTTGTAATAAACCATATGTACTTTGAAG
The DNA here is from genome assembly GCA_004302925.2 of Cochliomyia hominivorax. Taxonomy (NCBI): domain Eukaryota; kingdom Metazoa; phylum Arthropoda; class Insecta; order Diptera; family Calliphoridae; genus Cochliomyia; species Cochliomyia hominivorax. The sequence goes on along the minus strand of PYHX02000494.1, from coordinate 424,831 downwards.
AAAGATATTTGGGAGTTCCACAGATTTTACGATGAGAATATATATATATATATATATATATATATATATATATATATATATATATATATATATATATATATATATATATATATATATATATATATATATATATATATATATATATATATATATATATATATATATATATATATATATATATATATATATATATATATATATATATATATATATATATATATATATATATATATATATATATATATATATACCTTTCATTATATTTCATTTGTGTTATTGTTGAAATACGTAAAACTATTTTTATTCATTTGCTGCTTTGGCCTTGTACTATTTACGGTACATTATATTTTTTTCCAACATATTAAATAAAACTATAAATAAATGCAAAAAAATGTACCTGAGTAAATGGTGATATATGGGGAGCTATGCCACCTTTTCTTTCTAACTCAGCTAATTGTAAAGAAGATCTCAACTCATATAGGGTATCTCCACCAAACATTGAAGCAATAAATACGCCATCTGGTTTTAAGCTTTTTATTACTTTGTTGAAGCAGCCGGGCAAATCGTTTACCCAGTGAAGACTTAAAGAAGATATAACTAAATCCAAAGAATTTTCTGCAAACTGTGTTAATAACATTTATTAAAAATTGTTTATTATTTTCTAACATAATACATACGTTCCAATTCTCTTCATCTAATTCCAATTTTGTAATTTCTAAGCCAGGAGTTCCTTGAGCCTGAGAAAGCATAGTAGGACTTATGTCACATAACGTTAAATGTTTTACACTTTCGGCTAAAATATGACGGGATAAAAATCCACGATTACATCCCAATTCCGCTGCATTTTCAAATACCCTTTTTATATCAAAAACTCTATCGGCCACTCGATAACCAACTTCTTCCTTGAGGTAATCGTACAACTCTACATCTTCCCTGTAAATATTGTAGGTAAACATTTTATCACACGTGAATAGAATGATGAAAATACCTTCTTGCAGCTCTCTCTTTTTGCAGTTTTTTTGAATTTCTATCAAATATGTTTTGATAAATTGGTTGAGTACAATATTTAATAGCAATATTTCCAAGTTGATTTTTTAAACATTTCAGTAATATAAATTGTTTGCGATTGAATTTCTTAAAATTATTCAACATTGTACTATTTCAAAAAAAAATTAACTTCTCTTATTTGTATCATAAGAACAATATACGCACATATGATATATATGTGTGTTTGTGTTTATTTTATATTTTGACAATCTGTTTATATTCTGTTTCATTAAAAAAATATAGAACGTGACAACCAACAGCTGATCAGTTTATTGGATAAAATCTGATTTTTTCCAATCTAATAGATATAATAAATTTTCCCTATGTAACATATAATTTCATAAAAAAGTGTATCTTTTTATTGTTTATGTCGGAAGTAAACTGTTTGATACCAGATTTATAAAGTAATTTGATAGGTCCATTCAAGATCAGCCGCAAACTTAGCAAAATATTTCATATATTATATATTTTTTATTATACAATAAAATTCAAGCATTTTTTTATTTTTATTTTAATAGAAAAAAATATATACATACAAAAAACATCTTACAAATTTGAAAACACATAAAAATTTATTTTTTAGCAATTTTCAATTTCTCCGATCCCATTAAAATTGTTTTATCAACATCTGAAATTTTTCGTTTAGATGCAAACGGATTTACGGAATTTAATGGTGTTCGTGAAATTGTGGATTCTTCATATTTAGATGAGGCCTTTGGTGCTTGTAAATCTATATCTGATATATTATAATTTTCCTGAGATTTTTCTGAAGATGGGGAGGGTGAAACTGAATCGTTTACAGATTTTTTAAATAACGACGTCGAAGGTGAATTAATGTTGGATGAAAATCTTTTTAAAGTATTTTTTTTTGCTGAACCCAAATCTATTGATTTGGGAGCTAACTTTTTGAAGTTTGTTGCGTTGCCTGATTGATAAGCTTTTAATAGTATCAAAGGTGATTCTGGAAGGAATTGTTCAACTAATTGTTCTTCGCGATCTCTTGTTAGTTGCTCCTCTTCTATATGCGGCAAAAGATCAGATAACTTATCGGATAAATGAATTCTTCCCAATTTAGTTGCATATTTTACAGCTAACATTAACAAATCGGTGCAAGCTATGGTCTCAATGAGCTCTTTAGCTCTTATTTCCATTTCACTGCGACATGCCAACGCAAACAGTTTTATGGCGGTTTCCTTAATATTTTTATCGGCGTTGTCCATTGACATAATGGTTGCACGGAGTAGGGAGTCTTCAAGGGCTGACTTTTCGCTTTCATTATCACAGAGAGGCAATTGTAAAGGTAATTCCTGTACCATTGGACGAGGCGTTGTCATAGGATATGAAGTACCTCTGCATAGCACGGCTTGAAGAATTTGTGATCGTTCTGATAGGGATATCATAAAATAATTATTAGAAACACTTGAAGATTGCTTCATTGTATCGCATACCGGGTACCAACAATTTGATTTAAGATTAAACAATTGAACTAAGCCCATTGAATCGTAAAATATTGGTGAGCCACAATCAGAAAAGCCCAACCAATTCAATTGTCTTTCTGGTGTCAGAGGTATAGTAATATTCTGGCATTTCATTTTTAATCCATTCATTTGTAGTAACATACCCTGTAAGTATTGTTGTTTTAAACCTGATGGGGCGCCGTGGTAGCATATCAAAATTCTATCTTCATAACCAGCCACACATACAACAGGGCCAGGTATTGTTATTATTTCTCTCTGAGTGCCCATAACTGTAAAAATTCGTAAGAATTGCAAATTTGAAACGGCTGCTACCATTTTCGATGTAGCACATATAGCTTCCACGCTCTCACAATCTGGCAATTGCACGGACCATTCTCTATTTCCGGACGCTGATAATGCAATACAAACAATTTTTGATGAACTATCAGAGGCCATGGCCAAAACTGATGAGCTAAGACTTGCCATATTATGATTATTATAATTGGGAATATGTAATGAATGATGTACACTAGCGTCGTGAAATTCAACGTCAATGGCACCATCTTGTCCATCAGTGTGCATGGTTACTATGCCGATAGTGTTCCACACTAAGTAACGATGTTCCAAGTGAGTAGGAGTTGAACTTGGTTGGAATGCTGTCTGTTGTTTAAAAGTTTTCGTGTAGACAGTCCCTACATTTGAAGGACTTTCTGAGCGTGATCTTCCTAGAGAATCTCTTGTTTCCTCGTCTCCCGGAACCTCTCCATTTGCATATGACATAATTTTATTTTTTAACTTTTCTATCGATACGGTGTCATCATCATCGTCATCAACATTATCATCGAGTGCAACCTCCTTATAATTGCCTTTGGTATTATCTTCATCAAACATTATTTCCCCAAAATCATTTTCGGCAACACTCGCTCCACCTTCTAGAGTTTCCTCATCGCCCACACTTTCTGAGGTAAATAATATTCCCAACTGACCAGACGCATCGCAATATGCTATTTCCCCATTATTTTTTCTGTTCCATGCTAAACATGTTATGCTTTGGCATTCACTTGAAGGTGCTTCGCATTTTTTAGATTGACGGCTTGTGAAATCAAACACAGAAATTTCACCTTTGTCACTTCCTGCTGCCAAAAACAATCCGTCCTTAGAAAACTGACAAGATGTATAATCTCCCTTGATTTTATCATCTCTGAGGGAGAATTGTATTTCCCATGTTGATGTATTCAAAATACTTATCTCTTTGCCATTGGCATAGGCAAGAAATCCCCCGTTACATGGTTCAAAACATGGACTACCAAAATATGTAGCATTTTCAAAACTATTACTTTTTGCCACTTTTGTTGTAATTGTTTTAATTTCTTTGTATTCATTTAAATCCCAAATTTTTATAATACCGTCTCCACCAAATGATGCCAATAATGTTGACTTTGGATGAATATCCAATGCAAAAACTGGACCAGTGTGCCCCTCTAATTCAATGGGTTCTTTTTCACCATTAATAACTTTAATTTTGGTATCTTCGGAACCAGCCGCAATACAATCGTCCCTTACCTTAATAGATACAACTGGTGCTGTAAACCGCATTAAAGTGCCATCGATGTCCATATCAGGAAAAGTATAGGACTGCACCGTATTGCGATCTGTCGACGCCAATAGTTTGTCATCTTTCAGTGCTACACATATTATGTATTCTCCCAAGCAGTTTGAGGATGGATCATCATCATCTATGCCACGCCATTTTCGAATATCCCCATCGGAACCACAAGTCAGTATAAATTCCCCATTATCTGTGTATGTTAAACTTGTAAAGCCCGTAGTGTGAGCATAACGCAAAGAACTACGTTCGTACATTTTTTATTTTTAATTATTATTTATATTGTAGCTATCTAGAATCTTTTCATATTTTCACAAAGTAATTTATATGCACACATGTAAACAAAATGTTGGCGCTCAATTTGGCATATAAAGTAAGCTGACTACATTGAGTCTACACCATACAATCAATCAATGATATTGATATAAATTGAATACAAACTCGTGACATATAATAGTAATTCACATTAATTAAACTTTAACGTTCATATATGAATATATTCTAACATTATAAGTGATAGTTGCGGATAGGATACTTATTTCTTTCATTAAAATTTTTTCATTTTTAGTTTATAAAAACACGCATCAAATGTAATAAATTTGTTGACTAACAACACTCGCTTCAAAGTAACGTATTTTTTTATTATGCAGTTATTTTCTGTCTATAATAAAAATTTATTTTCTTATTAATATTGCGAAATAAATTTTTAAACATAAACTTGAGCAATGATTTTCGAATATAGGCTGTCAATTGTGTATTTTCTTTTTCATCTTGCATCAATTAACAATTGAATAGTTATTCTGCTGGCGTTATTTCATATGATTTTAAATTTATGTGTCCATATGTAGACGTAGAGTGAGATATTATAATCGAACATAATCTCTCAAATTTCGTGTTTTCCTTTCTACTTTTTTGTAAGAATAAAGCATATTTAACCAGGTGGTGTCAGTATCCTAAGTGATATTTGACACAGTTTTTTTGAAAAATATTTTTGAGAATGTATATGTTTGCGGCCGTATTCAAAAAAGTTTACCATAGCTTTATAAATCAAAATTCCTTAAATTTATATTAAACAAATTTTTGATCAAATTCATCAACCAGTTGTTATATATTTAAAGTGGCCATGAACCTTAGATAAACGAAATTAAGGGAAATTCATTATATTGTCTTACTTTTTTGAATGTTTAGACAATATTTCTAGGTCGATCCTCTTTAATTTGGAATTATTTATATATCTTAAGTTCGGGTCAACAGTTTCAATTATTACATACTCGTATTTATACCCTAGACAATTATACAGATTTAATGAAATATATAAAAATAAGTTAAAACTATAACACAATATTATAGTAAAAAAATTATAGGTTGTTATTTGAAAACTTATTTTGCCCATAAAATTAATTTAATATATTTGATTCTTTGTACTTTTTAAATTCCATATTTTTTTTTTTTAATTTTTATTTATCAATGAGTATAAAATTTCGAAAATAATGATTTTATTTAAAATTAAAAATAATATGTATTTTATAATTTAAACTAATCGGATTAAATTTCATTCGGTAGTTTGAAATTCTAATTTCAAAGAGGGGGGGGGGGTAAATGTGAATATAAAATCATAATTAACAAATGTATTTATTTGCGATTTTGAATACGATTTTTTAATGTTTGATTATATGGTTTAATGTACTTGTACTTATTAACTCATTCTATTATAAAGTTTTATTTTGAATACGGAAATCAATGTTCCTCATTATTCTTCCGGCGTTATTTTTTAAGAGTTTTAAAAACTTAATCAGCTGTATATTAAGAGTTACCAAGCAATACTACCATGATGTCTGCTTAATTGTTAAAATTGGGGTGGAGACAGTATTTAATTTTTTTGAAGATTAGAAAAATATATTTGTGTATTTTTATTTTTATAAAGTAAAAGTAATACATATGTGTAATCGTTTTATAAAAACAATATTTGAAAGTATATATATCTCAATTCCTTCCTTAAATAGATACGTAACTATTTCGTTTTAAAAAGTTTAACTTTTTTAATATTTTTTTATTTACATAAAAAAATTAGTCATTCAGTACGTAAAGTTTTGAAGGAAGCAAAGGATTGATAATAAATTTTGTTAAAATGTATGTGTGTTAATTACCGTGTTTGATTATTCAATAACTAATAAAAACACGAGTTTATCAGTGGCATTGTTTCTTGGATATTGTGGAAACGTCATTACTCTTCACATAAATAAGTATTATTTTGAAAGAAAATATAAAAAATGGTTCCAATTCCATATTTATTTGATGAAATTCAGAGAATATTTAGAAATGTAAGTTTGTTTATATATAATCAATCAATCAATAAATCAGAAAGAAATTTCGGATTGAAAATATACTGGGTATTAATACTGTAGTCACAAAGTAGTTGGGATCAAATTTCAGAATTCTTGGTGTAGTTCTTTAGTTTTTTTAAAATCAATATTTGATTTGTGTGGGGAATACCCAATCCCTTCGTCCTAAATCAGAAAGAAATTTCGGATTGAAAATATACTGGGTATTAATACTGTAGTCACAAAGTAGTTGGGATCAAATTTCAGAATTCTTGGTGTAGTTCTTTAGTTTTTTTAAAATCAATATTTGATTTGTGTGGGGAATACCCAATCCCTTCGTCCTATCCCTCCTACATTTTGTTGAATAAAACAAAAACTGAGAAAGTGTTTAAGAACAAATTTCAAAACTTTTGTTTGTATAATTCTTTAGCTATTCGATAATCAATATCAAAATTGTCCCAGCAGTTTTGGAGTCCATATACTAGATTTTACATGAACTCCTTGTTATAGTTCATAAGATATTCGATAATCAATATTTAATTTGTATGGGGAATACCCCTCGGTCTTCCCCGTATTACATTTTGCTTTGTAACACAGATCCTTAAGAAAATGATTGAGACAACATTTCAGAACTTTCGTTTGCAGAATTCTTTAGATATCCGATAGTCAATATTTGATTTGTATGTGGATACCTATTCCTTTGGTCCAATCATGTTTTTTTTTAACGTATGTTACTTTCGGGTATATTGGGATCATTCAGCGAACATTTAACTAAAATAGGACCAACCGTTTTTGAGTCTATGTGTAATGTACTTAAAAAATACACACATCCTATGTTATACACAGTTTGTCAAATATATCTTAACAATCATAAAAAATAAGAAAAATGTCAACTTTATTAATGAATACCAACTAAAAAATATTGAATTATACAATTTTCTCTGTACACATTTCTTTGCTATACGTGTTTACGACTATAAAACGCCAAAATTTTCAAAATAGATGGACATATATCAACAAAATAAGAAATCTACTCCTTTTGAAAAGTGTGAAATAAATGCAAAAATTATGAAAACATTGAAAATGTTATTCTACATATTTCATTAATTTTTTAAATGGAATAAAATTTTTAAGGAATAAAACTATCCACAGGATACTTCTAAGTATGTAGCCGTGTGAAATGAAAGTGATATTTATTAATATAATAAGCATATATGGAGAAACATTTGTAAAGAAAATAATATGGAATGTTGGGAAGTCATTTTTTAGAAAAAACATTAAATTTAATGTTGGGAGTCGGAATTGATGTGTGGATCCTTTTTGGATTTTCCTATTTCAAAAAAGTTGCAGTGCTTTTTTGAAAATGAAGATGTGGTGGTTTACAAAATTTAATTTTTTCAATGTTATGACATAAGGGTACGGTTATTTTCCTGGCCACTAGTGTTAAATTTTTGAGATTTTTTAGCACACTTAAAATAGTTTCATTGGAAACACTTAACCTATAAAGTTTTTCCCTGGAATATTTCCTCCTTTAGTAATTGCTTTCAATTCGCAGATTTACTTTCTTCAATTGACCTGTTAATTCACATCTTTTTCATTTTTGTCATAATTTATGGTATTGTATATAATCCTAAATGTGAAATATCATCTAATATCGTTTTCCATAATTGATTTGACCTTATTACAATTGAAAAGTTCCAATCTTTTAAAACTTGCAATTTAAGCACATGGAATTACGAGCTCATTAGTGACTTAAAATACATAAATTTTTAAGTTCTTAATCCTTAAAAAATATATTTTATTTAAAAGCAAATACACGTAAAAAAATGTCGAAAAAAACATTTATACAACTCTTTTCTTTTCTTCTTTTATTATATATATATATATATATATATATATATATATATATATATATATATATATATATATATATATATATATATATATATATATATATATATATATATATATATATATATATATATATATATATATATTTTTTTTTTTTTTTTTTTTTTTATAATTTATATAATTTTGTTTTAGACTCCATTATATGCCATAATATTGGAAGCATTTCTTTTGTTATCTGTTATTTGGCTTTTGTTATATAAGCGAAATGGGAGAAAACGCTATACCACAGAAGAAGAAGAGGCCATAATATCCAGCTTTGAACCAGAACCATTAGTAGCAGATACTGATCCCAATCATCCTCTTTTAAAAACCCATTTGGTTCAATCAAAAGTGGGTAAACGAGTGGTAGTCGATGGCAATGATTGTCTTAATCTAGCAACGCATAATTATTTGGGTTTACTAGAAGATGAAGAAATTTTAAATGATGCATGTAAAAGTCTTAGAAAGTATGGAGTTGGCTCCTGTGGACCAAGAGGTTTTTATGGCACCATGGATGTACATTTAGAGCTGGAAGATCGTTTGGCTAAATTCATGCAAATGGAAGAAGCTGTTGCTTATTCATATGGATTTTCAACAGTTGCAAGTGCTATACCAGCTTACTCGAAGAGAGGAGATATAATTTTTGTGTAAAAATATAAATATATAAACTGTACAGAACCAAATAAAATTATTTTACATATATTTTAGTGATGAGGCTTGTAACTTTGCCATACAAAAAGGACTTGATGCATCCCGGAGCACAATATATTACTATAAACATAATAATATGAAGGACTTAGAACGTTTATTGCAAGAGCAATCTTCAAGAGACTTTAAGGTTATTATTTATACAAAATAACATTTTCGTATAATTCGTACTCTTAAACGTTCAATAATATCTTACAGAATCCCAAAAAAGCTTCCAAAACTCGTCGATTTTTGGTAGCTGAAGGTATTTATATAAATACAGGCGAAATATGTCCTTTGCCTGAGTTGGTTGCTCTAAGAGAGAAATACAAACTTCGACTATTCCTGGATGAAAGTGTTTCATTTGGAGTTTTAGGTAAAAATGGTCGGGGTCTTACTGAACATTTTAATGTGGATGTAAGTATATAAAGATACTTTCTGCAAACAAGTAATGTTAAAAAATCTGCTTATTTCAGCGAAGTGAGGTTGATTTGATTTCTGCTGGAATGGAATGGTCTGTAGCATCTATTGGTGGTTTCTGCGTTGGTTCTCACTTTATAGTTGAACATCAACGACTTTCTGGTCTCGGTTATTGCTTCTCAGCCTCTTTGCCACCAATGCTTTGTCAGGCGGCAATTTCGGCTTTAAATCGTTTTGAAAAGGATCCTCAAATATTTTATGAATTGCAAGAAAATTCGAAACTTTTGCACAATGTATTCTCTAAATTCTCAAAACTACAATTAAAGGGCAATGAATTATCGCCAGTTAAACATTTGTATATTGCCACTCCATTAGACGATATAATGATGGAGCAGAAAAAATTAACGCAAATTTCAGATAACGTAAAAATAATTTTAATTATAAAGCAAACAATTTTTAATATATGTATAATTAATTTCAGTGCATTACTCGTGGTATTGCTGTTGTCCAGGCTTGTTATCTTCATAATATAGAGAAGCATCCTATACGCCATAGCATACGCATAACTACGAACCGACTTCTATCTAAACAAGAAATTGAGGGTGCCTTTAATATTATTGAAGAAATTTCCAAAGAAATATTATCATAATTAAAAATATATATTTCAATAATATTAATATTTAATATAAGCATTTTAAAATGTACAAACCTACATTTTTTATTCATACAAAAATTTAATTTATCGAAAACGTAAGACGTCATATTCCAGAATAAAATAAATTTTGAATGGTCTGAAAATATATTTTGTTTAATAATTTTATGGATATTAAGATTTGATACTAATGTCAACTTCAGAGAACATTTAGTTGTTGTTGAGCATTCGTAGCAAACGGTCATAAGATAAGAGCTCCTTTTACTTTGAATATACTTTTATTTTATTTTATTTTATTTTATTTTATTTTATTTTATTTTAACTTTTTACTTTTATTTTTGCTTAATAGATGAATTTCAGGAAGATTTCTATGTTTTTAGTTGTTACAGCGATGTCGGGTGTTCAAGTACAGCCCTCGTCACATATGTCAGGTGGTGATCCCAAATTTTAATCCGATAAAGAAGTATATAACAGTATGATTGCATGGATAGTCGGATGACATTCTTTTATTTGCAGTGCATCATAAGATGAAAGGCTCGGTTGTGGAAACTTGGGCTGAGTTTAAGAGGATGTTTTTGAAAGACTTTCCATGTAAATTTGGTGTGGCTAATTTCATCGTGAGTTATTGTCATGAAAAAGAAATTCCAACGAAACTTTGACGGAGTATTATTATGCAATGTTGGCTATAGGTAACAAAAATATTAATTTGATGGGAGTACTTTTGGCAATGAATATTCAAAGTTGCGATGATTTACTGATTTTTTTCGAGAATATGGTTTTTCCAGCCGTAACCAGGAGAATAAGTGTTACGAGTGAGGAAGATTCCAAATATGTTGTTTCAGAAACGGATAAGGATCGTAAAGGTCCTAAAAGGAAGGCCCCAGAGAAGACGGAATCTGTTTCAAAATTGGTCATGAGGCAAGTCAGTGCAAGAGTAGACCAACGGTGGCGAGACTTACTGAGAACGTAAATGAAGTGAGACAAAACTACACTCCGGTAATGAAAGCAGTGAAAATTGATGTTCGAGAAATTTTATCCTTTGTGGATACCGGCAGTAATTTTACCTTAATGAGAAGAGGGGTTGTACCGGAGGATATTAGTCTGAAATTAACTTTGAAGAATCTGAGTGGATTTGACTGCTCAAAAGTTGATGTAACAGAATTTTTTGAATCTCCAATAATTTTGGATGACAACTGTGTTGTAGTAAAAGTGTATATAGTTCCAGATGAAATGTTACCTTGTGATATGCTGATAGGTAGAGATATTTTATGTAAAGATGATCAGCGTATGATTATCGAATCAGGTGTTTTAAAGATAGAATCACCGACAGGGAAAATATTCGAAATTGGTACAGATATTAGCGACGTTCAACAGTAAATCATCAGTTCAGCTTCATCAGTTCTACTAGTGGGAATAGCGAATGGAGAAAAGCGCATGTGTACGGATTATCAAACTTTTTTTTTTAATTAGAAAGTTAAAACATCGGAAAAACATTGTAAGCTATGGAGATGAGGTAATAATTCCAAGCAAAACTATTGAGAAAAATGCTTCAAACGGATGGCATAAGTAGAAGTCCCATTTTACCCCATCAGTTGACAGAGACAAATTCTGAACAAGAAATGGTACTTATAGAGATTGGCAATTAGGTTTAAGAACTTCAGTGTCTGTTGAATAATTGAGGGATGGAAAATGTTTGGTTGTTCTTAAAAGGGAACGTTGGCAAATAACAAAGGCATGCCATGATGAATTAGGTCACTTTAGTCTTGAGAGAACATTGGAAAGACTACAACGAGACTTTTGATTAAAGGTGGCAAAGCTGAAGGTCAGTTGAATGTTGTTGAAGTTTAACTAAACCTATTTTGAGCAGTTCATATAGATCACTTGGGTCCGTTTACAATAAGTAAAAAAGGAAATGTGTATGCACTGTTAGTTATATGTGCTTTCACCAAATACACCATAATAAAAGCAAATCGTAATACAAAGACAGCTCCAATTATTAACGTAATGATGGAGATAATGTCAATATTTGGGCTTCTACGTAAAATAACTTCAGATCGCATTAAGGTCTGCTGAATTTAAAGGGTTCATGGAGATGTATGGTATTCAACATGTTGAAACCGCAGTGCAAACGGCCAAGTGGAGCGAACAATTAAAACGTTACTAGATTCTTTAAGATGTTCTACGGAAAATCCCAAACAATGAATCAGAAGATACCAATCATCCAATAGAGCATGAATTCTCAAGTTAATGTTACCACCAAATTTAGTCCGAACGAATTAATTTTTAATTTTGATCCACGAGATATAAGTTGCCATCGAATTCTACAAGCTGTAAATGAAATTAGTAATGAGACTGCTGATCTTCCAGGGAAATATGAACAGGATAATATAAATAGTAAAATGTTAAGATGGTGATGTCCGTTGGTGACTTAGTTGTTGTTGACTATGTACCTCAAGTGATATGTGAAGCGCATAAGTTGGATCTAAAATACAAAGGTCCTTATGTCATCACACAAGAATGTTGGGAATGATCGGTACATTATTGAAGATCTACCAAATTTACCTATAACACCGAGGAAGTATTGTAATGTAATGTCAACAGATTACATGAAGCCATGGTGTAATGGCAACCCAGATTTAGAACTAGAGACAGAATGAAAATGAAGATGGCCATAACGAAGCCATCCAGGAGGACTTGATGTCAGGACAGGCCGAGTTTTCAACTTCAAATAAAATTTAGTCGTTGTTGAGCATTCGTAGAAAACGGTCATAAGATTAGTGCTCCCTTTACTTTAAATATACTTTTATTTTATTTTAACTTTGTTTTTTTTATTTTTATTTTTATTTAATAAATGAATTGATTGAAAACTCTTCCATCTTTGATAGTAATAAATAATAATTTAATAATAAACTTGTAATAAAAACTATCCTGCTTATAGAGTTGTCCATCTACAAAAGACCTGAATGTCATTTTTTGTTCCAATGTTTTCATATTCAACGATTGAGACGTAATTAAAGAATGCGTGAGCTCAAATAGTATAAATATTGTAAATATAAATATATCGATGATCTAATGGAATGAAATTTCTATTAGATTTCAAAAAAAAAAAAAAAAAAAAAATGCAATAATTTCTAGTTCGTTTTACATTTTCTTTAGAGGGTATATCAAAGTTCATTCATTGCTTGATGAACTTTTTTTTACAACCAAGTTTGGTTTTGTTGAAAATATGTAAAAATTTTATTAGGCACTTTTTTCTAGTGACTCATTTAATCATTAATCAATAAATATTTGTGTTAAAAAAATGCAGAACAAAATTTCAGTTTAAGAAATTTGAAATTCAATCTAAAATGACGAAAGTAAAATGCTTTTGTATGTGAAATACTAAAGTGTTGTTATTTTAAATCATTGGAATAAATAAATAATCGTTGCTCTAAATAAAACCTACATACGATGTAGGGTGATCGGCTCATCGATATTTTTTAGAAGCCGGTTTTGGTTTCTTCGAAATACTGCCACGGTTTCGTTTTTATAATAATAACCGGTTTTTAGCTAAATATTAAAATGCCTCGAAATAATCGGAAAAAAATTGTATTTATTAAAAAAAAAATAGTTCATATACGTCTATCCTAAGAACAAATAAGCCTTTAAAAAACGCTTGAATACTTTTTTGATTTTATTTTTGTTTATTTCTTTTAAGATAATCTATTGGAAATAAGATAATCTCTTGGAATAATTTCTTGGAAATAAAACCCATCTTTGTCATTCCGTGTATAACGCCAATAAGAAATAATTTAAGATCCCATAAAGTATATACATTCTTGCATCATATCATAGTCTGAGTCGTCTTCTCAGGATCACAATAATAATCCGAATTAAAAAGCAAAATGCCCATTTTAAACCCAGAAAAATCGGTCTAGTTAGAAATAAGTTACAGACCGTTATCTGAGACAACCTCAAATTTTAGACAAAAAATTTTGCAAAAACTATTTATCAAATTTCACTTCCTTTTCTTTGTTTTTATACAACTTGACATTAAAAATGATCTCTAACTCAGTGTACTTGTAGGACATATAGTCAACAAAGCATTTGATAAGAATTCAAGCTATCCGGATCGATTCTAAAATACTACTTGTTTAAAATACGAATTAACAACTTTGAATGAAAATATCTTTTAAAGTTTTTAATACACTACAATTCATAAAAACACACTTTTAGAAAAAACCGGCTCTTGGAGGGAAAACTCCGGTTTCTTCAAAATTCGAAATGTAAGTTTCCCATAAAAACTGAAACCGATTTAACTGAAATAACCGGTTATTAAAACCCGAGCCGATCACCCTACATAGGTACAAACTGTTGGTTAATGCATCTTGATGTGTAGTTTAAGCAAAATTATAAAAAACAACTGTAACTGTTGAAATAAGTACCATCTTATTTCCATGTACATGAATATCTGTGGTGATAAGTTTGTATTAAATAGAGCCACATGCTTTAATGGCATTGTGCCACGAAAAAAGGGAGAAAAGAACAAAACCGCTGAAATTCTTTGCTTTTGAGATGAAAATATTTATAACGCATTACAAGTATTAACAAATATTTCTTTGGTGGAAAAAATGTATTTGTGTGTACTCGTTGCGAAAATCATACTTTAAATGAAAGAAGAAACGACAGTATTGCAGGATTATTCTATAATTTACACAAGTTTGTAAATGTCGGTTAAGACCGATTACCAAATACACTACACAATGAAGCAGGCATGAAAAACTATAGGGAGGTGCTCGCAGAATTTGAAATATTAAATCCATTAAACCGAAATATGTTATAACAATTATTTTTCATAAAAAAATCGACTTTTTATATGACAAATTAAAATTGCATTTATAGCAAAACTAGTAGAGATATCACAAAATGGACGCTAATATGTAATCAATTGTATTTTATACCAAAACTCGATTTTTCATATGAAAAATTAAAATTGCGTTTTATAGCTAAACTAGAACAGATATCACTAAAGGACGCTAATATGTAATCACTTATTTTTTGCACTAAAAATCGATTTTTAGCTTGAAATCTTTAAACTGCATTTTATAGCTACACTAGAAGATGCAATTTTAATTTTTCATTTGAAAAATCGATTTTTGGTATAAAATACAAGAGATTACATATTAGCGTCCATTTTGTGATATCTCTTCTAGTTTAGCTTTAAAATACAGTTTAAAGATTTCATGCTAAAAATTGATTTTTAATGCAAAAAAATAAGTGATTACAGATTAGCGTCCTTTTTTGATATCTCTCCCATTGTAGCTATAAAATGCAATTTTAATTTTTCATGTGAAAAATGAATTTTTGGTACAAAAGTAAGTGATTACAGATTAGCGTCCTTTTTGTGATATCTCTCCCATTACAGCTATAAAATGCAATTTTAATTTTTCATATGAAAAATGGATTTTTGGTACAAAAATAAGTGATTACAGATTAGCGTCCCCTTTTGTGATATATTTTCTAGTTTAGCTATAAAATGCAGTTTAAAGATTTCATGCTAAAAATCGATTTTTGGTGCAAAAAATAAGTGATTACAGATTAGCGTCCCTTTTGTGATATCTCTCCCATTACAGCTATAAAATGCAATTTTAATTTTTCATGTGAAAAATGAATTTTTGGTACAAAAATAAGTGATTACAGATTAGCGTCCCCTTTTGTGATATATTTTCTAGTTTAGCTATAAAATGCAGTTTAAAGATTTCATGCTAAAAATCGATTTTTGGTGCAAAAAATAAGTGATTACAGATTAGCGTCCTTTTTTGATATCTCTCCCATTGTAGCTATAAAATGCAATTTTAATTTTTCATATGAAAAATGGATTTTTGTTGCAAAAAATGCAGTGTTGCTATAAAATGCAGTTTAAAGATTTCATGTGAAAAATGAATTTTTGGTACAAAAGTAAGTGATTACAGATTAGCGACCTGTTTGTGATATCTTTTCTAGTTTAGCTATAAAATAGAATTTTAATTTTTCATATGAAAAATTACAGCTAAACTTGAAGAGATATCACAAAAAGGACGCTAATCTGTACTCACTTATCTTTTACACAAAAAATCGATTTTAAGCATGAAATCATTTAACTGCATTTTATAGCTAAACTAGAAGAGATATCACAAAATGGACGCTAATCTGTAATCACTTATATTTTATATCAAAAGTCGATTTTTAATATGAAATCTTAAAATTAAAGCATTTTCTTATTTAGGAACTATAAATCTGCCCATTGTTTGTTCTGTTGACAGAAATATTTAGTATACATTTTTCTGAGCTGTTGTTGATGTATGCCAAAAATCTGAAAATGTATAAAACTTTCAAATTATATATAAAAGAATCTGTATTTGTTTGTTAGTTTATTGATTTATTTGAAGGTTTCTCAAAAACTTATGGACATTTTAACAAATGGGCCGATATAGATTGTTTAATGAGTCTTAAATAAAACTTTTATTATCTTGTTTTAAAAAAAGAACGATTTCTTAAACATTACTTTAGCAATTAGACATTAAACCTAAATACTAAACTCCGAAATTTCAGACTAAAAATAGTACCGGGAATTATGGAATAGCATTAAAATATGTATGTGAAATTTGTATTATTTACTGTATGCATGCACTTTCCAGTATCCTTATTTTTGTTTTGTTTTCTCTGTGAAAATTGGTATATATGTAAATATATACGTATGTATTTGTGTTAGTAAGAGTTAACCGAAAAAAAAATCGATTTTGATGTGAAAGAAGATTATTAGCTAAATAATCGGAATATGATTTATTTCAAAATTAATATAAAATTCTTAATTTTGTATGCGATAATCAAATTATATAATAATGATGCAGAAATAAAAATGTATCTGTTTTAAACAGAACTCATTCAATTCAGAAAAGATTCTAATACAAGATATTAATATGAAAATGATTTTCTTTCTTTAACAGATCATATAGTTGTTGCAAAATAATTTTTACATTTACAATTTTATAGTGGATCTGTTTTTAAAATGAGAAACTGAAAATTTTTGAAATTATATATGGGGGGACTGAAAAGATTCAAAAGCTAAAAGTTATATATACTTATTTAAAAGAACATTATTTTGAAAAATTATTGCGATTTAAATGAAGAGCATTCCTGCAATTTTGTTTTTGTACGGAATACTCTAATGTGAATACATACGAAAAAATTTAACGGAAATGAAAAGTTTTTGTTGAAAAATTGAGGTTTTCTATATTCTGATAAATTATTTCGTTCTTTTTTTTTCCTGAGTTGCAAAAGTTTAAGAAAAAGTCTCTTTTCTGTAAACACATTGTTGTCAACAACATATTCAATGCGCATCATACTTTTTTATACAACTTAAAACTTAGAAGTTATGAATTAAAAAAAAAAAAATAATAATAAATAAAATAAAATAAAAAATAAATAAAAAACGCTTTTTGAAGAAATAACGAAATATTTTGTTTAAAAAATATTTAATAAATAAATAAAAGAACAGAATGTAATATACGAGTTATTTCATCTCCTGAAAGAGTTTTACAATAATATTCCTTTAGAAATAAATTGTAAATTGAAGAATTAAAAATATTGGTTTTACTTGAAATTTTATAGAATTCCATGCAAATAAATAAATAAATAAATAAATATATATATATATATATATATATATATATATATATATATATATATATATATATATATATATATATATATATATATATATATATATATATATATATATATATATATATATATATATATATATATATATATATATATATATATATTAGAATAAGAGTATGTTTAATGAAAGAAAGTGAATAACCAAACATGCTAAGTGAAAACTACATGATGGTGAATACAACAATTTCCTTTTTCAATTTCCGTGTTAAGTTGATAAATGAGCTGCAAACAACAATAACTATAAAATATTGCGTAAATTTATTTATTTGTTATAAAAAAAATTTCATAGCATATAGTTTTTATTAGTATTTTTATATATTTACTTCTCAGATCAATGATGTTTAATTCTATTGGAGTATATATAGTTGAGTTACATTTTATGATTGGATTCTCCTAAATGTATTAGTTTATAGGAAGAGAGATGTCTGCAGCAGTAAGGATGACAAATGATATAATTAAAAACTAGTCATCTGACGGTCGAAACTTCAACGGATGTTTTGAATCAGTTTACTCGCTATTTACTGATTGTGGGGTAGGGGTGGCGATAAAGTGCATCGTTGGACTGATGGCGACGTAGAAGTTGAACGTATTAGTGTTAGTTATACAAAACTATCCAAAGTTAATTTATTGCCTTTTTAGGCTAAGGTTTTTTTCCAAAAAAGCTCTGGAAATAATTTTATATACATATAAACTACAAACGTGTATGTTGTTCAAAATTGTTGGGTTCCAAATTGTTTTTAATTCAATACGTTCGTTTAATTTTTTTTTTATATTTTGTTAAATAAGTTTTTTTACAATATTTGGGTGATACCAATAAGTTTCGAAATTAAATCATAAATTCAGTGTTCAGTGTTTTTTTTTTTTTTTCAATATTATTTTTATTCTCGCTTACAAATATTTTAGTTTATCTTAATTTTAAACCCTCAATTACCCACGCAAACCACGTCGTTTTGTATGAAGAAAAAGAGAAATTGCTACAGTTTCAGATTTCTTATTTTACAGAGTGTTTCAACTTTATGACAAAGTACTTTATCATTTCAGATAAAGTGCATCATTTTAAAAAGGTCTCGTGACGTTTCGATTCGTTTCTCTGGATAAATTTTGTCTGTGTTTGTTTGTTGATTCGTTCATCCAACTATTCGTTCGTGTGGCAATGAATAATAGTACACTTTACTCTGTTTCTTCCGACAACGATGCTCCCAAGATATCTCGTATATATTACTTATTCTATTAAAAACATTTATATGGAACCCAAAATAGCTGACGCTTAGGTGTACAAAATTCAGATGTATGTACGAGATTGTGTTTTTTGTGTGGCTTTTTTAAATAACTTAAATTAATCAAGTGCTTTAAAGCATGTAAGCTTTTTATTTTTTTAAGGAAAATGTTGAAATTTGCGAAATGATGAAATATTTAGTTAAATATATCTTAGATATTCTTTAAGAAAAATATCTAGCATGATGTGTTGATATTAATATTATCAATAATTATTAATTTTGTCTTACCATATGTGATATAAAAAAGAATTATTTCATTTGCTGACTGTGTGTTGTTGGCAATTTCACGCTTCTTCTTATCCTAAGAGTTTGTTATTTAAAGCCGGCAAAAACGAGGTATTAAAGTGAAAAATATTGAGTTCGATTGAGTATAGTGAAGAAACTATATTCGAGATATGGGAAATTGTTGTTCGATCCTCGTAAAATTTCGAACATCGATTTCTGTGTTTATCTTATTTCAAAAGATATAAATACAATACCAACAAATATGATATTTATGCACTTTAAAAGATATTTGAAAGTAGAGGTTGTATGGGAGTTATGGGTAATAGTAGACCGATTGTTATAAAATTTGGAGCGTTGCTTAAGAATGTTGCCAAACTGATTTATGTAAAATTTTTGTTAAAATCGTTTCTTATTTACGGACATTTGTGTGAAACCTATAAAAAATAAGGGACCATTCATAATAAATTTCAATAGACAGTAAATGTGACTACATCCGAGGCCTACCAAAGCGGGATAGTTTTGAGTTTAACATTGTTTTTTGATGGTATAGTTGGTTCTTTAATGGAAATCGAAACAAAAAAGACCATTGTATTTTAAGTAAAATTTTGTCCATCTTTATGTTACATTAAGTTGAGTTAAGTTGAGTTTAAAGAAACGTAATAAATTATACCAAATGATAAATGTTACTTAAGTTTCAAACAGCTAATTTATAAGTGCACTTTTTTTTACTATATTATAATTTCCAAGGAAAAGAAATAAGTTTTTCTTGTTATATATATATATATATATATATATATATATATATATATATATATATATATATATATATATATATATATATATATATATATATATATATATATATATATATATATATATATATATATATATATATATATATATATATATATATATAATAATAGAAAACAATTAAGAACAATTAATAAACAATTAATACTTCCTTGTAAGAAGTTGCTTTCGAACAATACTGTATGTAATATATATTTGGTCCACCTGTAATTAATTATTATGTAAATTTTGTAAATTAACAGTTTACTTTATAAATATAATGTTTGTAAATATTTTATATTAAATATTAATATTATAAATTTTAAATATTAATCAGTAATAAACATCTATTTTTTTATTATATTAAAGCCGATGTAGATATTGTCAAGAGTAATTGTAAGTCACGATTTATTTATATCTACGTGCAGTTAAATATTTCTAAAAAGTCGCACAATATCAACCAACAATTGTGTTGATGATTTTATTATTATATTAAAATATTTAATTACTTTTCAAAATCTTAAGTAAAAAGTAAATAAATATTAAAATTGAAATAAGAAGGATTTTAAAAACTCGATATCACTTTTGTGTTGTAATAAAATAAAGAGTTATCTGTATAAAATTTAATGTGTTCCTAATTATGGTAATACAAGGTCACCAGTGATTCTACAGTCTAAAACTTTCAAATTGTTGGGTTCCAAAGTGGCTTTACGAATTGCATTTAATCACGATACCACCTATACGAAGTCTTCAGTACACTTGAAACGCATTGAAATTTTGTTCTGATATTTATGAAATATTCCGATTACGGCTTTCATTTATTCGTTTTTTATTGTCTTTTAAGAACTCTTTCTAAAATACTGCAATTGTACGTGACAGTCTCATGTGTAGAAATACAATAAGCATAAATTGCCACATAAATTTTATTAAAAAAATCTTTAAATATTTGATATTTAATATTTTATTAGATTTTATGAAAGATATTTAAAATGGTATAAAAAACTATTTTTAAATTTAAAAAAATTGAGGTTAGTTTTTCTCTTAAACTATAATAAACATATTTAACGTATGTTTTATTTTTAAAACAATATAAATACAATAAAATCTGAAAATGAAAAAGGGACACAAATTTGTAATTAAATTTGAAAAACATATCATGTTAATAATTAGTTCCGAAGATTGTAAAAAATATGATTTCAGAAATTTTATGTTTGAAAGAAATTTGCAAATTTCGAACATACATTTTTAAATCCTAAAAAACTCATTTTTTCACTCAATATAACCAAATATGCCAACATTGGTACGTAGATGGACAAACACCTACAAACACATTATTACTTATTATAGAAATAATAAGTTGCAACCAAATTCATATTGATATTAGCGTTGAATAATTTAATGAATAATTTGCATTGCGAATTTGCTAATGGAAAAGTTTCATTTCACAAAACAATACATTTTTATTTCGAAAGGAAAGTATTAATCGCAACCCAAATAAATTCTTATTATTGTAATCTTATAATGGACAAGTATTTAATAAATGTTTGGGATTAAGATTCAAATAAAGTTTGATGGTTTTAAATTTTATATTCAAAATAAATTATTATTTTTTTTTTCTTTTTAACTTTTGCTGATCACAACAACAATTTATTATTTCGCATTTTTATTACAATAACACTAAACACTGACCGCTCAGCTGAGATAATACTTTTTACTCTCGCAGTTTTCAACAGACTAACTGACAGTTTACTCTATCTGTCAGTTGCTTCTGGGCCATCAAATAAGCCTCATTGCGGAAGGACACTTGTATAGAATGTATTTGAACATGCCCAATTTTTATAGGCTTTATCCTTGGGCCAAAGTAATGATATATGCCAAATTTGATTAGGATATATCAAAAAATTTTAATCTGTAGAGTGTTCACAATGACAGACGAACATCATTAAATTGTCTCAGAAAGATATTCTATCGAACCGTAAACTTTAAGATGGGTGTAATGCCATTTCTTCTGTATGTTACAAAAACATCAGCACAAATGCATAAGAATCGAAATTTTAAGTTCTTCATTAATTTTTAATGTCAAATGACGTTCATACAATTCTTTTATAGATTTTTTTTTAGATTTAATCTGAAATAATTGATTTGGAGAGTTGAATATTTTTATTTTGGAAAAAGTAATAATCTTTAATTTTTGTAGATATTGATTTGGTATTAAGATTTTTGGTGATATTGAGTTTAATTTTTGTCGATAGAGACAAAATGAAATCTGACAATTCTGCGACGAACATGTGGTGGAGTGTATTGAAGAACATTTTTAGTTGTTTTTAAACTGATGAAAGATACTTATGAAATTTGGAATAAATTAATATTTTAGTATCAAATTTTACTAGGTTTAGTCCATAATTTCTAATGACTCTCAAACTAACCTTCAAACATTACTTTAAGCAGATAAATCCCACATAAATATTGATAATAATAACATGGAGAATTATGTATCCTGCAACTTTTTCGTAACTAAAACTTAAAATATAGTTTTTTTTTACCAATATAACTTTCTTGTTATACTTTAGGTTTTTTATCTGCTCTACTACCCATATTGTAATAACAAGTAAACATATTCGGAGAGTAGAAAATATTTGAAAAGATGCCAAAATCTACTCCCAACTATTTTATATACAAAAGGCCTATAATACAAGTCCTATTTCTATCAAAGATTTAAAAAAATGTAAAGTGAAAAAAATTGCAATATTGCTGCGATTCTCAAATAATACTTATCATAAGTTTTAATCTTCCATTCTTTCATCTCAATAAAATAAGTAAAAAATTAAACAAATAAATAAATAAATAATAAATCATTTTTTTATTCTCCACTTTTACAAGTGAAAAATATGGTTATATTAATTTAGTCACTCTGTTTGTGACATATAGAAAACATAATTAAAGATGGGGATTTAGTCAAAAATACATCTGATTCGATCCATCGATTGTCCGCCCATCTATATATATATATATATATATATATATATATATATATATATATATATATATATATATATATATATATATATATATATATATATATATATATATATATATATATATATATATATATATATATATATATATATATATATATATATATATATATATAGGCAGAAATATGACATATTTCATGTCTGTCATTATAGGTATTTTCGCTAAATAAGAACAATTCATATTTCTCTATGAGTGTATATATTTTTATACTTGAACGATATGTTAAAGTATAAAAGTGTATTGAAGTGTTTGAAGAAAAGTCTTTCTTAATTCACACACGAATGTGGTGGAGGATATTAAAGATTCGGTACAGTCGAATAAAGTATTCTTTCTTGTGAAGATCTGAATTGTTTTAAAATACAACTTTTCTTTTTTCGTTATAAAATTAAAAATTTATTTATTTTGCAAAAAAATTTTTGTTTTTATTTCATGTTTGTGGTTTTTCTTACCAACGAAATGTTTTCAATGTTACTGTCATAATTTCATAATATGACCCCAGATTGTCTTCATTATTGTCACGTAAACTAAGTTAACTCTATTCTATCCGAAACTCGAAGAAGTACACTCTGTACATCATTTTCTATTCATTCATCTATTCATACATATGTTCACAATTACAACGTACCCAGTAAACATTTGTATTCGTAATTAAATTGAAATTGCATTAGGAACTCTTCCAGACAAGGAAATCCTGTATGAATTGTGATAAAGAAATTGTTCTGTATACAAGTAAGAATGCTATATTTGACTATGCCATATCTTTAAAACCCTCCACCACAAATGTGTATGAAGTAAACACATTATGTTTCTTACATACAATTTTCGTGCATACACACTTACATATAAAAACACAAAAGCAAATCCTAATGAGTCATACAATGTTAAGCGATAACATTTTTTCTACTGAATTATTTTGGAATGGTAATAAATTACATACAGCTTAACTTAACCCAAAATTTCATTCTAATTTGTCGATTTATAATTGAAAATTTTACGGATGATCTTCTCCAGAATTTAGAGTCTGCTTCAGATATCGGTCTATATCTTTTAATATTCTAAACCTGTTTTGGAAACTTCTTGGGACAATAACAAATACTCAGGCCAAATTACATTGAGTTCTGTAAACTAAAGAGCGTTCCAACAACAGACAGATAGTCAGATAGATAGACGGATATGGCTAAATGACAAAGTTAATGTACCATCTTCAACACTTGTGGTAATAAAATAGGCATCAGATATATTGTCATCCAAAAATGTTTATGTGGTTTATAGATACATATGTATATTTTTTGTATCTATTTGTACAAAGATATGTGTGTATGTGTATAAGAGCAAGAATGTTTTTAATGGCCCTATGAGCATGTGTTGATCTTGTTTATTTTATGTCTTCTTTGCACGACAAAAATATTCTTTGTTTAAAATTCATATAAAATCGTGAAAAGTGTCAAAAATTTGTGTTTACATTAAGCAGAAAATATTGTGCAAAAACGTAACACATGATACCATCGGTTCCTTTTCATGAATTGTAGTATAAGTCACGTAGTTTGTGGATACATGTAACAATTCAACTGACAAATTTTGAAACAAAAATAACACAAATAAACCGAATTTAAGGTTTTTAAAATGATTTAAATTGAAGATTCAAGGTTAGATATGTTGTTCTTTAGATTAGTTATTAAACAATTTTATCACTATAATTATTTAATGGCAAAAAAAAAAAAAAACAAAATTTTAGTCCAAGCCACTATTTTTCGGAATTGCTTAACTGGAATTAATAAATTATTGAAAATTTTTAATTGATTATATTATTTATATAAAGATATTCTTTATTTAATAAATAATTCTGTTTTGTCACTTATTGAAACTATAAGAGTTAAATATATTTAAAGTCATTTTTGTACCCATTTATCTCCATCCATGTAGCCTATTCTTCTGCTATTACCATGCTTAATTTCATCAAAGTCCATTCATTCGATTAAAGTAACAGATTTATTGAAAAAAAATTGGACAATGGGAAAATGGCTACGAGAGGGTATCATCGAATGTCTCGAATAGAATAATATTACATATGTACAAAAAATTAGTTTAAAAATTTAGTCCCAACTATTGATTATTTAAAGAAATATTGTCACGTTAAAAAAAAATGATTCATTAGAAAGTGTTATTAGTAGACTACTTTTCCATTTTACTGTTGTACTAACATTTTATAAATGCTGTACTCTATGTTGGTCTATTGAATGTGTTTATTTAGTTTGTTATCAGCTTTATTTTTTTCAATGACGATAAATATGTAAATATGGGTGTTGCAATCATCCACAGCGTTGGCTAGTTTCATGTATTGGGGGCGTAAATTTCCACTTGAATAAGTTTTTTTAATTAAAATCTTTTTTATGTAGAAATATATTTAATGAATTTGTTCGCGAACGTAATTTATTTTGAATTTTGTATTGAAAATAGAAATAGATGAAAAACTGAAATTAGATGTTGACATTTAATCTGTACTAATTTAACAATTTTAATGACGATTAAAAACCTTTAACAAATTCAAAGTTCTTTATCGAGACTACAAGATTTGAATTTATTATAATACTATTTGACTTTAAAAATTAACTGACTGAAATTGATGTTTAGCTTGGTAATGAAACTGTGTTGTTTGTTGTTTTATTATTAAATTCTTTAACTTTCAATATGAACAATTTCAAAAATATTTTTTTTTTGCATTTTCTACAGAATACTTATACTGCTGAAAGAAAAACTTTATTTATTAAGTAACAAATAAATTTATAAACAAAAATTACGGATTATAAAGAGTAACAGAGTTGAAGAAATGATTTTAAAAGAAAATTTAAAATTTTTATATACAGTTTAATATACCTTTATTTCATATAACCTTTCAATTGTTATAAGTTTTTAAATGAAGAATCATTATATCAACGTAAATTTAAAAAAGTTTCTCTTTGTATTTAATTCTTACTATTCAAAATGTTTTTGGTTGTAAAATTTACAGCTTATTACCTCAAATAAGCCTATTTTTAACCTAACACATTTTTTGTACATATAAAGATTAACATATGTCCACATTGAACAAAGGGATACCCATAAATTCTTTTCATAATAAGGAATATCAAGATTAAAAAAGATTTTTAAATTAAAATGGAAATGACATGAGATTTAGAGTAGAATTATAATAAACACCAAAACTTTAATAGATTAAAATAAATTTATGGTGAACAGAATAAAAACCTTTTTACTTATAGTTGGTTAAAATAGTTAAAATAAAATAATAATAATAATAATAATAATAATAATAATAATAATAATAATAATAATAATAATAAAATGGAAATGTGGAAAAGGTTAAAACATCTACTATAATGAAAATCAACAAAACTGATATAGAACTGGATAAAAATCTTAAATTCCAAATTTATTTTGGGAAAGAGAAATAGTTCAGCTGCATATAGTGGGCTCATTTTTTGTTTCTTGGTATAATTTATGTAAACTCAGTAGTAACAGTTTACATAAATTAAACGAGTTTAAACAAATTTAGTTTATTTAACATTTTTGTGTAAACAATTAAATGCATAGGATACATATGCTCTATTTTTGGGATATATCTATGAGTTTGTAATAACTAATGATTAACATGAAAAAAAAACTAGTGTTTTCAACTGGTAAAAGTATAGTTTTGAAGATATCTTTATGAATTTGATGGCGTCACAACACAATATCCAAAATTTTGTATTGAACCTAACAACAACAATTGAGCATATTTTATTACGAAATAATTTCCCAATTACTTTTTTATTATGAATGAAAATAATAACAAACATATGAAAGTCATTCGTTCCCATTGTTCAATTATGATTTTTCTGGAATTTTTTTTATATTTTAAAAATACAAATTTTTATGACAAAAACATATGCAGTATGATCATCTCATCAAATTCGATCATTTTAATTTTATTCAACTAATAAGTTATATCAAGAATTGAGGTTAAGAAGTAAAGTGTATCTTAGTGTAATGAAAACATAAATATCAGCGATTTATAATACAAGTGAACAAGACAATTACATAATCACACTTGTTTATCTGTCATGTCATGCGTTGCTTAACAATCACTGATTTGTTCATTTTCCATACTCCATGCATTTCAGCATTTTCTCTTAATTTTTCGTCATCTAATTTGTCATTTTCGCCAAAATATTCAATTTTCTTTCGTAATACAATATGCGAGACATTGAATTCCGTTAATGCGGATTCAGTGACAATATGCTCTATTAGTTTGTGTTCTCTAAACGTTTCCTCTCATCTGAATTAAATGAAATAAATGAATATTTTTTAAACTAAAATGATTCGTTTCACAAAATTTTTTGCCAAATAATAATCAGTAATATAACAAGTAAGAATGCCATATTCGGCTATAACGAATCTTCAATACCCTAACACATATTTACATATACAATCATAAGCAAATACAATATATAAAAGTTTTTCTTAAATATAATACAGGAACACTAAAAAAGTAATAAGGAATTATTATAATTAAAAATGATTTAATTTGCTTTACTTTTAATTAAAAAAGTAGGAGAAGCGTTTTGTTTTGATTTCGATATTATCTGGGATATAAATAGCGATCAGCTTCGAGAAACAATTATTATTCGATTAAGACTAAGATTTTGATGAAATATAATACTATATATATATATATATATATATATATATATATATAATATATATATATATATATATATATATATATATATATATATATATATATATATATATATATATATATAATATATATATATATATATATATATATATATATATATATAAATTATGATATCTTAAATAATTGCTTCTTAGTGTTGATAAAGTAAATAAAACCCGTTTTCATCATTTTGTTAAATGAACTAAATCACTTTTGCTGAAGTCTGTTTTCATTTATAGGTACTGAACATTTTGAGGACATTCAGAAAAAAATATTTTTTATTATCTACTCACATACGTACACTGCTGCATATTCCTATAAAAGCACATAACTTTTTTAAATAATTAAAATAATAAACAAGAAAATACTAAAACTTAAAAATTATTAATTTTTATGTTTTTGTTTCATTTATTTTTTAATTAAGTTTTAGAGTTTTACTGCCATTTTAAATGGTATTTTTCTATAAACGCACTCAGTCTCTTAGGCAATGTCAAAAATGGCTATATGATCCTGGAATCAATTTCCTCCCAAACTTGCTTTATTTTTTGTTTTAGCTTTGTAACAGTCGCTATGCTTTCGTTTTGGATTTTATTTGAATTAAGTTTAAGGGCAAAACACACAGATTATTTATATAGACTAATCTGACTATCTGTTAAGTTTGTATTTTGCCTTGTAGGTTTTCGATCATAGTAATTCGGTCCTTTCTCAAAGAAATTATGCACCACACTTTCGTAACATTTTTCTCTATTTTGTAATATCCTTGGTGATGAAACGTTAATTTACGGAAGTTCATAAAATGTTATGAAATTTATCGATAAAATTTGAAAATTCTCCAGTAAAATTGATATTTTGTCCTTAAAAACATTCCTTTATTTATAAAATATTTTTTGGTGATTTTTTTTAAAGCCGACGTGAGTTTATAGAAATGTTCAACATAAAATTGCACCAAGAATATTTGATCACATGAATAAAGCAAACAATTAGACTAAGAAAATATCTTACATTACATTACATAAAAAGAACCGTTAAGTTGAGTATCATTAAAAAAAACTTCAATCTGAGAATAACAAAGAAAAAAACTAATAAAATATAATAATACATATATTTGTGAGTAATAATTCTTCCATTTTTTCAATAATATAAAAAATAAAATAAATAAAAATAAAAATCAACTTCAATTATAAAATTACTTACATTAATTTATTTTGCTACAATCACGAAAGTAATAATAATATTAATTAAATGAAAATAACGTTTGTGATTGAAAATTTGTTAAATATTCATAACAAAATTATTGATAAGTATTAATTGCAAATTTCTCTCTTGTTGAAGGTTAAAAAAAATGCTGTAAATTAAGCTCAACCAAGTTCAACCATTAGGATTATGGCGTGTGTAACGCCAAGAAGGAATCATTTTAGACCCAACCATACATATATGTTATTGCATCAAATCAAAATCTGAGTCGATTTAACTATCTCCGTCTGTCTATACATATATGTATACATTCCACTTGACATTCATTGTAACGTGTTCACAGATACCAAATACATGTGTAAAAAGTTTATAACTCGAGTGAAAATCCAAATTAAACTAAGCACTCCTACATTTCTATTCTATCTATTCTGAATCTTGACAATTTTCACTGACCTTACCCTTAATATATTCAATATTGAATTTATCAATATTAAATTTATTTCAAATATTTAAGATTTATATGAGATGAATTATTAGATTAATTAAATTTTTCCAAATATGTTTTGTATAAAACATGGTCACATTCATTTCAGTAAAACTTATAATTTAATAATTTTTAAGTACTTAAACTTGACATTTTTAGTTAACATATTAGAATTTCATTAAAATAGATATTTTTATATATAAAGATATTTTTACAATATTATTAAAGATTATGCTATTTTAGTTTTTATTCATTTATTGCTTTTAATAATGACTAAATAAATAAATAAATAAATAAATAATAATTTTAAATTTTATCTGTGGTTAATTGCTTTGCATATGTATATGTATAAATATTTATTATATATCTGAATACGTTATTTTGATTCATATTATATATTTATAGCCTCTATAGTTACTTGGTGTATTAAGGATATATATATATATATATATATATATATATATATATATATATATATATATATATATATATATATATATATATATATATATATATATATATATATATATATATATATATATATATATATATATATATGTTTAATAGTTTTTTTTTTTTAAACGTATACCCTAATATATATATATATATATATATATTATATATATATATATATATATATATATATATATATATATATATATATATATATATATTATATATATATATATATATATATATATATATATATATAAATATATATATATGTTTAATAGTTTTTTTTAATGTTTAATTTTAATAGTTTTTTTATATATATATATATATGTTTAATAGTTTTTTTTTTTTTAAACGTATACCCCTAAAATATATATATATATATATATATATATATATATATATATATATATATATATATATATATATATATATATATATATATATATATATATATATATATATATATATATATGTTTAATAGTTTTTTTTTTTTTTTTAAACGTATACCCCTAATGAGGAAAGACTATTAATTGATTTTTTTATATATTTTGATCTGGCAAAATATCATAAAACATTTTTGAACTTTTAAAAAAATACAGTGTCACGCATACAAAAACACGACAGTTGGTCAAATTTATCCATATAATTTGTGAACAGAGATGACCACTTCTAGTTTTTGGTTTTAAATTGTATGTGTTTTTTGATTGGGGGGGGGGGAGGATGGTGTTTGCTCTTGGTGGAGTCGAAATTCGAGGGAGAGAAGAGATTTGTGATGACAGAAATATATGACTTTAGCCATTCATACATTTAGTCATTGTTTATTTGTGGGTTTAAATTTATCTGTAGTTTATAGTTGTTTTATTGTATGTTTGTTGGTTGGTAGGTATGATGATTACGTGCAACATTATACAAATATAAAAATGAAGCCCAAACAGTGGTATCTAGTTGCGTATATTGCATTGTTTGTATGCATATGTATGTATAGATCACGGCACAGCATGGAGTGGTATTAACTTAAACTATTACTTTGCCTGCAGTGATGACAGCACGAAAATCGTATATAGATGTTCATACATATATACACAAACATTATATACACATGCATACAACAATATACCCTGTATTTTTTAAGTGGCAATTGTCCATCATTTGGAAGAGGTCAGTAAAGTGCGCATATACAAGTGGTAATATATTGATTTGTTTGAAATAGTAAATATTAACTTTTAATTTATTATTTTATTTAACAAAAAATTATATATATTATCAGGTCATGATTTTGGCTGAAATCTGTGTACAGATTTCTATACACGACGCGTTTTGAATTAATCGATCAATTAGCATTGATTTTTTAGGATTTATTTAGAATCAAACACATCACGAACTTAAGGTGGTTTAACATGCGTGCATAGAATAGTGTTACTAATTCTAATAAACCTCCCAAAACTGTTGGTACTTTCGACATTACTTGCACTATCGCATAGTCTATGACAGCAAACAATGTTGCTGCTATTTATGTATTGAGTACCCTACATGGATAACAGAACTCGTATTAATTTTAGTCTTATATTTTACTAAATACTTGAAATTCATTTATGGATTACAAGATGGAGGTAGCTGCAAGGATTAGTTGATTAGTTATTTGTAGATTTATTTATTAATTTATTTATTGAATTCAATTAATATTAATCGAAACTCTATAAATATTTAAACTAACTTAACAAGATGAATGGAATGTGAATTAATATTTTTTGTACTTCTTTCTTAAAAAGAAAAAAAAATTTTTGATGTAGTTGTAAACGAAATTCGCTTATGCCGAATAATGACTTCTTCTTTTTGTTGTTTTTATCGAGATAGCTAAAGTAGGAACAATGATAAAATTTGTTGTTGTTGACACTTTTCTCCAGCAGTAAGAGTTATTGGAATTTATGTATGCAAACAAAAAAATTCAAAAGCAAAATACTATCTCACATAAACATATATATACATGTACTATATATGTATATAATTCTCTCTACACCAATATGCTGCATATATTCAGTCATATATTATGTTTTACATACATATATACACACATACATTACTGCGTCATATTCACACATACAAAAATATTGCAAGAATTTATTTTTAACAGATTTTTAACAGTATTTGTGTGTAATGTTAAACGTTTTGCAATTCTTTTGAGAACAATTACAATTATAAGAGAACATAGGCATTATATACAGATCATATATAAATGTATTTATGTGTGTATGTATTGTATATTTAATAAACAATTGTCGTAGGCTTTAAATAAATTGAAAAACGAACTTTTTTCGTTATTTAACTTATTTATCCATTACGAAAAATAAATAAATAAATAAATAAATAAATAAATAAATAAGTAAATAAATCCTTTAGTATTAGAAAAGAAATCTATTAATTTATTATCATCGAAGGTGCTGTGATTTGTTATGTTTCTGTTATTATTAAAAGTAAAATATAACTTAATTAAAACTGTACATTACGAAAATACAAAAAATTAAGTGATATATTAAGAAAAAACAACTTGTTTCGTCTTAGGTTTCCGAAATAAAATTGGAGGACATAAATTATATAAATAGTTTTTCCTTGTTTATAAAAACTGTAAATGCCCTCCACAAGTGCTGATTATTCCGTGTGTAACGCAAAGAAAGAAAGAAGTTGGTTTTGTTATTGTTTCAATTTTAAAATTTCAATGAAAATCGGTTTTATCTTTTTTAAAACCCTAAAAGTTGGATTATGGTGGGACCCTTATTTAACCAAGCACCCTTACAGGTGCCCTGCGTAGTATATGGTTTTCAGTTAAAAAATTAAAAGGATCAATTTCATAGAAATTTTCCTAATTTAAGTTTCAACTGTTTCTAATGTTTGTAACTGATATGAAAATTTTTTGTATTACAAGTACAAGGAGGGATGTGCTCTAAATGTTTAATTTTATTAATTATAAGTAATTTTTGACAATTTATTTTCGTTTCATTTAAAATTTATTTTTACAATTTTAAACCTCAATTATCCATATTTCATAAATTTTATCGGTCAAATGCTTTACTTTATACCCTGATCTGTTTTAAAGATTATTTTTGATCTGCTGTGAATAATATAACGCTTATGAATATATTACAGTTTAAACTAAAGAAAATCATGAAACAATAATATATATACTTACAAATGCAGTTATAATATAATTTAAATACATTTTAAAAATATTCAAATAGAAAACTGATTATTGAGCATGACTGGAGCTTGTGGTATAAACAAAATTTAAATTACATAATATTCGTAAAAATGTATGGTAGTAAAAAATTTTATAAAAAATGAAATAAAGAATTGGCTTCTGAGTATTCGTGTTATGTACAAAGAAATAGTCTTTGTAAAGAAGTGGAGGAAAAAAAAAACAAGTAAGAATGCTATATTCGGCTATGCCGAATCTTCAATACCCTCCACCTCAAATTCGTGTGAAGTTAATACATAGATATACATATACACACATACACTCACAGATGTATATAGTATATAACACAGAAATACTTAATGAGTCATAAAATTAGTTATAAATTTGGCTATAACTTTTTTTCTACTGAACTGTCTTTTTTCTACTAGGCCAGATTTCATTGAGCTCTGTAAATTTTTGTGAATGTGAGCAGACAGAGAAATTGACAAAAATCGACTGAGATTTTGATTTGATGCAAGAACATATACATTATGGGGTCTGAAATAATTCATTCTTACACACAGAATGACAAAGTTAATATACTCTCTTTACCACTTGTATTGTGGAGCGTATACAAAAACAAACAAAAATATGCTTGTTATAAGCTCAAAACTGTTTTCCGGGAAGTGGTCTTATATGGAGCTACATCAAAATTTGGACCAAGATTGTTCATATTTATAATATACTTTTATTATAGTTAGAAAAATCATTGTGCTAAATTTTCATGGAATTGATCTTTACTTAAATGTTTTATAAACTCAAACCGTTTTCCGGGAAATCCCGTTATAAGGGAGCTATAGGAAAATTTAGATCGATATAAGGCAAATTAATATAATATCCTTAGAACAGTTAGCAAAATAATTGTGTCGAATTTCGATAGAATTGGTCTTTACTTACGGGTTTTATAAGCTGAAAACTGTTTTCGGTGAGGGGCC
Organism: Cochliomyia hominivorax; assembly: GCA_004302925.2. NCBI lineage: Eukaryota > Metazoa > Arthropoda > Insecta > Diptera > Calliphoridae > Cochliomyia > Cochliomyia hominivorax. Next base: position 390,711 of record PYHX02000494.1, on the reverse strand, counting down.
TGATATGGGAGCTACTTCACAATATAAGCCGAGATTGTTCCAATTAAAAATATACATTAAAAATAGTTTAAAAAATGAATTACACCGAGTTCCAATTGAATTAGCTTTTATTTAATTGTTTTATAAGCTCAAACCCGTTTTCCGGGAAGGGGCGTTATATGGGAGCTATATAAAAATATGGCCCATGTCAATAAAATGTATAACATATATTTAAAATAGTTAAAAAATTAATTGTGCCAAATTTCAATAGAATTGGTTCAAATTTAAATGTTTTATAAGCTAAAATCATATTCCGGGAAGGCGCGTTATATTGGAGCTATATAAAATTATGGACCCATTTTAATAAAATTTATAACATATATTTAGAATAGTTAGAAAATTAATTGTGCCAAATTTCAATAGAGTTGGTTCAAATTTAAATGTTTTATAAGCTATAAATCATATTCCGGGAAGAGGCCTTATATGGGAGCTGGGTCAATTAATGATCCTAGAACAATATGACTTCTTTGGATTTATTATAGTATCAAAATAAGTACATGTGACAAATTTCAGTAAATTATCTTAAAAATAACTTTTTTCCTGTTAATCAGATTTTGATAATTTTTTGCACGTATGCTAAAGTTAAATTTTGTTTAAGTCCAATTACATTTTTAGAAGAAATTATTAGAGTGCATTTTAGAAATTTTGAGGTTGTTTCAAATATTGGACTATAACTTCCTTGCTTATAAACCGATATAGTTGGTTTTAAATAGCCAACTGCTTAGGACAATAACAAACAATGTGGCCAAGTTTTGTTGAATTCGGACAATTATTCTAGGCGTCAGAATGTTTCCAACAGACAGACAGACGGACATAGCTAAATAGAATCTGTTTTTGATTTGATTCAATAATATATATAGATTGTAGGGTCTGACATGATTGCTTCTTGGCGTTACACACGGAATGACAAACTTAATATACCCTCACCACTTGTGGTGGTGGAGGGTATAAAAACATAAATGTTTTAGTTGGACATGATCGATCATATAATAGAAGTAGGAACATTGGGAAATATTTGAATGCAGTGTTATTTATTTTAAGAATAGAAATGAATCATTTACTTTCTTAGTCAGATCTTAATGAAATTTCATACGATGATTGAAGATTTTAAGTTTAGTTTATACTTAATTGTCTTTATATTCTAAAAAAGCTATAATACACATTTGAGCTTCAAGTTAATATTTAGTATGTAATTCTGTTTCTTATGTATTATGATTTATTATTTATTTTTGTTTTTATATATAATATAATTTTTTATAACTTAGAAATAGTGAAATAACTTAATTGTTAAAATCGTCAAAAAATCAACTTGTTTTCACGAAGATATTTTGATTTTTTCTTACAAAATTTTGTCATTTGTTCCTTATAAAAGAAACAATCTAAGATTTTTATCAAGGTTCAAAATTATAATGCACTTTTCTGATAACATTTTATATAATTTTACACCAGACGACCAAAAATTATAGATTTCTTTACAAAAAGATTATAGATTTTGTCCCATTGTGTAGCCAGTACGAGACATTTTAAAACTGATTCAATATATGGATCGAGTATGTGCCGTTTTAAATACTTTCTATGACCTGAAGTTTATCAAATCTTAGCTTTTACATAATTATTGAAAAAAAGCATATATTTTTAAGGCAAATATTTGAAATTAAGTCTCATTGATGATTTTTTAATAGAACAATATTTAAAAAAAATCGAACCTCAGAAACGCATAATATGCCATACCCTAAATTTTGTAGGGCATTAAAACTGATAACCTTATAAAAGATTTGAAGAAAAAAATATTAAAATCGAAATAGCATTTGAAGTTGATATTGTGTGTTTGTTGGTAGCATCAATAGCAGCCGACGTAAAATTGGAGAAAAAATAAAATAGTTGTAGCATCATGTGTTACATGTTCAAGTTGTGTCAGTATAAGGAGTTATAAATTTATTCGTCGTCTTTGTTGTTGCCGAATTATATGTACATTCAAATCCTAGAAATAAGTTCACACTAAACTAATATTTGACTGCGTTCACATTATCAATTGCTTCTGTAAGTAAAAAAATCGATATTGACCTGAGAAGAATAATTGAAAATACTGAATATAAATTTAGAAAAGTTCAGAAATTACATCTATTTTATTAAAATATATTTGTATAATCTGAAAATATCTTGATGTGTAATATATTAACTTATGTATATTTATATATATGTACATACATATATAAATGTTTATGTGTTAATATGTATATGTTGATATGTGTATAATAAAATTTTGCTTTATAACATTTGACTATTGCATTATGAGTACAGTATTTTTATGCATTTTTATTTTATTTTATTTTATTTTATTTATTTGTATTTAAATACATTGTATAAATGTATAAGTTTTTACTGGTATATATTGGTTATACACATATATATAAATATGTATATATTTATATGTATGTAGACGTGTGCTTGAATGTGAATTTTTGTTTATGCTAAATAGATTGAATGCATGAATGTTCAATCATTGGAAAATATTAAAAAATAATAATAAAAGAGAGATGTAAAATTCATAAATAAAAGTTAATGCATGTGTGAGTGATAATGACTACACAGATTACTTAAAATTTAATCACACTTTAATAAAAGGAAATATTGAAAGCATTTACTCAGTTAAAAACGTATTTATATCTGCATATTTATAGAAATACAGATATAAATATAATAAATGATAATAAGAAAACATTTTGATGGTCTTCAAATTTGAAATTTTATAACAACAATCATCTAAATCGAGTAACCAGAAAATATGTAAAATATCAAGACTCCCAATACCAAATTTCGCTATGTTTATTAACTTAAGTTCAAATATTTTGATTTAAATGAAATTGAATATAATTGGGAGATTAATTTCGATAGTTATGATTGTCAAACTAAACATATTAATGTTAAATTTTTTTCTGTTTTAATCAGTACTTTTAAAATTGAATGAACTTCAAATTGGAAACATTTATTTGTTGTATTTATTGTGGTGGCCAGTTCAATCCACCTTGGTACATATAATAATAAATTAAAATCAATAAATATTAATACATTTTTATACTCTACACCACCATACTTGCAGTATTATGTGTTTGTGCAGATGTTTTTAAGGAACATAAAAACTAGTATTACCACTACTTTTAAGTTTATCGTTCTTCAGATTCACTTCATTCGAAGTCTTTTGAAATTAATGATGATCGTTTCAATTGGCTCACTTATAAGTATTCTACCCAACGATTTTAGTAGATATTTGGATGATTGGATGATATTTTGATGATTGTAATTTGTTTATAAAAATAGAAAAATGATTTTTTTTTTAAATTTGCTTATAAAATTTTTATGTTTTCTTGTTAGAGATCATAAATTATTCCAAAAATTGAATTCAATGCAAATATTTCGATAATCGAAAGCATTTATTTACGGTAAATGTCCACATTGTAATTGCAATAACAATAATTATGTTTGTAGATATCCGCTTAAAATGCCATTTTATATATATACATATGTGTGTGCATATGTATGTATGTGGAAATGGGCGTTTATCATTAACCATATGCCAAAATAAACAATTATAAATATTGACAGAATTATGAACTAAATGATTTTTTTTACTCTTATACTTACAAGTTACTCCCTGATTGAACCCAATTAAAGGACCATCAAATTAAATATTAATGCATTATATAACCAAAAACAAACAATTCCCAAACGTATCTATTAGAGCTGTCAATAATACTTTTTCTTCTAAATTCTCTAAATGCAAGTATAGAAATCTATTCACTTTCCAAAGGTTTATAAGTTTTCTAAATATTTTGAATTCGAAATTAATAATTTGGGAAACACTTTCATATTTAATTTTATATAATGATAAATTCAGTGGTACACACATATACGCTCATTTACATATATGTATGTACATAAATGTTAATGTATATCTCCATATTCATTTATTGTTGGGTTGATAATTTTAATGCATAATGACAATTTTTATTATAAATATCAACCGATGGATTCAATGGCATTACTATTTATTTCTTTTTTATTTATTTATAATTTGCTTGTATAATTGTATGTGTGTTAGTATGCCCTTTAAATAAATTGATTTTAAATTGTGTCACAAATTTATTGTGGGAAAAATTTTTATCAAGAAATTTTGAATTTAGATCCATTTTTCTGTCAATGGAGCCGATATTGCGTTGACTTTCAATATTTGGTCATAAAAATCCTTTTTAATATATCGCAGAGTATAAAATTTTATTATAGGGTTTTTTAATTCCATAAAAATATTTGTAAAAATTTGGATCCGCCATGGCTTTAATTTTAAAATGTAAATATCTCCTAAGCTAAAAAACAAACATTCCTCTTAAAATGCGAATCTGTTAAGACTATCAAGAGGTGTTTGAGTTAAGAACCCTGTTCAATATCGAGAAAATCCAAGTTAGATAAAATTATTCTTAGAGCCAGACTTATTGTTTCAATGCAATAAAAATTCCTATTTACCATTTGCTATATCGGTCCAATAAAAGAGTTACAAATCATTATCTGATATATCCTCAAAATTTACAAAGAGTCTGTTTGAAAATTTAATTAAACATATTTTTGAAAGTTAGTTCAAAAAAAGAATCTATGGCCCAAAATTTGAAATATTTTATGGTGACTGTACTGAAGCAGTCATTTGATTGTCGAAAATTGGACAACACTACTTAATTGACTGCTGATTAGGAATTTTAACATGGGCTTGTTTGAGAAGTCAACTTATTATCTTTACGATGCACAATAGGAACACAAAAACAAACTTACTATCTTCCTGGAATAATCTTTGTATCTTTATTACCCTTTTTGTGGTCAAAAGGACGATTGCTTACGTCTACTAAATGTATCTCATATGTATTTAACATTTTTTAAATATCAATTCAGGGGTCTTTTGTCGCCAAAACAACTGCAAGCCGATTCTCAAAATGTAAAAAATTCTTCACTAGTTTTTTATTATTCGTCGAATTATTTGTCTGAACTAAGTTCAATATAAAAATGTCATTTTCTATGTAGAGTAGTTCTAATGTATTGTTTGATTGAGTGCGTTTCTTTGCATATACAAAATTTACATTTATTAACTGAATATATACACATATTACGAGTGTATAATTTTATATCTTTATTGAATATTATAAATGGGATGGTAAAAGTAGTTAAAATTTTCTATTTATTTCATAAGTTAAATTAAAAAAAAAAATGATTTCGACATTTTAAAATATTTTATGATTTTATTTTTGAGATCAACTATAAGTTTAAATATTTATTGGGATGTATTATCCCAGTAGGACTGTAAGGGTTAATAAAATAATAAATTCATATGTTTATGAGTCAGTATGTCTGTTTGATTGGTCGTCTGTAAGCTGGTTTGTTTATGTGTATGTGTGCGTAGTTGAGTGTAATATATTGCGTTTGACACTTATGGTACTAAATCTACTTATAATAAATTACATTTAACCTTATAAATGTTTCGGTAAACTCAAAGGAAACAAAAACAAAAACAACAACACAAAAAGAAATAATTTTTGGAATGTTAAAAATATATACTTGTCTATTTATTATTTATTAGTTATTTTATTAAATTAGGGTCAAGTGTTACTAAGTTCTTATAACTTTAATGCTAATGACTGTTTGTATGTTAATTAATCAAAGTGTAAAATTGGTAGAAAATCAACCACGTATATACACAGACATTTTGTATTGGTCACACATTGACCTACATAAAAGATAACAATCAAGTTGATATCTAAATATCGGTTTATAGTGTTTGGCTTGGAAAGTATTCATATAACATGTATTTTTATAAAATTGGTAGTCTTCAATAAATAGATTTTACCAATATTGTAAATCACTTCGAACGATTTTTTATTTATCTCTTATTTTATTTTGATTATTAACGTTTCTTCTCCAATTCAATTGCTGTTGATACTTTTTCGCTTTTTTTATATTTAAAGAAATTAAAGAAGTTTTATAACAAAGTTAAGTGTTTTTTAAGTATTTACACAGTAAATATTTTTTCCTCAAAGCAAAACAAAAAAAAAAAACAAAAAATAAAAACAAAAATTAAAAAAAAAAAAACAAAAATAAAAATATGAAAATATATATATACACACACATACATACATACATACATACATACATACATACATACATACATAAATCTACATTACTGTTGAAATAATAAAAGTATTGGATATAATTTTTTATTTTAGAATCTTTATGATATAAAACAATACAAAATACTATATATGTATATACATATTTATGTAAGTATGCATGAATGTATGTGTGTAAGTGTTGAGTGTTTGATACCAATGTATATTTTTTAAAAGATGGACTAAATGAAAAGCAGGATGTACAGTTGGCTGGTGAATGGTTTGGTAAAATGTGGATGATTTGAGTGAATGTCGATGTGTTGCTTATTGTTCTTTTTTTTTTTTTTTTGCATTTATCTTTAGAATTTTATTCTTTGTCTTGACAAAGTTTAAATAGTTTTAAGCATTTGTTTGCCTTGTTGCGCTTAAGCTATTTGCAATGAAATAATTGAATGAAAATAAATACAAGTTTGAGAAGGAAGAAAGTTATTTGTTTAGGCATGGATACATTCACATTCACATTCAATTATTTACCAAATACGAAAAACTAAAACTCCAACAATCTATGCAATTGTATATTTGAAATTATGTTTAATATTATCGTCGACACTCTTTCATTTTCCATGCTAAGGAATATGCATAAAACGAATTTTAGAAACCCATGGTTCGGTGGTGGTAGTTCCCTAAGCCTTTCTTTAACAGCTGCCTTAGGATTGTAGAGTCATTATTAAGTTCTGTCATTCTACTAAGAGTACGATTACGTTGAAAATGTTTTTGAGTTTTTTCTTTTACTTTTTTTTCGAAAAAATATTTACTTTCAGATCTGTGTATAGAATTTTGTCAAGTATTATATTTAACGACTACTTTTTATTTTGTGTCCTTTTGTTTTGTTTTATTTTGCGTTTGTGTAATGTTGCTCATTGCACAAAGGAACTGGGAAAAAGTTAGCGTGAAAAACTTTTCTAATTTAAAATTCGCTTTATATACAAACGGAAAAGCTTTGTGCGTGTTGTAAATATATATGTTTTCCTTTTTCTTATTTTTACAATTTGTATCTGTATACTTTTTTACTTGTTTTTGTTCTTAAACCATTTTAGCCTTTTAACAAAAAGAAGAAAAAAAATTAAATTAGAATACACTTTCTGTAATTCTTTTATATTTGTTTCAAAATATATTGAAATTTCTAAGTTCACTAAGTAGAGTTTTTACCAGTTTTCTTGAATATAATTTATATTTAAATAAAAAGACATAAATGTTCTTCTAATTGATAACTTATATATATATATATATATATATATATATATATATATATATATATATATATATATATATATATATATATATATATATATATATATATATATATATATATATATATATATATATATATATATATATATATATATATATATTTTATTCTCAAATTATGTAAAGTGTTGCAACTATTTATTGACATTATTCCATTTTATTTAAAAGGAAATCGGACTTACTTCAATAACAAATATTTATTACCATTTTTAAATCTGTATTGAATTTTTTTATTTCACTCTTTTTCTTTTTTGTTTTGCTAAAATTTTAAGTTCTTATAATTTATCGTGCCACATGCAGAATTCTCTTTCAGTTTTAAATCATTGAGATGCTATTGAATTGGTTTTATTTTATTTTTTCAATTGCTGCTGTTTTTGTTGTTGCATTGAATGTAAAACAAAACATTCCACATTCACCAAATTTAACAATATGAGTATTTCGATACTGAGATTCTCTTCATTAAAAAATAAAACAGCAGCAAAAACAAAAATGAACTAAACCTATAGTCGGTCATTACGATTAATAGATAATTTTCAAATCAGGATAAATTTTGGGTTATTTTTATTAAAGACTATATAAGTTTAATGCGCTATGAGTAATTTGTTGTAGCGGCCTTATCCACATTTGGGCGTAGTATAGGTAAAATTTCAATAGGCTTGATTTTTCCGATTAAAATGTATCTATTGCACAAGATTTACGAGTACAGTAGGGCTTCAAAATAAATATAGAATTTTATATTCGCAAAACTTTATAAACGTACAAATGTGTATACATACATAAATGCATACAGAAACACATGTGTATATATTAGCATAAAAACAATGTATATATGTTTGTATGTATGTACGTATGTATGAATATATGAATGTATGTATATATGTATGTATGTATGTATGTATGTATGTATGTATGTATGTATGTATGTATGTATGTATGTATATATATGTATGTATGTATCTATGTATGTATGTATTGATTAAATTTTCATTCCTTGTTTTTTAATTTTGTAAAACTATCGACACATTTATCTTTTTTTGTATTGAATAAATCGTAATGTGTGTATTTTCATTGAACATTTTGGGAATTTTAACATGCATAATTAAAAAAAAATAATAATAAAATAAAACAAAACAAATTTTGTTTAAAAGAAATTATTTATTTACAATACACCAGTAACCAGCCTCTAGATTTGATTGAAAGCTATTTACTCTTCTTTTTGTTTTTTCTAACAATTACTTTTATAAACTATAATATTTTTAGAAACTTTTGAGTCTATTAAAGCCTATTTTTTTAAACTTTGCTAAAAATATTTTATATTTAAGTAGATTAAATAGAGAAACATCGTTTTAATAGTAAGTTAAACGTTATTTGTTATTTAGTATTTTCAAAATTGTTAAGTTTTATTTTATCTTCATCCAACATTTATAATTTAAAGAGTTTTTAATGTGTGTTTTTGAAAGTGTTTTTTTTTGCGAAATATTTTACTATCGATTTAAACACATGAGTTATTTTTCGATTTTGATATACTTTAAATAATATTTATGCCAATGAGCATTTGGAACTTACTTTTGGATCTCTTTTCTTCGTTTTTGATCCAAATTGATTCTTATATCACCAGAGTAACAATGACTATAAAATTTACGCTAAGTCCAGGAAGAGACGACAACAAAACAAATATCAATTTTGAATTATCTAAAAAAAAACATAATTGGCAAAAACACGCAGAGCAAGATCAAGTTTGTGGTATCCATAAACTAGAAGCAACATACTATTGTTATTAGCTATTGTTACCGTAACTATAAAATTTGTTTATTCGCATTTTCATTTTGTATTAATAACAATAGTTATTGTTGTCAACGCTAAAAATATTGTTATTCCAATAAAGAAATTTTGTTATTGTATCAATAGTAATTTGTATCGGCACTAAAACTATTTTTGTTGTCACTAAAAAAATCGCCATTAATTATTCCAATAAAAAATATTGTTAGTACAATAAAAAATTTGCTTGTTTGCATTATTTTGTTATTGATTAAAAGTATTTTCATATGAAATATTTTAATATATTTCTCATTTTATACATACACTTTTGGAAAATATGTAAGCATTATTTGAAAAGTTTTTGATATATAAATTTATTTATTTTAATTAATATATTCAGACTATATTTTTTTAATAAAAATAATTTTTTTGATAACAATTTAGTTGTTGTATATAAATAAATTCAACAATTTACATGTTTGTAATAAGAATAAATGTTTGCCACGAATGTATTAGTGTTTACGACGAACATATTGCGATATGACATTTCTCTGCATGTGAATATTAACTGCCGAAATCTATAGAACTACTGCCGCATGAATTTTAAAATACTATTTAACTGAAAAAATGAATGGCGGTTAGAGCCGCAACAAGCAAATATTAGTTGTCAACTTTCTAAACAGACAAAAAAATAAAATATCACAATGAAAGTTTTCTTATTGAAATCCAATCATTTTTCTTTTACTGAAAAATGTTAGAAATTAGAAAAACATTAAGCGTCAAAATGTGTCAACACCATCCAAAACTTTAAGTGCTTATGGAACATATCCCTTTTACGGATAAAATCAGAGCCGAAAAAAATACTGAAAAATATGGGAATAAAGATATGAACGACGATGGGTGATTTGCAGCATCTATTCGTTGGATTTATTAAGAAAGACAACGATTCCAAACCTTCTTCGGTTTGGCAAAGAAATGGCAACACTATTTCGACTGGAAAAAATGAGTAAAAATTTCCCACGTTATAAACAAAAGCTTAAGGAGACCAAAAGGAATATTTACGAAAATATTTAATGAAAATTTTTGTGAAAAGTCTTGAAATAAGTCTATTTATGCTATTATGGAGAATTTATTTTTTAGTTAAATTATAAAACAAAATATTAATTTTTAGTATAATTATCTTCTTAAATTTTATAATTTTTAATTTTATTACTTTTTAATGTAACTATGTACAGATAAGATACCCATATTTTGGTCTAATGCAAGATTAAACCCTGTCTTGCACGCATGCGTTTCAATGGATTTGTGTGCGATAAAGAATATATCGATATAATATTAATTCTAGATAGTTTTAAGATTATTGTGGTACTAAATCATTATTATGTGTTGAATAATAATAAAGTTGTTGTCTTACAAGCATTCACCGAGATATAGATATTGTATTTCTATTTTATATTTAATTTTACATGTATTTCAAAAAGGATTAGAATTTTTGAAAATTGTCTCTCATGTAGGAAGAGTGTAAACGTTTTTCTTCATTATTGTAAATTTTTACATTGAAACAAACTCTGTTATCAAACATGTTTCTTTATCCTATCAGTTTTTTTTTAGAAAAAAGGACATCGATAAGAATTTGTGTAAAAATGAAATAAAAAATATAAAACTTTTGAATAGAATAGTTTTCACAAATATTGTAATATACATTAAAAGCTATTGTCATTTTAATATAACTTTTAACCATTTCCAAAGCAATATTTGTTCATCATAAAAATGAATAATATTTATTTGAGAAACCTTATTTTATTGTAATTGAAAGACGTATAATTTGTTGTTTAATGGAATTTTATATACATCAACTATAATGACAAGCATTTTTATTACTTAATTTCTTATGTGTGTATGTGTTATACATAAAATTGAAATGGAAATGACAAAAAAAAAAAAAAAAAACACTTTGTGTTGAAAAAAACAAAAAAATGATAACATATCCGCGCCTTTCTATTTGTATGCTGTGTGTTTGTATGTATCAGAAAGATAATAAGTGTTGGTTAATACCCACTTGTGTAAGTGTTTCTTTTAGGATGTATGCTTCGATAAATTTGATGGTTTTCAGTGTATACAAATTCCATAGAAACAATAGGAAACTCAAAGATGTGGCAATGCTTCCACATTGAAAATCTTTTCATGTGAATCAGACTGAGACATACAATTTATTAAAGCTGCCAATTTAAAGTTTAATCCCCTACTTTAATTCTAAATATACAGATTTAAAAGTGACAATGACAAACCATAATCAGAAATGTTTTAATTATTTTCTTAAGTTCCTATGGAAATAATTTATCAAAGAAAAAATCACTGTGCTGATTTTTATTAAGACCGATATTAAATTCGCCACGGATTCAATATGCGTTACACTCCTTTAGAATGCTGATTTACTTATCAAGTTAAAATATATTTCTTTATATTATTATTAAACATTACATTAAAACATTTTACATTAAAAAAATAATAATAATAAAAAATTAATAAAAATAAATTATTAAAAAAATTAAGAAAAGAGTTTGAGGCTGGCATTTTTTATAAACTTCAATTGATTAGAAAATTTTGGTTTTTTACTCAATATTTCAATACAACAAGAAAATGGTGGAAATGTGGTGGTGTTGTGCAAATATTGACTAATTAAATTATAAATATAAAAATAGTGATTTTACCTCTCTATTTAAGAATATCATAATTACATCTTATGATATTCTTTAACGATATGTCAAATTATGTGAGGGTTAGTCGATTACTTCTTACAGGCCCCATACGAATCTTCTCCCAAATATCACTTTTGGAAAAAGACGATGACATTGTAATAATAGTTGATCGAATTAATATTAACTCGATGTGCGAAATGTATATATGTAATGAAATTATAAGTGAAATTGGAACCGTTATGACTTTTATTATTCGATAACCTTTAGTAATATAAACTTAAAATTCTAATTAATTTTCGTAAAGATGATCTTTATAATGAAAATTACCGCTTCGATAGAACTTTTGAAACTCAAAGGTAAATTATGTAAAAATTACTTTTATGCATGAAATTTTCAATTCGAACGTAATTCCTTCAATCTACAACGTAAGCATGATTTATTCTATATATCGTAAATATATATCAAAACAATGCTTAATGTATAAGGAAATTGAAAAGAAATGTTGTGTAATTCTGATTATGAATCTTTCAGATATCGCTATATATAAGTTATATTCCATAAAAAATGTGTGTAAACGAAATTTCATTTTATCCTTTATAGACTGATTTAATACAAGATTATGTGTGAGTGTGAGTAAAAGTGTAGTCAATATCTAAATACAAAAAAAAAAAAAAAAAAAAACATAAACAACATTAAACTGAAAAATGTTTGACTTATGTAAATTTTGTTTTTTTCTTTTTCACTCTTTCACTTTTATCACCACTTTAACATACACTCACCACTCAGCATGTCGTGTGAATTTGAATAAGCAACCCAGCAGTTTATCAGGTGACAACTGACTACAGAATTTAATTTATCAAAACTTATCTGAATCATTTTCAGGGTCCATGTGTACAAATAATCGCAACTCTTCAATTCTATTAAAGATCTAATAAAATAAGAGCTAATTACTTTATGAATAATTTGTGTTACTCTCCGAAAACAACTGGGATATACTTTAGTTTGTATGTATTTGTACAACAGGTGTCATGCAATAGTATAGGATTTCCTGATTTTGAATATCAAAACACAAGATGGAAAAGAAAAATGTAAAAGGTAAACTATGAAATGTATGTACGGCATATCAATAGAGTTTTCAATTTGGGAATCTTTATAAATCAAGTAATATTTTTCAAAAATATTAGTTGTGATTTTTTGTCGGATACTTGAATACCCTCCAAAAATACAAGTGAACAATAATGATCTATTTATAGCACAAAGATAAAATATAAATATCTGAATCGATTTAGCTAAAGCTTACTTTTTTGTACACTGAAATCAAAACTCATGATCCGAGCTGAAGGAAACTTGGATGGAACATACATACATGTATATCTGTGCACCAAAAAAAAAAGTTGTAAATCTATAGCCCACGAGTAATAGTTTGTATTTGATAGTGTGTGTATATATTGCACACAGGTTCATATTTGCTAGTCAGAGAGAATACGTGTGACTGCGTGTGTTGTGGTGTACTACACGTTTTTGGAGTGTCTTAATTAGACATTTTAAATGCGTTAACATTCCAGGATAAAATGCAAGAGTTTATCGAAACTCAAACCGAGAACTCTTGTACTCTTTCAGGAAAATAAAAAAAAATGTGATAAAAATAGAACTGTGAAGAAAAAAAGGATGTTTTATAGGTGATTTTCATGACTTTGCATTTTTCATAGAATAAAATGTATGTTTGTATAAAGACGTACATATATATGTATAAGTATGTATTCACATGTTACCCAGCAAACTTGAATGTAGCTTGTTTATGATACGAAAGTCTCCGAAAAATGTTTTAATTGGAAGTCACTGATTTCAGAGTAATAATATTTTTCATAGATTTTATTTAAATTGAAAATTTAATGAAAATAATATTTGTTTTAATCATACTTTTTTTAATTGTTTTATTTTTAAAATATATTGTAATTGATGTACACAAGGTATACCAAAAATTTAATTTGCTTTCCTTTATAAAAAATCCAGTCAATTAAATAATTAAATTAAATAAATTTTGGATTTGTTATTCCTTCGGGTATCTATGTAATAAAAGTATATTCCATGTTCACTGGGTATATGTATATGTATAAGAGGGTATACATACATACATACATACATACATACATACATACATACATACATACATACATACATATATAGTGTATCAACAAATTATTCCATATGAGTTTACTGAAGTCATGTTTAAGATTTATGTAAATAAGTTTTTCTTTTAAACAAATTATGTCCACAGGGTGTAATTTTACACACAATATTATAAAAAATTTTAAAGTAAACTTTTGAAATATACACAATATGCTCAAACCAAAGTAAGTCATAAAATATTTAAAAAGTGGAAACTTTTTAGCTCGAAAGTTTTTTATTCTTATTCTTATTCCTAACAAATATTCTTTAATATTTTAACAATATATTGATGTAAACTTAAACATAAACTATAATAATGTAATATAGTCTATAACATATTTGTTTTCATTTTAAACCAAACTGAATGCTAAAATAGTAAAATTTAAATATAAATAGCGAAATATATATGTACAAAATATATATTTGTATATATTAAAATTTATTATTAGAGTTATTAACTCTAAAAGAGTAAATTTTAAAAACAAACAGAACTTTCGAAACATGCAAAAATGCCATATTCGGATGAACTAAAATTGAAATACACACCTAAATATGGACATGTATATATATACATCACACTACTTTTTACTAGAGCATTGTAATATTTACATAACTTGTTGTGATAAAATTTTAATTATTTAATTTTTTAGATTTTTTAGATTTTTCTCATTTATTTAGCCCCGGTAATCATTCAGGTTTGATATGATTCAAGAATATATTTCTTGTTAGTGTTACACAGTGTTACTGTTAAAAATTTTTGAAAAGTAGCACAAAAAGGGAAATAAAGTTGCACCTAAAAGTTGATTTGCGGAACTAAATTCGCAACAGGTTTTTTTTCCAATTTAACACTATTTAATTTCCATTATTTCTTTTGTAGAAGTAACGTTGATAACTTTTTATAATTCAGTAGTTTTAAATATTAATTTCTTCATCCAAAATTTGTATTGGTAATTTATTGGTAATATCAAATTTGTTAAACCCTAAAAAGAAAATTGTAAAAAATGGGACAAAGAAGGGAAATTTGAAAAAGTACACAAAAAGTTACACGCAGTTGAAAATGTCACAATTTGCGACTTAAGTCTCATCAATGGTAGCATTGGTTTTACACACTGAATATCAAACTTATTATACTCCCATTCACCACTTGCTGGTTCCAACAAATCGAACTAAATATTCACATACATACTGCACTTATCCAAGTACACAATAATTTTGTGTGTTTATATGTGTTCGCATGTTGTTGTATGTTGTATGTTGTTTAATGCGCTTTATAGCTTTAATTTAACATTATGCGTTCATGTTCATTATCTAATCTAGACTTTATTAATGCCGTTTGTACAACAAAACGTTGTTGTTGGTCAATTTTTTAAAGTTGTGGTAAATATATATTTTTTTTAGGATCGAAGGAAGAATAATTTGATAGTTTAAGTAAATGTAACTCATAAATTATTTGAACATATGATTTCTATTACGAAGGGTATATATAAAAAATTGGATTTAAAATAATACTATTTTTTGATATATACATATTTATGTCATTATTATTGTAAATTATACTTAAATTAAACCATTTTTTTATATTAAATCTTTTAAATATTTAACTTGTATTTTATGCTCTACGTCTATAGGTGTTTTTATGTCAGAATAGTTATGAAGATAATTTTACTGGATTTTAAATAATTTTAATATTCTCCATATTCATTCATTTTCAGTGAATTTCATAACTACAAACGAATAAGCAAAGTTCTTGACTTAATCGGATTACGAACAGTTGACAGACGAGTAAATAAAGGAAACATTTATGTATTTGACATTTTGTGCCATAAATTTTGTATACGATTTATTCACAAAACTAAAGTACTCCTGCATGGATAAATATATTAAACCTGTCCAGATTTCTATGATTTTTATTCGATTTTCTGCTTCAAACATTTGATATGAACATATGAAAAATTTTAAATATAAACATTTAAATCAAAAGTTAATTAAATTTATGTTAATGAATTTTATTTTAATAAGATTTTAAAAAGAAAAAGAATACATTTTGATGCATTTAGCTGAAGATTGGTATTTTCGATCTAGATAAAAAATATAAATAGAAATTTCCGATCCAGATAAAAAGAGAAGAACGATATTATAATACTACATAGAATTTAAAATCCAAGACAATTAACTATTAGAAATGTCAACACAAATTAAATTCTATTTCCTTGAAAGTTATAATAATAATAAAATAAGTAAAATATTTTTGGGGCACAAATGGAATAAAATTCCTTATAATGGATATTAGCATATTTTTCAACTCTGCTATTAGGCAGTTCATCAGCTTATATTTATTCTTTAAATACAGTGTTCCAATTCTCCCAGTATTATGTGTTTATACTTAATGTAATTTGTTCAAATAACTTATACGTATAAAAAACTATTTACTAAATTCTAAATCTAAGTTCAAGCAAAGAACTTTCGTAAAAATATCAATTAAAACTAGACAAATTTAACTAAATGTACTACATTAGTATTCCTAAAATTATCAAAATCGGTTCAGCATTTTATATTTAAGAGGAACTTGTATAAAATGTGTAGGTTCTTGAGTGCATTTGAGTCTGTATATGTGAGTGTACAATTTTTATGTATTTGAAATGTACATGGAATGATATGATAGACTTTACCAATTGTGATCTTAAAGGTTATATAAATATTTAATAACGAATTTGTTGTTATTTTCAGACATACAGAAAAGAGATCACAAACAAATACATAAATACAAATCACCATTTTGAACATAAATATTCAAAATGGTTTACTGATGAAATTACTATGAAAAATTTTTCTTCATTTACAAGAAACTTAAGAATGAATTATTTCTTTTTCTTCGTTAGCGCTTTAAACCATTTAAATTTTTACTCTGTTTGTTGTTTTTACTAAAAATTATTAACAATATATTCTTGTCTTTATGTATGATTTGTTCACCAATGTCTATCATATCTGTATTTCCGCTATTATGTATGTGTTATGTATGTGTCTGGTTAGTATGTTTGTATTAGTAATGTGGTGTTAATTTTAACGCATATTTTACGTTTAAGTGGATGGAAAAAATGTATGAAAAAGAACAAAAAGTAGGTAAAACATATCACACAAAACACAAAACGTCAGCCAAAACTAAACTTACATTGTTGAACTGTAAACCGAAACTGAAACGGGGACTGAAATTGAACACAACAACTGAAAGGGAAACAGTAGCAGTTACATAAAATGCTATATATTGTGCTGTCACGCGTAAATTATTGCTGTCAGCTTGTTGAGTAAGGTAAAATGTTGAGTGTATACGTGTAAACGTTACCAATAATACGGGCTAAACTTTAGTTCTCTATCAAGAAGCGTAGGTTCAAAGAAGGCGTTTTTCGTATCTTTATTTAAAACTTTTAATTATTAATTTAGAATTTGCTTTCTTTTTGAAGTTTATAGTTGGAGTATTTTTTCAACCACTTAATTAAATATGTCAGAACTACTTGATACAATCAATGTAATTACGCTTCTGTTTGGGAATTTATCCAATATATTTTATGGTACAATCACCTCAGTTTTTAACTTGGAATTCTGTTAGTTTGCCAAAAGACAAAAGGAAAGAAGTGTATGTTGAAGTGTGTCAAAACACATACACATATAAATATACATACACACAGACACACACACACACACACACACACACACACACACAAAACAACATCAACATATTCGTATTTGTTAATATTAATTCCTCACAACCATTTCAGTTCTCCAAGAAATTAGAGTTAAAATGCCAACATTTCCAAAAAGATGATACTCAAGAAAGAATAAGCATTTATTTTTTAATTTATGAGCTTTTTCTTTTCTACATTTCTAATTTTTAGCCAAAGTCCGTTAACACCTTGCTTGCAAATGGAAGAAATAAAAAAAGGGGATAAATAAAGCTATTTCTTGGTTTTAGTTAGTGTTAATATTTTAATTTTCTTTTCTTCACTCCTCTACATAATTATCACTTTGTTGGAAGAATTAAAAGATACAGAGAATATGTGAGAGAGAGAGAGGGAGAGAGTGAGAGAGATAAAGAAAACATTAAAATCATTTGTAATTTAAACCATGAAATTAGTTTTAAAGTTGTTCGGGCATGTATATTGCTTGTATTAATTATGTTTGAAGGTTTTTGTTGCCGTTGCTATTATTATTTTTGTTGTTGTTGTCTTTGCTATTATTGTGGGAGTTGTTTTTCTTATTTGAATTTAACATGAAAAGTTTGTTTTTCCTTATTAATTACTCAGGGGTATAAAGAAATTTACATGTTTCTTAATATATTTTTCCCATTTTATAATTTACTTTTTTTAGATAAATAAATTAATTACAAAAAAAAAAAGAAAAAAAAATAATAATAATAAAATAAAATAAAAGTAATGAAGAAATAGTTATTAGAATTTTTTATTTTAAAATCCATGAGATTTTATAATACTGTTTCAAATCATAAGTTTTTCTCATCCAAATTTTCTAATTACTTAGAAATTTATAGTAGATTTCATACTTTTAAAGATAACAATCATCAATTTAACGAATAGTTTTAGTTTTTCGTTATAGAAAGAAATTGAATGAAAAATCTTGTAAAAGAATGTTTTATTTTAATAAAAGAGCTGTCAATATTTTATTTGATTTATGTTGATTTATGCCAACAATTTGTCTAGACAGTGTATAGATGTATGCATGTGTGTGTACATTCAGTACTATTTTCTTGTATTCAATTTTCAACCATTCACAAAATTTTGAAACATGACAAGTTTTGTGTCATTAATCTTTATTTCTATGTAATACGTATTCTTCTTCTTCTGCTTCTTCATCTTTTTCTTTTGCTGTTTAACTGTTTCATTTTCTTTATAAAAAGTAAATAAACAAATACATTAATACTTTTTTAGATTTTCTTTAATTTCTATTCCAAATTACAAAAATGTATTTTCCTTTTTTTTTTTTTACTTTTTTAGTTAAATGTTCTTAACTGATAATATCTACAGTCAAAAATAATTTTGTCAACAATGTAACCCAATAATGGAAATCCAATTTAAGACATGCCAAAAGGCATTCGTTACACCTAATATCTTTCCATGGGAATACAATTTATTTGTCAATTGTTAATGGAAACATTTAAATTATAATTTTAAAAATGCTGGTCTAATAAAAGTATATTAAAGAATATAATATTTAAATTAAAGAAGACTAATCCTTTTTGATTCTAAACATTATTAGTAATTTTTTTTAAGAATATCCGATTCAACATTTCCTTTTTTATATATATTATTATACATTTATTCTTTTCGATTTTCTTTCTTTGTATTTTATAAATTATAATTATAATATAATTTCATTTCCTCTTGAATATTTTGCATTTTTTTTACTAATGTCAACAATTATGTCTGTAAGGAAATGTTGCGATGCGTACTTTTCAAATAATTTTTATTTATTCTTTATTTTCTTATTTCCTCTTAATTCTTAGTTATTTTTTGTTTCTCCTTTTTTATTTTTTCTTCATTGTTTTACGGAATTACTATAGAAAGGCATTAAATTCGGCATAGTGTTGTTATTATAAGACAAGGCCTTTTTAAACATTTAAAGCCTCTTTTTATGCTTTTGTTCACTCTATTGTCTTTTTTCGTTTTGTAAAGTGATTTTTTTTTCTTAACACTTCATTTATGTAAGAGAGTGGAAATAAGAAGAAAGATATACATAAAATAAAAAAATAGAAAAAATAAAATAAATTTAATATGAAGCATGGAGTTAAAACCCCAAAATTAGCTTAAGGAAAAAACAATGCTGTTAAGATGGTGCTCATGGTCTTTGCACTTTTGTTAGGATTTAAAGCGTTTAATTTATTTCTATGGTAAGTCGTTAAAAAAGGAATAAAAAGCCATAAGAAAATAAAAAGAATTTTTGGTTGGAAGGGTAGAAAGTAGAATAAGAAAAAAACTGAGATAAATTGTTATAGGAGGCATTAATGGAAGCTAATTCTAATTATATTAAGACTTGCATTAATTTTCGTGGTATACAAAATGAAATGAAAATCAATACTTTCAATTAAAAAGGCAAAAAGTTAAATTGTTTCCTTTTAATTTTTTCATTTTTAAATTTAACATTGAATTTTTATTTTATTTTTTGTCAAAGAATTTTTAACATGTTCATTAAGAGATAAACGATTTTTATGTAAAATTGAATTTTCTTTAGTTTTTGTTTCTAAAATTTTAATTTGTTATCATTGATTAATTGATTGACAACTATAATAAATCGTGTCAGCTTGAGATGCTTTGTAGAAGGAGGAAAACAAAATATTCTACACCATTATACAACAAATTATGAACTGGCACTAAGACATGGTCCGTGTGAAATTATCGTCCGATTCTTATAAAATCGTTAAACCTAAGATAATCATATGCATAATTTTATCACGAAATCTCTCAATCATCTACCTGTAGAGTGTTCAGACAAATAGTGTCTGTATGAGTACGAATACAGAATTAATACAAAAGTTTTATCTATTATGAAATTAATAAAAGTTATAAAAAGTAAAAAGGCCGTAATACAATCCACTACAATGCATGTAAAAAAATTTATTGTATACAATATTACAAGTTTTTTTCTTAAATATAACACGAAGCAATTAATGAGTAATAAAATTAGTAATATTTTTGACTAAAACTAAACGATTTATAATTGATAATATTTAGAAAATTTTTTGCTTGAACTTAGATGTCGGTCAATATTTTTAAATATATAAGAATAACTTAAAATAAATACTCAGGCTTAATTTCACATACACTGCCAATTATTGTGGATGTAAGCGTACTAAAAACAGGCAGATGTACAGACAGACGGCCATAGCTAAATCGATTGAGATTTAATTTGATACTATATATATATATATATATATATATATATATATATATATATATATATATATATATATATATATATATATATATATATATATATATATATATATATATATATATATATATATATATATATATATATATATATATATATATATATATATATATATATATATATATATATATATATATATATATATATATATATATATATATATATATATATATATATATATAGAGAGAGAGAGAGAGAGAGAAAACTTTTAAAAATAATTAATTATTATAATTATTATAATTATTTTATTATTATATAATTATTAATTATTATTTTTATTATTGTTATTATTGACTTAACTCATTATTAAATATAATTCATTTCAACAGCAATTAGTTTATTGCTGCAACATTATTGTGTTATTGAATTGATAATAATGTAGTCTCCACAATATGTTTGGTTGACCCAAATGTTTTAACAATTATATTTTAAATTTTTATTTTGTAATATTTTACCATAAAAGAGAACCCACAACTGACAATTAAAATATTTCGTTAAATAATATATATAAGAATATTAAACGAATATTTATTTTTTGGTCGCCCTGGCTATAATTTTGTTTTTATATTAAGTTAAATTTTCTAAATTGTCGATGTGTGTATGTATATTAGAACATTAATAATGTTTATTATTTTTTTTTGTGCCATAAGCTTTTTCATTAGGTTGGTGATAATTTTTAGCCTCTAGTTTTGAATTATATTGTTGTAAAAATGTATGTTTTTGTAACTGTTAACAGAGATTATAAATTAATGACCAAATATTTTTGTTTATTATTTTCCAAAAATTTGTTCTTATGTATATGTGTGCGCTTAGGATTTTAGTACCATTTGAAATTTTAATACATACACACACATACATGTCTAGTATCAAATTCGGACGAATATATTTAATATACATAAATATGTAGTTATTATGTTTTGTAGTAGAATTTGAAATAATGTACATTTTGAAGAAATAATCATAATAATGCAAAAATTATAAAACTTGAGAATAGAGAATAGTAATTTCAACTTTTTATTATAATTTACATAGTTTTATTATTGTTGTATGTAGAGATTATTAACACAAATTAAATATTTTGGTTTTTCAATGACTGTGTTTATTTTGATTATAATTAACCACAAAATCATTGAATTTTATTTAATTTCAGGAAATTTTAACGAAAACTTTTAAAAATATTTAATTATAATTAAATTTATCATTATAAACCAACAAAACCACACAACAAAAGTTATAATAATGATTGTGTCTATAATAATAAATACTTTTTGTAACATTTAGCTTCTCATTTGTTGTGCATGGACCGCGATATTATACATAATAATCACACTGTGGTAAAAGTCACAATTTTTAATTAGAATTACAATGGATTTTGTTAAAAACTTTTAGTTAATATTTTAATGTTGGCATTGTTTTTCAAAAAACAATACTAAAACAAATCTGTCTCAAAAAGTCACACTGAACATTTCTCCTAACATTTACGAAGAGAGACAAAAAAATTCTTGTAAGCAGAAACTTAATATACAAATATTTGCGCTTTAATTTAAACGACTTAAATATAATAAAGAATATTAAAAACATGTGCCTTTTAACATCTCCCCGGAAAACTTAAAGATGAAAAAGACTTGAAGAAACTCTATTTTACAATGCCAATGGGCATATGTGAATAACTTTGAATTTGTAGCATTTTGAAAAGTTTTATTACGTCAACCCTAATATGATCACAAATTTTGATGAGATTTTATTGTAATAGAGAAATGATTATATTTTAGTTAATTTTGTTAAGAAAAAAAAAGTAAAATAATTTTTTATAAGACTATTTCGCACTTAAAAAATATTCATAAATTTTATTTGTATACAATAAGAAATCATTAATTAGCTTAAAATGAGGCCGAAATGATTGATTGAATGATTTGAATTATGATTCGAGGAGATATTTTGAAGTTACTGTTTGAGATAGAGAGATATTTTGAAGTTACTGTTTGAGATAGAATAATTATATATATATATATATATATATATATATATATATATATATATATATATATATATATATATATATATATATATATATATATATATATATATATATATATATATATATATATATATATATATATATATATATATATATATATATATATATATATATATACATTTTTTCTAATAATTGTAAATCATTTTATTTGAGAAACAAAATTTTATAAATTAATAATTTTGTACATAATATTTAACTCAAAACACAAATCTATTTTATTATAAAAAAGCAACAGCATTTATATATGTATGAGTTATACCATTCATTTTTATTAAGTATACGCCCACATTTGCAACTCAGGCATATATTAGTACGTTAAAATCAAAATTTGTGAAACTAACATGATTAACATTGTTGAGATATTACTGGATACCCAGAAATAAATTCGGGATAATGATAGCAGAGGAGTACTGGCTTCTTGAATGGACTTCTGAATATTATAATTCTTTTAATTTCAAAAGCTAACATCCTATAATATATGAAGAGACCTTTAAATAATTTTTAACTTGCTTTAATATGTGATTTATGTCTTATAGTTTTTATTTTTCTTCCCATTTAAATTTTCAACCTTAAAAAATGTTGAAAGATATTGATTCAGTTGCCGAATCCTCAATACCCTCCACTATAAATGCGTGTTAAATAATTATGTTATATTTCATACAAACACACTCACACATACTCTACAAATGTATACAATATATAAAGTTTTAAATGTAACGTAGGAATACTTAATAAGTCATAAAATTTGTTACATTTTTTCTACTGAACCGATTGATAATTTTTGGAATGGTATTAAAGTACATTCGGATTGATGATATGGCAAAATTTCATTATAATTTGTTGATTTACAATTTTATAAAAGTTTTTCGCAGTTTTTTTTTTTACAGATTACCTCCGATCTGGTTTATATAATTTAATATACTGAACAGATTTTGCGGGTTTGGCCAAGTTTCATTAAACTTTGTCAATTATTGTGGATGTGAGCGTGCCCACAACAGGCGGACGAAAATAGCTAAATCGACTCAGATTTTGATTTGATGGAATAATATATTCTTAGCGTCTCACACCGAATGACAAAGTTAATATACCCTTTTCACCACTTGTGGTTGCGGAGGGCATAAAAATACTAAGAATTTTTGTGTTTTGTGGCCAAAAGAAATCAATAGTCATTTCAATCTTAAATAATTCCTTCCTAATTAACACATATGAAATTAATAATTTTCTGCAAGGCTGTTTTACATAGATCATTTTGATTTTAATTTTAAATCCAAAAGACCTACAATGCTAAGTCCAGAAGTTGACACTGCTAATCACTGAACAAAGAAACACAATACACATTTTTAAAGAAAACGAAACGTTTCTTACATTTTGCATAATAAATATATCATTTTTGTAAAACATATATTCCAAGATTAACATTTATGATAAAAACACAAATGTACTTTTTGGATAGAACACTTGCTACCATTTGAAAGTTATTTTGAAATATTGTCTACATGAATTAGAAATTAGTAAATGTAAAAGAAATACTTGCAGCAGTTAAATCATAATACTAGTGCAGCATATTTCCCTTATAATGAGTGAAATCTCAAAAATGTGTTAAAATAAAAATAAACTTAAGTTTTTTTCTTTTATTGTATTTTATTTAAAATAACTATATTTTATAATAATAAAATTAAAAATTATAATAAAGAAAGGAAAGGTGAAATGAAGGTAAAATCTCATTTGACATTGGCATTCGTAAATAATAATTTATCATAATGTTTCATGTTGCATTGTGTTGTGTTGTATTGTGGTTGTATTTCATATACTATTTCACAAGATTATGTCAACATAATACTAAACTTGAATAACTCGAGTAATGTTCATTTAAGTTTTTTTTTTTTTTTAATTTTTTCTCGAAAATTATTTGTCAGTATTTGCTTTTTTTTAATGTTACTTTTATATGTATATGTATGTGTATGTATCTTAGCAAGATAAAAAGAGAGCAAAAAGAAAATAAGTTTCATTTTCAAAAATTTCATTTCCTTTATTTGCCTTTTGTGTTTGTGTTTGTGTTGCTTGTTAAGGAAATAGTAAAGACTTTTTTAATGAGAAAACTTTGTTTTTGCATGCATCTGAGTTAGATGAAAATAATAATAATACAGAAGAACAAAATGGGGAATAAGCAGCTATAGATGATGAATAACAAAAACAACAGGAAAGAATGTTAATAAATAGCATGTGTTAGGGTTTTTAATTTAAAAATATGTGAAAATTCAACCAGGAATACAAAAAAAAAAAAAAATTGCTTAAAATACAAAAATAAAATAAACCTTTTAGTCTTCCAATCATATATTTTGAATTATTTTATAAAAATCTACTTAAACATTTTAATATCAGTTCAAAGAAGTTAATAATTTATTTAACATTGATTTTCTCCGAAATTCTAGATTCTTCAAGAACGTATAAAAATATATAGAAAATTTTGATGACTGAAAGAAATTAAGAAAATGAAATTGAAAACCCTCGTATATATGCTTATTTACAAGAACTATCTATATGTATATATACTTACAACTTACAACCACTGTTGAATGTTGAATTTAACATTTTTCAAAGTTTTTGTATAACCGTGTTTTTTTGTTTTTGTTTTTAGTTTTTTTTTAAGAACAAACGCGGTTTTTCCATTGTTTATGAATCCAACAAAAGCAAAAAAGTAGAAGGCAACATAGAATATGTTCCTGATGTTGGTGATATTTGCTCAAAGAAACAATATCAGTAGGAAAAAATGAAGACACGAACGGAAATTAAAAAGTTAAAAAAAATACGGTTACCTACACATAAACTCGACAAAATAAATAAAATAAAATATATATTGGGTCAAATAAAAGGTTTTTGTTAACATGGATACATTGATATTTTGTTTAATTATTGTTTGAAATATTTAAAAATCTATAAAAAATACAATTCTTTTTATTTTATTTTTATTATTATTATTATTTTTTTTTTTAATTTTGAAGTTATCTCAGATATTGGGCTATAGCATATTATTTACAGAAACAATATTGCTGGATTTAAGTAGCGATTTGCAAATTATAACAGCTATGTCAAATTTATTTAGCTAAGACTATTAATATAGAAATGAGCGTGCCAAAAAAAAAAAGACAGACGAACGTACATACATAAGTCGGCTTATGGGATATTGGATTCTTGATGTTGCACACAGAATGATAAAGGTAATGTTGTTTATACCGACTTTCTATCAATTGTACTGAAATTTGCATCAAACAAATCCTTCTAATGGTAAAACTAGCTTTTCAAGCTATGATTTTTGTTATTAAGTTAAAAGACTAATGCAAATACATTATAAAAGACCCAATATTTAAAATGATATAAGACAATGAATGGCATGAATGGCAGAATGACTTAAAGTATTTGCTATCATCATTAATATTAAATATATATGTAGTTATGTAGATGTCTCATATTTGTAATCACAAAATACGAAAAGGTCAAAACATTTTCAGTGATAAAATATTCCAAGGTGTTGAGAGGAAATTAAAATATAGATTCTATGCACAGTGTAAAGAGACAAGTACAGTACGCGATATGTTTGTATATAAAACAAATAACATATTTTTACATTTAAACATTTTACAAAAAATAAATAAATAAATAAATAAATAAATAAATAAATAAAATAATAATAATAATATTTGAAGTTATTAATTTTTTTTACATTTCCTTTCGTTTAAAATAATATATATGTACGTATTATTTTCATCATTTAATCGTTATTTAAAAATAGTAAAGAATCAGAATGATATACTTATAAAGAAAAATATTGAAATATATCATCTTACACATTTAAAAAAAATCACGTTGATATTTGTTTAGTTTGATTTTGAAAAAAAAAATTGGAAACTTTTCTTATTTTATTACTTATAAATAATATTTCACAATTAAGAATGAGATACGTTGTTTCTTTTATGTGAATTTCTAGTATTAAAATGTTAAATATCCCTAAAATTGAATTCAGAAAATAATTAAAAAGAATCGAATCATAACTTTTTTTCTTTGTTTGCATGAAGTAAATAGTTACAGTAAATAATTTAAGAGTCTTAGAATTTTCGCATCACTTGTTATAAGGGGCTTAAATAAATAGAAATAAATAGAACCACAATTAATTATTTTCATATTTTAATTCCATTTAATACTATTTTCAAGAATTTCCATTATACAGAAGACTGGAACAAATGCATGTTGGACCGGAAATGGGTAGATATCAACCTTATAATATGGAAAAATAATATGGAAAATAAATTTTGTCAACCAATTATAAATTAACTAATTAAACAAAACAAATTCACTCATACATTCACAAATGTGTGTAAATGGACACACTCACACAAATGAATTGGGCTCTTAAGTACAATCAAGTATTTCAGATATTTAAGTTGAATTGAGATTACAAATTAAAGGGCAAATGCCAACTCTCATACAATAACAATGAATATTCTGTTTGTGATAATAATGGATACCTTATATACATATTTATATGTATGTATGTATGTATGTATGTATGTATGTATGTATGTATGTATGTATGTATGTATGTATGTATGTATGTTTTTGAGTTTATTAACATTTAAATTTTAGATACAAAATTTAAAAATTAATAATTTTCGGAAGAAGAAGGATTTTCTATATTCACTACCTAAAAGCTTTATGTCAAGGATGCATTTCATTTTAAATTTGTAATTAAATTTTAATTTTAAAATTGTGTTTTTTAATTTTTGTTTAACAATAAATTAAAATAATAATAACTCGGTTAAATGGAAATATAAAAATGGATAATATCACACTTAAAAAACAATATCATTTAGTGTTTGATTTATTACAACTAATCAAAGAATGTAATGAATGAATGACTGCTATATTGATGTATACTGCTGCTAGCAAAGACTTAACTATTCCTAAATGACTCAGCAACCTCATAACTTTTTCAAACAGACAGTTTGATTCACATACAAACGTACAAAATACCCATATGAAATGTCAACTGTAAAAAATAATAAACCAAAAAAGCAGTACAAAATTGAAAGAACAGTGAAAATTTAAAGGTTTTAAATGACCATTTCGCTACGTTGTACTTTGATGGAAATGTGTACGCCTGTTTCAATCAATTTAAAATGTTACATGTATAATGAAGTATATAAATTTCAGAACTGCTTTAAGAGTTAAATTTTATCAAACTAAATTAATGCTGATATTAAATATAGTTAAAATATCTATAATAAACTGAAAAGAATTAATATATAGAACGCCACTAATACCTAAATACTGTATTGAGTAATCTCAAATTGCACTATAACCTTTTAATATTTATCAAATTATTTCAGATAGATCAGTTTTTATAAGTTGAGTAGTTTTATCAGATATCGATATATTACTTTTTTAAATACACTCTAAAAAATTGCATGTAAATTTATTTTTTTTATAGTATGCAATTGGACTCCTACTATAAATAGGCTAAAATAACGCATTGATTTTCATTTCAAATTTTTACGCATTTTATATGTTTTAAATATACATCTATTATTCAGTATATAGCAACATTTAAAAATTTTTACATACATCATAAGTAATTTTAAATGAAAATTCATACTACTATATTTTATGTGTATTTTTGTAGACAAAAGTATGTAAAATTTGTATCAAACATTTTATGCTCATTTTTACACACATTTAGTCATTTTACATCATATCCCAATCATTTTATTAGAGTAATTTTACCTAACAAACTGAAAGGAATTATAAGCAAAAATTTGGAAAAATTTTTATATGATCCAAGAATACAGAGTTAAACTCTTTAAAGAATTGAAATACAAAGCGAATAAGAGATTTGTGATTTAGTGAAAGAAAATATTCAAAGTTCCGAATATGTATTTGAAAATTATTGAGTTATTTGTGTAAAGTACATGTAAACGTTCATTGACTTGTTCTTGCTTTATATATACGATGTAGACTATGGAAGTCTTAAGTATTTACAGAAGTCATCATATTTCTTGACTATTTACAGTTTGTACATATATTTTAGCTTCAAATGAATTTATATCTACATGTGTGTGATTAGTTTGTTTATTTCTTTCGTTATTAAGTTTTTTTAAGCATTTTTATGCTCTCAATATACGATACAATTCCATGATATTGATATCAGATGTGTTTTTCATCTTGCATTTAATGTTATGCAAATTTTTACTAATGCACCATAATGCATATCATGCACTTTTGCCCTGTTCTAGTTCCTTAAATTTCGCTTTGTCAAATTTTATATTTTTTTTCGTTGTCAATTTTTTTTGTTTTTATATTTTTTGCTATTTTTTTTGTTGTCTGTTATGTTGGATATTGTGTCTCATGTAACGACGATGTTTAGGAATTTTTTATTTCTTCTGTGATTTACAGCATTTCATTTGCAATTGCTTTGACATTGCAATTAGTTCTAAAAATCTTTTTCGAAAATATCTTCAACTCACTGATGACTTTTACAGTCTGCTATTAAGTAACTTTTCTGTTATTGGTATCTTTGTTGTTATTGTTGTTGCTGTAATGGAATTGTATGGTAATAAGTCGATTTAGTAACAAAACATGATTGCATTTAAAAACGATACAATTTGATTGACAATTTGCAAATTGTTTGACAGTCAACAATTAACTTTTACCAAATAGATATTAAAATAGAAAAAGAAAAAAAAATCGAATATTGTTTTAGATTCGATTCCATATAAAAACATATTTCAGGAATTGTGTACTAAATTCAACTTTTTTAAATTTGAAATTTGCATGCAATAAAAACTAAAGATATTTTTTTGCACATATTTATTTTAAAAGGATTTACTGATGATCTAAATAAATGTTTATATATCTAAAACGGAAATTGACTTTTGATAAACTTCGACGCATTATTCCAGACTTCCGATATTATATTTTTATGATAAATATAATGAAATAATTCAGGAAAAATAATAAAATAAAGGCAAAATGTTTGAACTTTACAATTAGTTGTTAAATTTAATTGGAATTAAAAAAAAAAAAACTTATAATGTTGATACAAAGTGATCACAAAATGATATTTATGAAAGCTAATAATTAGTACAAGACGAACTCTATTTGTTCTAGTTATATAAATCTGTGTATAAATAATTTTTGGTAAATATTTGTCTTACTAAGAATGATATAGGTTTAACGAAATATTAACCGATTTACCAATGACGATTATTCAATCCGAGCGAAATTGATATAATAGAAATATACGGTAAATTATATAACGGTAACATTATACTTGTGCTTTAAAACCATATGTTCATTATATAACTATATTACTACAGATGATGATAATAATTCGAAAGTATGCGTTTTTTTTCGCTATAAATCGTTATAAAAATTAATTTTAATTAACATAATTTTATTTTGTAAATTATACAGTTGAATAATCTGATATTTCTATACATGTGAATGTTTCTATATTTGCACACAAATAAACATGTGTAAATTTGTCAGATTTTCTCGAACCACAATTAACTTAGTAACAACCATAACAAAAAAAACACAATTGAATTGTGGTATTTAAAATTAATTTTAAATACTGTAAAATAAGTTGATTTGCTAAACACACACACACATACACAAATAAAGCTGTTTTTGGTTTTAGTTAATATATTTTTGAAAATGAATCTGTATACAACAGAAACAGGACGTATTTAAGATTCAATAAAATATGTGTATTCCCTGTTATTTTTTGTGAATTCAGTTCAATTCAATTTACCCATAGATCTTTTAAAATACCATTCAAATGTTTCTTCTGTAAAATATATTTCAGATAATTTCCGAAAAAAATAATGATTTTAAAAGGATTTTTTAATGACAAATATACCGCTAAATTTTGTGGTTGAATTTTATAAATTTTATTTAGAAACTTGTTTAGTCAAATCTGATATATTAATTACATTATTTTCAGATAATATATAATTCTGCCGAGCTTTCAGTAATTTGTTCTCATATAAAAAATTGGCAAGGATAGAAATCCTATATATTCTGAAATTTAAAAAACTGAATTTTACCAAAATTTTTGAGCAAAGAAAAAATGATAAAAGCACCAAACTACGGCCATATGAAACATATATTTTTTCGATATCTGAAGATGATACTGGCATTTGTCACATTCTATAAATCTTCTTATGCAACCTCTTTCTAAATTTATTTTAATTTATTAAATTGCAATTTTTATTAGGAGAATACACCCTACGTTCAATCGCATAATTAGAATCATATTGTTATTTCGTAAGGCAAATATTTCGATTTGTTCAACACATATAGTCTATTAGTTTGTTTTTACTAGATCAACCAGAAACCCAAAAATAATATGTAATCGCATGTCCTCAAAGTATATGAATGAAATTTTTTTTTAATTATTTAAACCATTTTAAATTCCATGTAAAATTTTGAATAGAATAGGAATCATATTTGATTCTAGTGACCTTGATTCTTATATTAAAAAACAATAAATTAATAAAAAATTGTCTTAAAGTTTTCCTCAGTTTTTCTACCAATAATGTCTGAATTAGTATTGCAGGCGTATCTTTAATATAATTTATTAATATAACTCATACGTACCTTTGTTATTTCATTATTATTAAGAAAAATATATTTTTATATATAATATATCTGATGCAATCTCTAAGTTCAAGTAAAAAAATTATTAAAATCGGTTTAGTAATAAAAAAGTTATGGCCAAAAATATGACTTTTACCAATAAGTGTTCATTGGAGGTGGAGGGTATTGGCGATTCGGAGATAGCCGAATATAGCATTTCTACTTGTTACTTTTTATTATCTTCCGAAATTTCTATGTATCTTTCATTGAATATTTATCTGGTAACATAAAGTCAAAAAATATAATATTTTATTTAAATTCGGATTCCCCAATAATTGTGATTTTGGATGATGAAATGAAATTGTGGAAGTAACAATTTGTAAAAAAAATTAACTTTATATTTAATTTAATTTAATTTACTTACTTTTTGTTTTTTTCCGATAATAAAAAATTAAAATAAAAAATTAATATATATATTTTACAATTATTAATTGTTTTTATTATTTTTTATCTATAATACAATTTATTAAATTTAATTATTTTAACTATTTTTAATATTGATTCAGTTTAATCACTTAGCTATTAATTAATTGTTTTTCTTTTTTTACTCTCCATATTTTTTTTATTTTTACTTTTATTTTAATAATTATTTACAAATAAATTTAATTTATTCATTCTTGTTTTTAACTAAATATTTTATTTATTATATTTTGTTGTTGTTTTTTGTTAAGAATACGTATAAAATTTCATAGATTGTTTTTATTTTTTTATTATTATTTTTTTTGTTATCCTTAATATACAATTTCCGATGTTAAAAATTACAATAAATTTTGTTTAATATTTACTTATTATTGATTGAATTATTTGTTTGGACTTGCTATAAATTGAGAAAGATAGATTTTGGTTTTAAATGTTTAATTACAATAAAGACTTCAAATGTACACAAAAGTTGATACTTAGAATTTAAACTTTAGATTATTATTTTCATTATTATTTATTTTTCGATCATTTGACACTGGAATTTGAATTTCATTTATTTATTATCAAATGAAGATTAGTTTCCTTAATACTCCAGATTAATTTATTATTATACACGCATTACAAATATTATCAAATATAAAACGGAAGTTAATATCAATCAATAATTTTATTTCATTTTATTTTTTACAACAAAAACAAAAATGAATTTTAACAAACACGTTTACTTATTCTAACCTATTCCAAAATGTTATGTTTTTTATTCTTCTTCTTTTTTTTAATTTATTTTCTTATACTAATTAACAACATTTTAATTTTTTTTATACTTTTTTTAATTTATTAATTTTTCATTTAGAATATTTTGTATGTTTTTGTTCGTTTTTTTCCTAATTCGGTTTATAATAAAATTCATTTTTTTCTTCTTTATTTGAATTATTATTAATTAGAAACAAAATTACAATAATAATAATGTTTTTTTGTGTTTATTTAGATTATTAATTTTTTATTTAATTGGAATTATTTTATTTATTGTAATTTCACTCCTTTTTTGACAATTATGTTTAGAATGAAATTTTCTCTATCAATTATGTTAGTGTATATTAAAAAATATTTACATAAATTGGATAAAAAAACTAAATATATGTATGTGTTTGTATGATTTATATGTATACTAAAAAATAAATAACAATCTTTTGTTTTTGTTTTTGTTTTTGTATATAAATTAATGACATAATGAGATTTTTTGGATTTTACAAGCTTAACTATTTTGTATATATGTGTATATATGTATGTGTGTATATTATATATGTATAAGTGTGTGTATGTCATAATAATATATCTAAATAAATCATAACTTGTGCAAATCCTGACATGCAGTCGTAACATCCAGAGTATTGAACTAAACGGATTAAGTTTTAAATGTCAGCATTGGTTTTATTCACTAAATTTATTTTTTATTTATTTTTTTCAGATGCAGATTCAGATTCAAATTCAAAATACAATATTTTTAAAATCGTCAGTTCGAAAATATTTTGAGTGGTTTTTATTTTGCTGGATTTAAATGCGTTCCATTAAAAGGCAGTTAATTGAGTTATAGTTTTTGTTTGTTTGTTTTTAATGACATCTTAAATGTTGTTGTTTTTCTTATTTGTATTCTTAAAGGTCTCTTGTTTCCTTTTTATAAGTTTTTTTTTTTTTTTTTTTTTTTTTTTTTGTAAAATATTTGTTGTTGTTTTATATCAACATGAGGTTACTTTGAATTGATTTAAAATGTTATTTTTTTTTTGCTATGAATATTTTACTTACATGAGGTTCATTGTCTAATTTTTATTATTGTTGAGTTTTGCATTTTTAGATCACATTTTATTTTGCAAAAAAGTTTATCGTCAGAATCGTGTACCATTGTTACGATCTTGTGTCATTACAATACTTTCACCGTTAATTTGATGATGAAGTATTTCTTCGGGAACGGATTTTAGAATGTTAGAATTTGAAGGCTGAAAATAAAATAAATTCGTTTTTTTGTTTTTAATAAAAGATAGATTTATTAGAATAGATTTTATTATTTTATTATATTTTATGTAAAATTTATTTAAGTTTCTCTCTAATAAATTATTTATTATCATATTTATGTATGAATGTATGTATTTTTTATTATTGTAATAATGAGAATAAAAATGAAAATCATATTTACCGCTTCGTTAAGATAGACACCTGAGCCTCCCATATTAGTGACAGGCACAACACTGCCATTTCCCTGTAAATTTAAGATACCTCCACCCACTCCACTTGATGAACAACTTGATACTATGGACGAAGGTGGTAGCGTAGTTGTTGCTGATGGTGCTGAATGTGTTGATGCTGCCGAAGGCGATTGTGGTCTCTTATGGGACGCAGAAATGATGGATTGTTGTTGGGCACTATGATGTGAGATTGGTATGTGAACGGGCAACATACCAGTTGTTTGCAAGAGACTACCGCCACCTCCTCCTCCCCCTCCTAGAACTCCACAACCACTACCGACATTAGTGGTATGGACATTTGCTGCAGACACAGATACCATTGCTGTTGTTTTATTTTGAGATTGTGAAGCTGAAACTATTTTATGCGCATACATAGATGGTAGTGGTGGTGGTGTTGTAAAGGTGGCCAATTGTGATGGATGTGACATTGTGACACCAGTAATGGTATTTGTGGCAAACATAGGACTCGTCGAGTACATGGGATGATGAGCAAGATCAATCTGTAAAAATTCATACATGCAAACATACATGTATGTATGAATGTATATACATATTTTTTTACATTAATGTTATGCATGTGAATTTTATGAATAATAATGTAGAAAATACTAATCAAACAATACATCTGCGTAACTATATTCATATATAGTACATTACTCATATTTGTCTAGTGAATATATGTATGTGATGATATTACACGTATATCTGTTATTGAATATCTTATAGATATTCTACTGAGAGTCTCAGTAGAAATTCATACATATATTTATATGAATGTATATAAATATGAGTAAATATGAATGTTTAATTCAGTTGTTAATAAAAAATAGAAAATACTTAAATAAACTGAGAAGATGTGAATTTTATGCTGCGCTATAACATTTGTTTATTTACATTTATGATTTTCTATTTCATGATTATGTTACTACAATCTTAACTAATTGTCAGACTGACTGAACGAAGGAATAAATAATCTTTAAATTTATTGATTTTATTTTGTGTTTTTATATTTTATTTAGAAATGATTGACATTTAGAAAAATTTTGCAAAATTTTTAATGATCTAAGTTTCGCTGAATCCTTGAAATAGTTAAGAAAAAAATTATTTATTTTTATTGTCTGTGATATTAGAATTTCTTAAGGAATTTATACATTAGTTGAATACCCGGATATAAGACAACTTGGACCGCTTTTACTGTCTTCACAAAACTCATCAAATTCGCTATCAATCATGGGAATTACCTGTGAATATATATTGGGTTCTGCACGTTTTAAATCTGTTTGTCTGGGACGACCTAATGTGGCACTGCAATATGGTGGCATCCTCTGGACTGTTGATCCAGATATGTCAGCATGAGATAAATCATTCTGCAAATAATGATTCAATTGTTACTTTTTTTAATAATTTTC
The DNA here is from genome assembly GCA_004302925.2 of Cochliomyia hominivorax. Lineage (NCBI taxonomy): Eukaryota > Metazoa > Arthropoda > Insecta > Diptera > Calliphoridae > Cochliomyia > Cochliomyia hominivorax. The sequence goes on along the minus strand of PYHX02000494.1, from coordinate 354,837 downwards.
ATATTAATTGAGACAAAAATGTTCTGCCAAAAACTGAACTTTTGGTCAATAATTGATACGAATAATTTATTTTTGTAAAATTAGTTAATTTGATAACTTTAAAAATTCAATGATCAGACATTATCACTTGACGTTTGAAAAAATAATTTGAATATAATGAAATAATATTATTTCAGTTCAATTTTTAATAATACCAATTTAAAATTTATAATATTTATATATATAAAATTTCCTAATTGTGATGACAAAATTACTTTGATTCCAAATTTGGATCAAAATTAATAAATTATTTATAAAAGTGGAAAAAAATTATGTTTAAAAATTGATTCTGTATTCGAAAAACTTTGTATGCAAAATTTATATTCAAAAATCACATCTTTAACATGATAAAGTCTTCGAAACTGTTGGATTGATAAATAAAGAATGGCAATCTTAAAATAAATCGGAATAGAGGAAATAAAAAAAATGATTATTAACCTTGTTTACTTGTTGTTGCTGCTGCTGTGCTTGAAATGCACTCATTTTGCTAACTGGTATTAGAGTATTATATTGTACGTATTGGCTATGATGCGGTGCTTGTGCTGTCGATTGTTGTTGCAAATGTTGCTGTTGTGACATTTTATCGACAACGGCATATGTAGGTATTACGTGATCATAAGATGTTGATGATGTTATTATTGCATTCTGTTCAGCCATGGCCGCTGTAGCATAAGCATGATTATGAGCACTAGTTGTCCACTCATCATCTTCATCATGTCCATCTGCTTGTGGTTAAGGCAACAATTTTGTATACAAGTGAGTTCAGAAATGTTTCCTAACAAGGAACTAAATACAAACCTTGAGGTATAATATCGGGATTTTTATCAATACTATCTAAACTACTCGTTACATGACAATTTCCACGACCATTATGAGTATCATGACCATTGTGTAGTGACCCTAGACCATTATTATTACGGCCCTGAGAGGTTGCTGTCCCATGCATATAATTATTACGATCTCTTCCTGATGAACCTCTCATACGTACAATGATTACAATAATGAGTGCAACCAAAATTATGCTGACCATAACGCCAACTAGAATTCCCAAAAATGGACGTATGTCCTCTATTACTGGTGTATATGCTAATGATAAATCTAAAAATATTGTTTTAATAAAAAGATAAACATATTTGATTATATTCAATGAAAGAAACTGTAAAAAATTGCTAAATGAAATTAGTAATATATACACAGTACATATATGCACTGGAAAAAAATCGAATGTAAAATTAGCCATGAAAATTGTTGATATTAACCAGTGTTGATTTTTCGGAAATTAAATTAAATTCAACATTTAATGCGTTCTTGGTTTTTGGTTTACAAACCAAAATCATTCGATTTAGAAATAATCATTTCTAGAAAGAATTTGTTAAAAATGGATTTATTGTAAAACAATACAATAAATCCATATACAATTTTTCATCAATGAAGCAAAACCGTAATTGAACAATTTGGAATCATACGATGGATTGTTGTTGTGAGAGTATGGAATAGTTACAATTTAATATGGTATGAATATATTTTTTTCTTATGATTGTTTTTGTAATTGTTAATTCATAATTAAACTCCCATAGTTTAAAATATATGTATTTAGGTGGAAAATCTCTTGTTTGATATAAAAGTGTATATGGATTTTTATCTTATAAAGGTTTAAGTTTCTTACTTTTCTTTTTTATTTTAGGTTGTGTTAAATTAAAGGGAGTTTGAGTCTCATACGACTTTTTGTAAGTAATCAAAACTGAAAATTTAATAAAAGAAATAATAACAATTTAAAAAATATTTATGAAATAAATAATAATAATAATAATAATAATAATAATAATAAAATAAAATTACATATCTAAAAATATGGAATAGATATGTTTTTCCTTGCTACAACATTTTCTAGTCAACTTAGATACATTTTATATTTCATTTACCATTTATCATCGTAACTTGTTAAATAATTCTGTAACTTTTGTGTCGTTAAAAATATCTTAATGAAATTTTACATAGTCAGAGCTGGAATGTTTTTGAGTTGGTTTGGGGCCTTATATGTTCAGAGACCCTCTTAATTGACTACCTCGTTTATGTTCGATTTTCTGAAAATTCACCAAAATCTATTTAAGTGTTATTTAATAAAAGTAAAGATATTATAGTTGGCCCAACTATACAATACCCTACACCACATTGTCGATTGTAAATTACAGCTACGAAAAATGTATGAACGTTATTGGTTTAAGCTTAAAAGTGCAGTTCATTTTTAGATACTTATAATTCCATTAAATTTATGAGGTCTAAAATAAATTATGTTCCAACCTATAAAATAAATTATGTTCCAACGTATAATTTCACACATCGAGATTTTCTTACATTTATCTTAATTAGTTATTACACAAGGTTTACATGGAGCCGTCCAGACTGAGAGACAGACGTGTGGACATCGTTAAATCGAAACAGAATCAATTTCTTATACATAAAAGTATAAGAAACTCATAATAGCTATAGTGGTGTGGGGTATAATTACTCAAGTGAAGGAAAGTTTCTTACAAAATTAGATCCTAAAAATTATGTTTAAAAAGCTTTAAATAAAAGCTTTCCTGTTTTAAGTTTTCTGAGTTGTCACTGAATTTTAGCTTTTCTACTTGAATTCTTTCTGATCCATATATTCATTAATATGATTTACATTAAGTATAAATTTACTGAATTTTTATATTAAAAAATTCTGACACAATTGTTAGGTATGAAAGCTTCTTCATTTTAACGAATTTAATTATTTTTTTAATTTTTTCTTATTTCCCTTTCCATAATTTTTTATGTGGGAGTTTCTACTCATTTGTCTTTGCAAGCGAGGGAGTAAAAAATTTTGTATATAGATGGTGTAATTACAAGCTTGGGTTATCTCTTATATTTTCGAAGATTCAAGTCGAAATAAATTTTTAACCCATTTTTAGATCTGTTTGTTTTTATTTGTAAGATGGAGGACTTACTCTACGTCCTAAATATTTTTAAAATAATGTGCCAGATTTCCTATAAAATTCTTCAAAATATTGATGCTATAACCATATAAGTATATGTGCATTCTTTAGAAAATTATATTAAACTCAATTTGGAATTAAAAAAAACATGTATTTTGGTGATTACATTTTATCACTTATTAGACCATGTTTTTTCATCTGAACGTAATAATTTTTGAAATCATTTTTAATCATATCTAATACATAGTTACATGTGTAAAGTAAACACACAGAAATTATTTTCTGTCGGATAATACTTGTAATAATAAGGCGATCATTTAGGAGAAAAAAGTCAAAATTTTTAACTTGATTTATACGGTTTAAGATTTTGGGCAACATAACCGACATGGTCGATTTAGAGGGTTACTGATTATGCTCCTGAATATGTAGAGGTTTGTGTTCCTCCCAAACAATTTTAGAAAACTGTGCAATATTTCTTCGGTTCAAATGTTACAGAATTATTTTCAAAATTTTAATTTGGACACACTGTGCAGTTTAAATCTTTTATTAACTTCCGTTCTAATTTAAGCGAAATCAAGTTTAAAAAGTTGTTTCAAAATCTACATTATTAAGGGCAAAGAAAATAATATTTAGAATTACATATTCTCTCACAATGTATCTAAAATTGAATAAAAAATTATGCTCCACAAAATTGTGTTTTCGTGTGTAATAAAATTAATTAAAGATTTTTATTTTAAAAAATAGAATAATAAAAAAGTAGAATATTACCTGTTTGCTTTTCAGGATCCTTAAGGGTGTAGACTTGTAATATGGTAGCATTACTTCGTCCTTTGCTATTATGGGCCACCAAAAATACATTATAACCAGCACCTGGTACTAAACCACGCACTTCGAAATAAGGGGTTCTAAGGTTTTTTCCCGAGGATAATAAAATTTTTATTTCACAATAATTTCAAAGTAGTGAAAACGAAATTTCAATGTAAATTGTAAGCCAAACATCAGATAAATTAAACGAAATAGAAATAAAAGTAAAAACATATAGAAAATGAGTTAAATAATGTTATGTTTCCTAATATATACATTTTTAAGTTAATTGTATAATTTCACTCACTTTGATTTGTATATTTTTGGATGTTTGGTTGTGCCATTCACATAAACTTCCATAATAAAATCTTGTTGTAGACCGCCATCAAAACCTTCTACACACTCAATTTGAAAACCAGTTGAAGTTTGATTAAGTAGTGTGCAATTTAGCAATGGATCAGGTTCACCTACATATTAAAAGTAAAAATCACTTAATTTATTCATCTTAACTGTATCTAGTGTTGGTTCAAATTATTGTATTCTAAAATATTATTTATATTGGTCACAACAGATTGACTTGATTAGAAATGAATAAAAAAAACAACATCAACAACAACAACAACAAAAACAATTGCCAAAAAATTTGTTTCAGCACCATCATTTCATTGTTATTGCTACAGAATAAAAGTGTTGCATGTAAATTAAAATGTTCATTAGCAAAAATAATGGAGTGGAAATTTTAAATATAAAATCAAATGGAAACTGTGAATCAATGAAAAAGTTAACCACATTACAAGGTTCCGAGTAAACGTAGATTTTTTGTGAACATACGTATATATATATATATATGACATACAAATAACTGACCGAGTGACTAACTGACTGACTAGAGGATGGTTTGTTTGTCGATTGTTTCACTGGCCATTTCCGTTTTTATCTTACGCTTGCCTGCTCTTTGTCTTTTTGTTCAATATAATGTCATGGAAATTGAAAAATGATGTCTGCATATAAAAAACAAAATAGGCTCTCATTATGATATATTAGCATAATGAAACAACAACGACAAGAACTACAAAAACAATTAACCACGCCTTTTTCGTTACCACTGATGTATGAATGAGTATACGGTTGAATAAACACAATATATTGAGCGATACAGTTTTACACACATGTATTCTCACTAACACTCAATGTTTGACTTACCTGCTGGTGTTATTGTATAAACACAAGGTTCTGTTTGATCGCCGATTTCATTACTAGCCCAACATAACAGAGTTCCATAGTCCTGTGAAAAGAATAAAGAAAAAATAAAAAAAAAACAAATTGACACAACAAAATTAAAAAATATATATAATGAAGCTCATATGTGTGACATAAATTTGTATGCTAGAACAGACATATTCAGGCATACATCAACAAATTATAGGCTGACCGTAGTGCTAACAAAAGCTTTCATTGTAAGAGGTTAAAACCGCAATCCATTTGGAAAATTATGCGAATCTATTTGAAACTGAATGATTTATCACTTGACTAACACACACACTCACATACTCATATTTATAAAATAAAAGATATATTGCATATACGCACATTCGTACATACATACACATACACATAACATGCATGTATATATATGTACATAAATGGATGATTGTATATCATTTGACCATTTATATACTCCTGTGTAGTACACATTGATTTACACATATTTCACCTACATGTAATACATGTGCGTGTGTGTGTATGTATTGGAATTTGTGTGACATCATTATCATTGTTAAAACAGGACTTGTAACTCTTAAAGTAAAAATTAATCATTTTGATTTTTCTTTTGCTAAATTTCCTTTAAGTGAAATCATTTTCTCCCAAAAAATTTAATTTTTTAAGAAAGACAAAATAGTGAACTCTAAAGATACAAAAAATTGATAACAAAATTTTAAGTGTAACTAATTCTATGTATTCGGGTATAAAACGACAACAAGGAACTTACATTTTCCGTCATTGGTGTATAATGTGCAATACTTCGTCCACGATCAATGGCTATAAGTGAGGCTGGTATATCAATTGTTTCACCAAGTGTGGCATTGAATTTCCACACATATGCTGTTTCCGGTGGATTTGCTTCAATTTCACATGCAATTTTAACAGTTTCATGACGTCCCGTGCTATAGACAACTCGTTGTCCATGTCGACATACAGGTGCAACTGTCCAAAAAATGATGTTTATTTTATATGGTTGTAGACAGGGGAAAAATAAAAATATAAAAATATATTTATGAATTTTAAATAATTTTAAATAATCAGTGTAATTCATTCAAAGATTCTATGGGAATTTTCATAAAAACAGATATTTAATATTCAAATCGTTTTAAAGGAACATAATTCTCTGTAGTTTTTTTTTTTTTTTTTTTTTTTTTTTTTGATACTTAAGCCAGCCGAAGCACATGGAATAAAATGTTGTATCAGTATAATAAACTGATACAACATTTTATTTATGCTACTTCGTATCTTTATCAGATATACTTCCGAATGTTTTATACCGCCAGAACAATGACAAATAATTTCTTAGTTTCTCTACAACAAAACATTAACACTGAGACTTTAATTATAAAGCATTTTATACAAAAAAATGTTTGTGTAGATATGTTTGCATACATGTGCATTTGCATTATTTACATTGTTTTTATATAAAGAAAAGTGAAGTAAACTTTCTCCATTAAAGTAAAACTCGTTAAAATTGGACAACTGGCAAATAAAATTACATAAAATTGATCCGTTGTCCAATTTAATTCATATTAACTTTGAATTTTGATCTTTTAAATATGTTTATTCTATTAAAAATATTTGTATTTTAATATAAGACCAATATCTGTTTTTTATATTGCAGCGTCGTAGTATTTGATAAAACTAATAAAGAGTTGTAGGCTGATGAGGGCCTTGTCTCAAAAATATCTGATGTACATACAATTTTTTTCAAACCAATTTAAACTTTGATAAAATCTATAATTTTTATTTTTTCTCAAGTTTTATATTATGTATACATCGCTCATTTCACGCAATACAAAAAACGATCTTTACTGGGGAGTTAATAGTATATAATATGTTTAATGTATACGAAAAGGTTTGTGTAAAAATTTTATCGTAATTCTACTATTCATTAACGGTCTTCAAGAAATATCTTTCCATCAAAACTCAAACATATATCTTCTGTAAAGTTTTGATCATCTTGGAGCAAATGGGTGATATCTGAAGTAACAAATATTTGTTATAATCTAGGAATCCATAATATATCAATAATTGATTTAGATAATCAATAATACTTACATCGTATATCCAAATGTACTGGATTACTTTCTCCATCTCCTTCTCGATTACTTCCTACGCATGTGTAAATGCCACTTCGTGCTCTGCTCACATTTTGCAAAACTAAACTTTGATTTGCAACGATGATTCCTTCACCTATATTATTTTCTAATATATTTCCCTTTATTTATTTGAAGGCAATATTTAGAAAGAGACAAAAAACTATTATTATGATCTTACAGGTAACATTATTTATATATTATTGGATCAAATTAAAATCTTCCAAATATCTTCCAAAAAATGTATGCAATTTTCTTATTGTCATTCAAGAAACAGTTTGTATTTTTGAGTGTAAATAACTAAGAGATTAAATGTTTATTTTTATTACTTCTTATCTTTATGTTGTGAAGGATATTTAAGATTCGAGTAAGCCGAATGTAAAAAATAGATAAAATATTTAGACATCAGATTTGAAATAAACTTGCAAAGAAAATTAAATATAATTATTTTCTCCATTCCGTAAATTGAAAATTAATTCAGAGTCAAAAGTTAACATTTAATGTAAATGAGTTTCTTATTTGTATTGCTTTTAGGTTATGCACGTTATTCGTTTTAATCATTTGCTTTAGCCATAATTATATTATAATTTTTCAATACAAATTTGGGCCATTAGCAAACATTAAAGCAGATTATGGAGAAAAATCCTTGATTGATATATATATATATATATATATATATATATATATATATATATATATATATATATATATATATATATATATATATATATATATATATATATATATATATATATATATATATATATATATATATATATATATATATATATATATATATATATATATATATATATATATATAATGATATTTGAATGAAAACATAAATTTAGCAAAATTTTCGCTTTTAAGCAGTTTTTACATTAATATCTATTGATTTTAGTGTACAAAATATAATATATATCCTCCACAAGTTGATAATTTTCCACAAAAAATTTTAGCAATTAGCTGAAATTGTCATAAATTTCATATTTAAACTTAACTGTTCTAATTTAAATCATTTAAAAATCGGTCACTATTAAAATTCAAACACAAGTGTAATTTATTTACTTACATTATGACGCCAACTAACATTATTTATCCATGGATTTGACTTGATGTTACATTCAAAAAACACATCAATACCTTCGCGAAATGTTGAATTCATTGAATTAGTACCAAGTTCTAAAGTAACCACAGGAATATCTAAATTAAAAAAATGATGTATGAAAAATAAATTGTATACATATAATATATAGTATAGTATAGTATAGTATAGTATAGTATAGTATAGTATAGTATAGTATAGTATAGTATAGTTAGTATAGTGTAGTATAGTATAGTGTAGTATAGTATAGTATAGTATAGTATAGTATAGTATAGTATAGTATAGTATAGTATAGTATAGTATAGTGTAGTATAGTATAGTGTAGTATAGTATAGTATAGTATAGTATAGTATAGTATAGTATAGTATAGTATAGTATAGTATAGTATAGTATAGTATAGTATATAGTATAGTATAGTATAGTATAGTATAGTATAGTATAGTATAGTATAGTATAGTATAGTATAGTATAGTATAGTATAGTATAGTATAGTATAGTATAGTATAGTATAGTATAGTATAGTATAGTATAGTATAGTATAGTATAGTATAGTATAGTATAGTATAGTATAGTATAGTATAGTATAGTATAGTATAGTATAGTATAGTATAGTATAGTATATAGTATAGTATAGTATAGTATAGTATAGTATAGTATAGTATAGTATAGTATAGTATAGTAGTATAGTGTAGTATATAGTATAGTATAGTATAGTAGTATAGTATAGTATAGTAGTATAGTATATAGTATAGTATAGTATAGTATAGTATAGTATAGTATAGTATAGTATAGTATAGTGCAGTATAGTATAGTGTAGAATAGTATAGTATAGTATAGTATAGTATAGTATAGTATAGTATAGTATAGTATAGTATAGTATAGTATAGTATAGTATAGTATAGTATAGTATAGTATAGTGTAGTATAGTGTAAACATATAGACAATTGCATAAATAATTTACGGAGAATTTTTAACAAGATTTCACTTTTATATTTGCGAGTAAATAAATTTTTATATTCTTATAAATAATATCAATAAATTACTTTTTTATTTATTTATTTATTTATTTTTATTTATTTATTTAATTTTTTACTTGATTAAATATTTTTATTTGATTAAATATTTTTACATAGTTCACTATATTTTAATCCATGTGATTTTAGAAATCCCTCGGGATTTTTTAGTTGTTTGCTTTTGTATCTTTTAAGCTAATTCCCAATATACAAGTTCTTTATTACATGTATATGTATGAATGTATGAATGTCAATATGTATATAAAAGTGAAATCAAGTGTTTAAACGATTCCTGGCCTTCTAGTCAGTTGATTTACTTTTCAAGGTTTTTCAAGAAGGGTCAATATAATTTGTATAAACTAAATTACGCAAAAAGAGTAAAGGACTTCTCTCATATATTTACCTTTAGATTAAAATACTTATTTTATATTTTCGTTTATGTTCGACGTTGTTTTTCTTTTATTGTGCATTGACGTGGAAGAAAAAAATGGTCAAGTGTTATTTGTGAATAAGTTAAGTCGTAGTTACATAAATATTTGTTATCTCAATCCACTATAAATGAACAATAATGAAAAGTGTAAAATTAATCAATACATATATTTTTGCATCAAATCAAAATCTGAGTCGATTTATATCTTTCTTCATCTCTCTGTTGTTGTCACGCTCACATCCACAATAATTGGCAGAGCTTAATGAAATTTGGCCTTAAAAGTTTCTTATTTAAAATCAGCAAAAATGGTTTAGTATATTAAAAGATATGGATCGGTTCAGTAGAAAAAAATTATAGCCAAAAATATTACTAATTTTATGAATGATTAAGAGTTCCTGTGTCATATTTAGTAAAACTTGTGTATATTATATGCGATTGTGAGTGTACGTATAATGCGCATGTATGAAACATAATATATTTACATTACACGCATTTGTAGTAGCCATTTTTATTTGTTTGTGTTATGAGAATAAAAATTTATTTCGTCATCCTTAAAAAAATGCATTTTTAAGTTTATACAGAAGTCTTAATAGTCCAATTAAAAATTGTATTATTGGGAAAATTGTAGTGCTTTTAAAAGTGTGTTATAATAGTTACAAAATAATTGTATATGATTTCTACTTTAAAAGAAATTTTCTTTAATAGAAATTATTATATAGTTTTCTCCCTTTAATACTCTTTATATCTTTTAATAACAATGTCATTTATAACTTTTTTTGTATTTAACATCCAATATAGCATCTTGAGAAATAAGTAATACTCACGATAAATATCCAATTTCCAACCATCCTCCATACCCGACTCTGGAATCATACTCTGTTCTGCGCGACATGATAAATACTTGCCACGGTCATCAATTGTGGGTGTAAAGGTTAAAATTGATGTGGTCATATTACCATCGGGATTAGCCTGTTTACACAAACATATAATGAAAAAGTGAATGTTAAAAAGGAAAGAATGAACAAAATAATGAATATTAAAATGAAAAAAAAAAATAAAAAAAAATAACAAAATCAAATCGATAAAAATAAAACGAAATAGTTACATATGTGTATGTGGATAAACTTGAATACACCTATTTACATGTATGTATATAAATACATTTGTGAATACACTGAGAAACATTTGATGATTTTTTTTATTACGATATATATTTTATTTACAAAGATCATTTTTATGTGTAGAAATATATTGAATTTGAATAATTTTCTTTGTGTTTAATTAATTTCTGTGATGTTGATGAAATATTTTATGAATTTGAATATCTATATTATAAATAACGGTATCTTGGATTCTGGATTCAATTTATAATGTTTCACAAAATCTATTTTATATTTTTTTTAGTGTAGTATGCACATTAAGAACATATATAAAGAAAAATACACAAATATAAATAAAGATACAGAAATTATTGAATATTTTTCATTTGGATGGGATCAGGGGTGTCAAAGTTGTAGCCTTTTCTAATTTTACTGACTTGTAATATACAAATTTACAATTATATTACAAATTTACTATACCAATTCCAAAATATTAAAGTTCCTCTCCGTTTAGATATTATCACGGTTCAAAGTTCGACTTTCATTACAAGTTATTCGATCTAAAAAATTCTTAAAGCGAAAAATTTCTAATTGTGGTTGCTAATTTCTACTGGATTTTTGTTTAAACTAAGAATATAGTACTAGACAATTATTATTATTTTTTTGGTTTCATACACATACATTGTTAATATATTCTCATACAATTTAAAATAAGAACAACAATAAGTATGAAAACAGTACTTTTTTTAAACAAAAAGATAAAGTCAAATTTTCAGAGTTGAAATAAAACATTTCAATATTTCTTTCAGCATCCCTGATATATAACAAAACTTATGTGGTTCGATGACGAACATGAATGAGAGGTAATAAAATATATTGTTTAGTCTGTACTTACTATTTCGTGGGTATTTTTCATTGGTGTACTACCCTTCCACCATGTAATTGTGGGTGCTGGTCTAGATCCAATGACAACACAGCTTAATTGATATGAATTATCTGCAGATAAAGGACGATTTTCTCCTTGCAATTTAACAAGTAAGGGACGTACTATAAATAAAAATATTGTTGAAATTAATAATAAAAATCATAAATGAGAATTATCGATTGATATTTTAAAATGATTATCATTAATTCGGAAATATTGGTATGACAGAACGTGAATGAATGAATGAATGAATAAGGAATGAAAATAACTACAAATATGAATTACTTATACAAAAAACTAAATAAAATAGAAATATTGAGCCAAAAGTTTTAATAAATATTTAAAAGTTTTAATAGTTTACCTAAATAGGGAATTTTTATTTAATATACATAAATATGTATGTACTTGTTCATATGGTAATGGGTTCAAATGGGACAAAGAGAATGATTTTGTATTGAAACAAATATTTTGTAATTGGAAATAAAATTGGTGATTTTTGGTAGGAAAGTATAGAGTTCAAGTGAAAAGTATTTTTAATCAACATGTCAACAAATATTGAAGATAAGAATAAACGTATTTGAACAAAATATAAACGTATATCACAACATTTCCATCAAAAGAATTTCAGAAAACTTTCATAGCAAAATTTTACTTAATTCTTAATTCATTCTATAAGAATACTAAATCATACAAATCTAATAGCAAAAACTATATTTAACTGAAAATGAGTATAATGATGATTTATCTGATGAATTATTATTAGCGCTTTATTTATTTTTAATCAAATTAAATTATGTATGTCTTTATGAAGGTTAAAAGAATGATTATTCAGATAGTTACAGACAAATTTATAATATTTATTTAAAAATTATAATCTTATAAAAAAAGTTTATAATATTTAATATGTGCAGGTGAAGGTGAATGTATATTTAGGGTATTTGATTTAATATAAATTTTTAACTTATTTTATCTTAAATTTATATTTATTTAACTTACAATTCATATCCAATACCACTGTGTTTGTAATTGGCATTGTGATATTATTATTGGCAGCCTGACATGTCAATTGCATATGTAAGTTTTTGCGTATTAATTTTCCCAATGACAAAATATTACCAACTCGACGATCTGACAAAGCCTGTGATGAGCTGTCAAGCACTGTATTTTCATGAAACCAGGAAACTCTTGGCTGTGGTTGTCCTGAAAAACACAATAAAACAAACAAAAATAAATAATTAAATAAATATCTTCAAAGAGTTAAAAATTTGTTGAAAATTATTCTCTTTTGATTGTGTTGTAAATAATAATGTTTCCATGTATTTCAACTGAACAAATTTAGGAAATTGTTTGTAGAGTTTATTAAAACTTTTTTATTTGCATATATTTCTGTCGAAAGTGGTGTAACTGTGTTCAGTTTGAGTTCAGTATAAAATTTTAGTTACATAAAATCAACAAAATATATTTTTTATCACAGTTAAAGAAACTATATAAGATGCTGAATACAAAGCAGTTGCAATATTATCTCTATGTTAAGATAACACCAATTCGTCTAAATTTCTTGTGATCATTTGTGAAAAATATGTTTTGTGTACTTTTAGTATCGAATATAGTTATGAAATGAAATATTTATATTATTTCATTTACCCGGAATAGGTTTGAAGTTCATAAATTGTTCTAATATTTGAATAAAATTATGCAAACTAATTTAATTATTTATAAAAATGGCTATATGATATATGATTATATATCTGACAAAAATATTATGTTCGTAAAATAAATTTAAAAACATAATTTGTATTATGTTTTTTTAATATGTGTATGTATGTTTGTATGTAAAGTAACGATGGTTATACTCAAGAATTTTTTAGTAAAAACATTTTTACTAAATTATGTTTTTAAATTTATTTTACGAACATATGTATGTATGTATGTATGTATGTATGTATGTATGTATGTATGTATGTGTGTATGTATGAACATTTACAAACATATTATTGTTATTATTATAGTTGTTTTTGTAGATGTTCATAAACGTTTAAGTAGTCAAGTGTTTATATTTTCATGTCATGTCTTAGAAGTACTCGTGTACATCTTAACATTTTTTTGTTTTCTTTATGTATTGAAATTTGATTGAGGGTTTATTCGTTTCTATTGTCGTCATTGTTATTATTTATTTAGTTAAGTGATGTTTTACATGTGAGTGTGAATATTGTGTTTTGTTTGGTATTGTTTTCTGTTTTATTGGTACATTTGATATAAACTTTTATACTGTTTTACTCTTCAGTTAAACTCACCTCCGATGGCAACACATGTTATATTTACTATAGCACCTTCATTATACGGTCCCAAAGTGTGATCCTTTATTGTTGTACCTTTGTGATCCAATATAATAACTGATTCAGGGGGAACTGAAAATGAAATCAGAAATTTTAACATTGATATTTGTTATCTACAAACAGAAAGAAAAATAATAAGAAACTAGAAGATGTCACTATTATTAATATTATAATAAAACTAAATAAAAGTTTTTACTTTAAAGACATATGAATTTTCCACACATAACTTCGTATTCACATTATGACAAAATTCCATATCGGCATAAAGTTTTCATAACCTAAGTAATAAATTTAATACGAGAAAAACTCTAACTTAATTATACTTTACCAAGAATAAAAATAAACTTTAAAAAATCTTATGTATAAAAATATAGAGAAAGTATAAACTTTTTTTACAACTTCTTACGACTTTTATCTCTTGCCGATTTTCGTTAAGTTAAATCCCAAAAGGAAAAAGTATTAAAATATATCTATGTGTATAAAAAATATACAAATATTTTACACATACATATTTACTATTTATCTTTAAAAAAAAATTGAGGGTTTGAATAAATCAGAATTGTAAGTAAATTTATTCGAATTATATAAATTTATATGATCCACCACCATGTTCTTATTCAACTTTTTCAATCTTGGTGAAAACACCTTGTTTTGTATGTAAAATTTTAAATGAACTGAACAAATGAATGAATTTAGGAAATTATTTTTTATTTTATTAGAAAAAATACTCACTTATAACAGTCAAGTTAACTTTCGAATTTCTTGTAGGACTCTTTTGAAAATCAACACGACAGCGATATTCCCCTGTGTCCTCTTGATGTGTATTCTTCATAGTTAATGTGCCAGTACGGCCATCCAACGAGAAGGATAAACGTTCTCTATAGTCTTCGTCAGACCAATGCGTGCCTTGGGAAAAGTTTGATTCCCTTGTGTCAACACTGTGGAATGCCAAGAGAAATAATATAATAATAAAATATTGCAAATATTTACATATTTATATTAATTACATTCAACATTTTTGTTGTAATGAAAAATTGTCATAAAATATCAAACCGCAAAATTTATTTCAAATATACTTTTTTTTAAATAATGTATATTATGTATATTATATTATATTATATTATTATATTATATTATATTATATATATTATATTATATTATATTATATTATATTATATTATATTATATTATATTATATTATATTATATTATATTATATTATATTATATTATATTATATTATATTATATTATATTATATTATATTATATTATATTATATTATATTATATTATATTATATTATATTATATTATATTATATTATATTATATTATATTATATTATATTATATTATATTATATTTATTATATTATTATTATATTATATTATATTATATTATATTATATTATTATATTATATTATATTATATTATATTATATTATATTATATTATATTATATTATATTATATTATATTATATTATATTATATTATATTATATTATATTATATTATATTATTTATATTATATTATATTATATTATATTATATTATATTATATTATATTATATTATATTATATTATATTATATTATATTATATTATATTATATTATATATATTATATTATATTATATTATATTATATTATATTATATATATTATATTATATATATTATATTATATTATATTATATTATATTATATTATATTATATTATATTATATTATATTATATTATATTATATTATATTATATTATATTATATTATATTATATTATATTATATATATTAATATATTATATTATATATATTATATATATTATATTATATATATTATATTATATTATATTATATTATATTAATATATTATATTATATTATATTATATTATATTATATATATTATATTTATATATAATTATATGTATATTATATGTGATTCTTCAATAGGTAAGGTGCCAGTAACGGCCAATCCAACGAAAAGGATAAACGTTCTCTATAGTCTCGTCAGCCAATGCGGCCTTGGGAAAAGGTTTGATTCCCTTGTGTCCAACACTGTGGATTGCCAAGAGAAATAATTTAATAATAAAATATTGCAATATTAACATATTTATATTAATTACATTCAACCCATTTTTGTTGTAATGGAAAAATTTCATAAAATATCAAACCGCAAAATTTATTTCAATATACTTTTTTTTAAATAATGTATATTATGTTATATTATATTATATTATATTATATTATATTATATTATTATATTATATTATATTATATTATATTATATTATATTATATTATATTATATTATATTATATTATATTATATTATATTATATTATATTATATTATATTATATTATATTATATTATATTATATTATATTATATTATATTATATTATATTATATTATATTATATTATATTATATTATATTATATTATATTATATTATATTATATTATATTATATTATATTATATTATATTATATTATATTATATTATATTATATTATATTATATTATATTATATTATATATTATATTATATTATATTATATTATATTATATTATATTATATTATATTATATTATATTATATTATATTATATTATATTATATTATATTATATTATATTATATTATATTATATTATATTATATTAATATTATATTATATTATATTATATTATATTATATTATATTATATTATATTATATTAATTATATTATATTATATTATATTATATTATATTATATTATATTATATTATATTATATTATATTATATTATATTATATTATATTATATTATATTATATTATATTATATTATATTATATTATATTATATTGTATTATATTATACAGTACAGTACAGTACAATACAATACAATACATTACAGAGCACACGATGGTCTCATTTTTTCTTCATAGAAATTTTTATAAAAAATATATATATTCCGTTTTTGATTGTTTCCACTTAAACTTTTTCTAGAGCAAACAGAAGTGTCATCATTATCGTAATTTTTGCAATTAACATTTCTTCCAGTTTATCTTGAAAACAAAGTTCTCTGTTCTGGTTGTTGACCAAAATGTTGGAATAAAATGAAACAAATACGAAAATAGTTTCGCAGCTCATTAGCAACTGAAAGAGTAACATTTTGTACAGTTTTTCTTTTTCACACAGATACAATTATTCTCGCAGTGACAAATAAATGAAAAGTCAACAATAGAAAATTCCAACAACGTAAAAAGGCAGAGAAACAAATATTCATCTGTTATTCTGCTTGTTTATTCATTTTTACTTCATTTTTAAGTTAATTATTAAAATTTTGGACCACTGTTTCTGCAACATGTGCTTTTAATAATTGGTTATATGTTAAATAATTTATATTAGTTAATATCTTAATACTATATAAAAATTAAAATTTCTAAAAATTCATTTAAAATTTCAATCCATTATCTAATCGGTAGGGATTAGTGGTTCAAAATGGGTGAAATGTCAAGCCAGTGAGTAAAGAATCTTAAATAATTTAAAACATGTAACAATTTCACTGAAATTAAATTGTTTTTTTAATTTGGAAATGGAAAACATTTAAATTTTTTGTTTGACACTTAATTGTATATTTCTTTATATTTCTTTTAAAAAATATTCTAGATTATAATAAATATATTTGTCAGTATCGTATGCCATTTTTAAACAACTGCATTTTGTTGTATTCTATAGTCGCTTAAAGAGTTTTGTAGCACAAACAAGTTCAGATTCAAATTGGTAATAAAACTTTATTCCTTTAATTATGAAATTTTATAAATTTCTTTCGTATGCAAAGAAGGGTTAATTTTTTATAACTGGATTGACTATTGAGATTGTGGAGATTTAAATTTTTTTCAAGATGGATTAATGAGAATAATGAAGAATATATATATATATATATATATATATATATATATATATATATATATATATATATATATATATATATATATATATATATATATATATATATATATATATATATATATATTATTATTATTATTATGAATTTACCTATAAATGGGCGTCTTTAGACCAACTTTATACCAAATCACTAATGCAACTCTATCTTCTTGCAAAGGTGGCGTCACATTACATGGCAATCTGGCTAACGTGCCAAATATGGATTCAACTAAGACTGGAGGACCTTAAATGAAACAAAAAAATTTTATGTGTTATTAGTTATATAAATAAAAATTATGACAAATCTTAAATACCCTTCCCTACATATAACTTAATACATATATAGATGTTTGTCTTGTATACCTTATATATATATATATATACAAATGTGTGTGGGAGATTAAAAAATAAAACTCTTTGCACATTTAATACCAAAACATACAATAAACAATACCAAAAAAATTCATACAATACAATAAAAGTAAACACATCTTATTATACCCTCCACCACCACAAGTGGTGAGGGTATATTAAGTTTGTCATTTTGTGTGTAACGCCAAGAAGGAATCATCCATCCATCCAGGAACCATCATCACAATGTATATATATTATTGCATCAAATCAAAAACTGAGTCGATTTAGCTATGTCCGTCTGCCTGTCTGTTGGAAACATTCTCACGCTTAGAATAATTGACCGAATTCAATAAAACTTGGCCACATTGTTTGCTGTTATCCTAAGCAGTTTGCTATTTAAAACCAGCTATATCGGTTTATAAGCAAGGAAGTTATAGACCGATATCTGAAACAACCTCAAAATTTCGAAAATGAACTCTAATAATTTCTTCTAAAAATGTAATTGAACATAATCAAAAAATTAAATTTAGCATACAATTACACGTGATTCAAATTCGTGCAAAAAATATAAAAATCAGATTAATCGGGAAAAAGTTATAGGCTATAATATGCAAAATTTTGATACACCCCAAACTCTTTGTGTCATATGGGCCGCAATTTATTAATATAATTTACTAAAATTTGTCACAACTAATTTTTTAACCATTCTTAATATATTTTATAACATTGGTCCATATTTTGATATAGCTCCCATATAACGCCCCTTCCCGGAATATGATTTATAGCTTATAAAACTTTTAAATTTGAACCAATTTTTTTAAATTTGGCAAAATTATTCTTTTAATTATTTTAATATATATTATGAATTTTATTAATATGGGTCCATATTTTGATATAGCTTCCATATAACGCCCCTTACCGAGTAAATAAAAACCAATTCTATTGAAAGTCGATGCAATTACTTTGCTAACTGTTCTGAAGATATTATATTTATTTTCCCTATATCGGTCAAAATTTTCCTATAGCTCGCTTATAACGGGATTTCCCAGAAAACAGGTTTGAGTTTATAAAAAATTTAAATTAAGATCAATTCCATTAAAATTTAGCACAATGATTTTTCTAACTATAATCAAAGTATATTATAAATATGAACAAACTTGGTCCAAATTTTGCTGTAGCTCCCACATAAGACCCCTTCCCGGAAAACAGTTTTGAGCTTATAACAAGCATATTTTTTGTTTTTATACGCTCCACAGTACAAGTGGTAGAGAGGGAATATTAACTTTGTCATTCTGTGTGTAACGCTAAGAATGAATTATTTCAGACCCCATAATGTATATATTCTTGCATCAAGTCAAATCTCAGACGATTTTTGTCAATCTCTTTGTCTGCTCACATCCACAAAAATTAACAGAGCTCAATAAAATTTGGTAGAAAAAAGACAGTTCAGTAGAAAAATTGTATAGCCTAAATTGTAACTAATTTTATGACTAATTAAGTATTTCTGTGTTATATACTATATACATTTGTGAGTGTATGTGTACGTTAGCGATAAACCTAACGTATTAACTTTACACGAATTTGTGGTGGAGGGTATTTAAGATTCGGCATAGCCGAATATAGCATTCTTACTTTTTTTGTGATTACTTTTGTATATTCTTACAGAGATTGTAAACATACAAACATTCATTCTTCAGCTTAAATAAAAAAATATTTTTCATCCCTACATACAACTTCTAAACAATTTATGTGAATTATTCATTATAAAATTCTCTTTCGGATTTAGCTCTTTTTTGATTTTTATCATTTTTAGAATTCAACTCTTGTTCAAAAACGATAAAATATAACCCTTTTAAAATTAAACTCTTTGAAAGATCCGACAATTTGAAGAATAAAAAAGAGTCAAAAACCGTATCTTGGTTTGAAGGTATTGAAGGTAGAAAGTTTTTCATTAGAAAACTGTATTGTTCGTACAAAAAATATTACTTCAGGAGATATTGAGATTATTCTGGGAATTTTTTTTATGATTTATAAAATTTGTTCGTTAATTCACCAAATACACCAAATTCTATTTATATGGAAAAATTGAAAAGTATTTCGTTTTTGTTGCTGAGTCTTATTTTGTTTGTGACCTATTTAATTGTACCGCCCCTTACTTTGACGATATTCAATATATAGTTTTCTTCATGCAAATATACCAAACCAAAAATATATATGTGTATATATATAAAAAAGCTAATTTAAATTTTAAATTTTTTTTAATTCAATGAACCACAAAAAAAGAATATAATGTTATGTGTGTTTTTGTGTGTGTATGACAAACAGCCATTTAAGTCAAACTAAGGAACTGAGTATATTTTTTAAGAACATACGAGTACTAAATGTCATTAGATACATTTACAAACAAAAAAATATTAAATAAAGGAAAACTAAGTAAATTTTTCTACTGACTCAATGTTTTTTCAATAACATTAAGATGTCATTTGCAGATAGTTGTTTCCGTTTCCGCCACTTTAACTGCCGCAATGGTTAAATTTTCGTTTTTTTTCATTTTGAAAAACTAACAACACAACGTTAAAATCTGGCAATAAAAATTCAATACATACACATGTGTACTAAAATTCATGCATACAAACATACACTAAACACTTCTATGTTTGTAACAAGAACGTAAACCAAACAAAATAACTCCTTTATTGCATATCCTTTTGTTGACAGCAATGGAACTTATAACGGTACTACTATGATCGAACGTTAAGAATGTTAGGAAAGGAAATGTTAGTTTGTATATTCATGAACTTTTTTGTGTATTTTTTTCTCACTTTTGTGATTTCCCTTAGTCTACATTTTTCTCTCTTTTCCATTATGACAATTTGAAATTTGCAAAGCAAAAAAAAAAATAATAATAATAATAATAAAAAAAAATAAAATAAAAGAAGAAACGATTTTTGCCAATACATCGACGACGATGATGACGTTGATGTCGATAATGATGATAGAAATAAGAGGGAACAAAAAAGAAAACGATGTCTAAAATAATGTTATTAAGGTAAGTAAATAACAGCAAAATGAATTGAGTTAAGTTAAGGAATAAAAACAAAAATCTCATAAAAAAAAGAAAATAATAAAAGATAAAAAGGACATGAGCATAAAATAAACTTAAATGACCTGATTTTTATTTAATTCTCTTATAAAATGTGATAAAATTTTATACAATTTCACTTGATTTTTTCTTGTGCTCTTACTCTTGCTTTTTCATATTTTTACTTGGCAAACAATGATAAACAAATAAGAGAAATTCGTTAAAGGTCGTTAAACGTATTAAAGATAATTGAGTTTATGTCGTTTCTAAATTGTTTAATTCTATTAATTTTTGTTTTTTTTTTGTGACGCAGTATGTTTTCCTTTGGATTACATATTTGTGAGCTATTGAAAGTATATAAGAAAATCTAAAGTTTTAAAACCTTTTAAGATAAATGTGTAATAATGACTTTCTTTTTGGCAAAATTGCCAAAAAGAGGATAACGGGAAAAAAGTGAAACATAATAGTATTTTTCATTTGTTTGTTGTTTAAAAGTATTGAAGGAGTAAGTAGCGTGGCATGTTTGTTGTTACTTTTATGTGTCAAAAGTTTTAACCTCTAACCGCGCCATCATAACCACTAAACTTAAACATCACTTCATTACCATAACCAACCAAGCCACCCATCATCAACGTATTACTTTACAGTCAGCCAGCCCGCCTGCCAGCCAAAAATAAAAAAAAAACGATCCAACAATATTATTTTCTATATTCTCAACACCAGTGTGCAAAGGGTATCTACTTAGCATCCATCCACAACATCATCAGCATAATTTTTCTTTAACCGTTATAAATGCTTTCAAAGCCAAAAACTTTTTTGTTCCCTGCGCTTTTCACTCACTTATTCGTTCTGTTGTTGTTTGTCTGTCTGCGGTAGCGAGAGAAAATAATATTAAATTAAACAGAATTTCATTTAAATGAATAATTATTTTTTGCTTTCGCTATTAAAGGAATGTTTCTGCTGAACACAGTAAGACAAACAAATTTTTTTTTCCAAACGCAGTACAAAAATGAAATATATTTGAATTTGGTGTCAGAAGAAAGAATACGTAGATATGCAAACAAAAGTACACATATTTAAAAATTTATGTTCTGCAATTTTGACAATTCAAATTAGTTCATTTCAATTGTCATTGTTGTTAAATTGTACAAATAAAAAACATATATAAAACTAATTTAATTGGAAAGGTTTTAAATATTTTTTGGGAAAATATAAGTTTACATAAAAAAACAAAAGTTTACATAATTTCCAATATTAAGCAAACTTAAAAGCTACAAATTCGAAATAAAAAATAAAATAAAAAAATAAAAAATAAAAAAAAATGAAAATAAATAAATAAATAAATAAATAAATAAATAAAATTTCAAGACATCGAATCAATTTTCTTTTTGAGTTTACCACTTATAAATCTTTAATATAATATAATAATGTTATAAAATTTTATGTAAAAAATCGGTAAGACTTAATATTTACATAGCTCTTATATTAAGTCTTCTGGAAATAATGATTTTTAACCCAAAAAATTCATATAAATTTTTGTAAATTATGTAATTTTTTCAATTTCTTTTTATAAACTTTTTTATCTTATAAGTATTTGTTAAATTTTGGTTGAGTATATCAAAAGTTTTTAAAAATTAAAAAAAATTTTAGTTACCAATGGTGTTATCTTTGTAGTACAGGGAGTATACTTAATAAAAAAATATTTCTATATAGACATTATGTACAAATCATACGTCTAGGTATTCGTTGTTTATGGTTTAAATAAAAGACTATGCATAATAACAACATAATTATTTTTAATTAATAGTCACTGAAATCAGATGAATTAAAGAAATAGAAAAATCATTTTTTTCCATGTCAGAATTGGGAATTTTGTAAAATTTTGTGTTAAAAATGTTAATTTTGTAGGAAATTATTACGTTTATAAAAGAACGTATTTCTCAAGTTTAACAAAAAACTGGCAGCTGTCCTTTTCGATTATTAGTCATTAGTGTTGTATAATTAAAATGAATAAAAAACTAAAAAGAAAAATACACGTTTATCGTTCTTTTTTAAAATGAATATTTGCTTATTTTGGAAAATTTCATTAATTGTAAAATATCGCCTGTGTAAAATACAAACGTTTAAGCGTTTTACTAATTTTTAGGATTGTTTCTCATTTGCTGTAAATCAATGAGTACAATTTAAAACAAATTGAAGAAAAGGACAACAACAAAAACATTTAAAGATATACATATTTGATCTTATATATACGCTATTTTTAAACAAAATTCTTTATAATATCATTTTAGCGCACTCAAAAAATTTTTGTACTAATATATACAGTTGTATATTATGAATATGTTAAAGTAGAAATGATAAATATAAAAAAATATTAAATTATTAACATATTTAATACAGATATTAAACATTTAGATTATTAAACAAACTTTAAAACATACATACATACATACATACATACATACATACATACATACATACATACATACATACATACATACTTACATACATGTATTTAAATTAAGCACTAGTTTTTAGTAAAAATCAAAATGTTAAATAATCAAAATTTAATACAATTGTTATTCTTATAAATATTCTCGTATCAGTATTTCGGCCGTTGGCTTAAATAAAAAATGACTTAAAATATTAAAAAAAATAATAAATAAATTCGTTTACAGTTAAAAATAATACTCTTGTTGTAACTCACATAAAATAATACTTACTAATATTACAACTTTTATGATTGTTAATTTTGTTTTACTTTTTTCATTTCATTCATTTCATTTTATTTTATATTCATATTCATATTATTTTATATTTCAAAACCCATTTATAGCCATTTAAAGAGAAAAAGAAAATATATATAAAAAAATGAAAATTGTAAAAAATGAATATTGTTTCTATTTCAAATAGTTTTCTGTGTGTTTGTGTATATTTGTTTGACAGTTTATGTATTTTCCCTTCTTCTTTTTCGGTTTTATATGTATGTGTTACTTGCATTCATTCACATACAATTTATTGGCTTAAATTTTTATTAGCTTTGCCACTAGGCAAAAAGTTATACAAACACATACAAACTCTAATAAAAAGATGAGAAAAAAGAGCTTTTTTCTTTAGTACATGGGCAAGATTCATGTACTGGCGTATAAAAGGGATGTGTAGTAGCAAGTTTATATATATATATATATATATATATATATATATATATATATATATATATATATATATATATATATATATATATATATATATATATATATATATATATATATATATATATATATATATATATATATATATATATAAATACTTAGTATATTTAATAAGACCCGATTGGAATTTAAGATAAATTAACTACACCAAAGGCAATATGAAGTAGACATGATGACTATGACAATTTATATTTATTATGTAAGTTTATTGAAGTATATACAATATTCTTTATTTGATATTGAATTGGGCATTGGGTATTGTACATATGAGTGTAAATAAAGTAAGCAAAATAAATAAAAATGGCCAATAATGTTGAAAATATGATAAAAGAAAGTAAAAAATATAAAATGATTCTATGAAATCTTCATATATTAGTTGCATACTTTTTTGTTCCAGTAGATCAACATTTTTATGTCATCAATTTTGTAGACATTACACAGTCCAAAGTATACAAAAATTACACTTCACTTCTTCGAAATTACACTTTTATGAAATGTACAAATTTAAATTACATTAAGTTAAAAATGGAAATAAAAATTAGCTGTAATCATGAGATATTATGTTTGAAAAATGTATGATAATGGTTTTGTACGAAGAGAGCAATTATTTGTATACTGGACATATGTAATTAATATTAACACAATATTTAACTCTAAGCGTCATATGCTAACTATATTTTATGGTTATGTATGTACATGAATTACACTACCACCAACACCACAAAGCAATACATGTACAAATAATTTTATACACATAAAAAGTCTCATTTCCTTTCATTTACACGCACATCCTTAAAAAGGAATATTGTAGTGTTTGAATTAATACATGTGATATACAAACACATTGTTCAATTATTCAAAAACACATTCATTTATTTTACAAAACAGTGATTCGATGTGGCATAATATTGAAATAATTAGAGTTATAAAACTTCTTAAAATTTTTTCTTAACTGAATAAAATTTATATTAATTCTACATATGTCTGCCTACACGAAGAAATTAAAGCAAAAGGCGGTTTTCATTTCGAATCTATGACATTGGAGTTCAGAATATAATATTTCAAAACTTATGTTAACCACTGTTGTATTTTTCATATATTTTTATTTAATATCTATAATTTTACCAAACAAACATTTTCAGTTCCCATCTGTTAGTTTTAAGTTTTTTTTTTTTTTGCCTTGTTTGTCACATTGCCCAATGTGTGTTTTATATAAAAATATATATATATATATACATATTTAAATGTACAAGTGTGTTGAACATGTGCCTAATGAATGTATAAACACACAAACGTAGTAAGTTTTGTTTGAAAAGTTTTTTTTTATATTCCCAATTCTTACATTTGAGCAATAGTAGAGACTACTAACGAACCATAAAGTGCGAAAAAATCCACCCAAATTATTAATGTGGTAATATATTTGTGTTATTTCTTTCTTAAAATGGCCATTCATTCGTATAGACATATAATATTGGTGCCATTTGGCTGTAATTAGTGTAATGTTTTTGTTTCCTTTTTATTTTTATTTATTTTTTTTCACCAGCTGGTTTTATTAGAAAAACTTTATATTGTTCAATACATCGGTTGCATGCGATTTTTTTTATAGATTGAATGAATGAGCAAACAAAAGCGAATATTACAAATAAATGAATGGGAAAATTATTATAATTTAAAGAATTTTATGTTAACTAAACATATATATACATCTTCATATGATTACCAAAAGTATTTGGCTAATATACAATATATTATATAATATCGAAAATCACTCATATAACTATCAGTTACGATACAAATAACTCATAAATAAGCACTGAAAAAATAAATAAATTCTCTATTTTAAATTATGGAACTAATCTATATGTTCCATAATTAATATTTTATAAAGCAAAATTATGAAATTTTGGAAAATTTTCAGATTTTCTATTGCACGATATTAAGATTTATTAGTAATGGAGTTTAAGTAAATATTAATTTTTTAAAAGAAAACTCTCGCTTTACGGTATGAAAATAAAACATAAAGGAAACACAACTTTTAGAAAATTCGGAAAATTTCCACGAAAAATGTCCAATTGTAAAGTATGTAATAGTATTTTCCTTTTTTAAATTATTCACAAACTCATTTAATTTGTATAATAAATTCGAACACACAATTATTTTGAAATAATTCCCGACCACTCTCAATTTGTGAAGAAATCTGATAACAGTATGAGATGCTCTTTGAGATTAATCGTTTTGTTTCGAACTAACACAGAGAACTTTTTGTTGCAAAGCAACAAATATTTAGAATTTTTTATACATTTCTCTTCCAATCCCAACGCTTTTGTAGGATTAACGTAACCGGCCATTCACCTTCGTATTTGATTAGAGGAGTGAAATGGGTGTGTTTGTACGAAACATAACGCATTTATATCACATGCATTTGTGGTGAATGGTATTGAAAATTCAGAATAGCCGAATGTAGCATTCTTACTTTTTTATAAAATAAAATTATAAACATTTTTCCCACGATTCCGTTTTTCAAACTGTCGCGTTTTAGTTTTTGACAAAAATACTCTGGTCACGTTAAGTGTGACATTTTTATTTGTATTCATTTCAATAGTGTTTTTATGTTTCTTCAATAAAGCTAAACATTTCTATAAATGTATTTTTTATGTTTATAAACATATATATTTATATTTATATACATAAAAAATATATATAGAAAAATGAATTTTGGGAGTAACAAATTCGTTTTGCGGTTGTTAAATTTGTTCTTTATTTTGAAACGAATAAATTTGTTTAAAATCAAACTTGCATATTTATTCATTTCGAAATCAAACGAGTGGTATTTCTCCTTTTCAAAATATCAAGATAAGTGAAATAAAAAGAAAGAAAGCAGAGAAAGATAGAGGGAGAAATACAATAAAAAGAAAGAAATCTTATTTATTAAAAGATAAAAATCTTATGGTATTTTTATGGAACTCAGCCTACATAATCTTTCGAAATGTTTTACTATTGTGTAGGATTTTGTTATTTATTTTTAATTTTATTAAAAGCTGCCAAAGTTAAATCAAAAAGCAACAGATACTGTACATAAATGTATGTACATGTACATGTAACACATACATATATTATTTCAACAGAAATGTTTATGTACAAATAGTACTTTAATAGAAAATCATAGACATAAAGTCGTTGAATTTTGATCAGATTATAAAATTATAAAATTGAAATGATTTATATCGTTTTTACTTCTATATTATATACATTAATTCATACATATATAGATTTTTAATTCATTTCTCTTTCAAATTTAATTAACGTAATCTTAAAGGCTTGAGTTGGTTTTTTGTGTGTTCATATAAAACTACGTATTCTATTATGAGTAATTGTTACTTAATCTTCTCCTCCATTTTACTATTGATGTCATTTTCATGTTGCGCGATGCCTTTTTTCAATTTTATTTTATTTTATTTCATTTTTTTTTTGCCAAACCGAATTTTCAGTCTATTTTTTTATAGCATATTTACATTTGTCGTTACTTATTTGTTAGTCATATTTTTGTCCCTTTACATGGCAACCGGAAATAATAAAAGAACACAAGTTGAACATTGTGATTTGTCCTTGTATAGGCATAAATTAAATGGGACTTTTATTACTTTTTATGTGTGTTTTTTACTTAAATATTTTTTGTTGCTGTACCACATCAACTTTTTTTTCATTCGGGCAAAAGTGAATGTAAAAGATTTAACATTCACTTCCAAGTAAAAAATGCTAATGTCCATTAAATGGGTTTGAATGGTGGTCTCTTAAGTAAAATTAATGAGGTGTAAAGGGATTCTACTAAAAAATAAAAAATAGAAAATGGTAAAACATGAAAGAACTTTTTATCTTCTAATTTTTTATAATTTTTAGGGAAAACAAAACCATACAATTTTCCTTTAAAATTTACTCTTGAGTTATGAAAATAACAGTTAACAAATCGTTAATAGAATTAAAAACATGGTATATATTTTAGTAAATATTCATTTCTTTTTTTTCTTTTCTTGTTATCAATAACTTCAGATTAAGATTAATACTTTTCGATAGAAGTTCTAAATTTCACAGATATTTAAAAATCATACATTATTTTATTTCACTGGTGCACTTGATAAAAATATTTGAATACATTTCAAGAACTTGAGAAAACCTGACATAAGTGTTTGGAATAGAAATAACAGTTAATATGAAAATATGTTTTCTTTACAGTTGTGTCAACACTGCAAGACCTTAAACATCATGAAAAATAGTTCATGTATTTTTATTCGTATTATTATCTCTCACTCGGATGATGCTGCTATAGCTGTTTCCTGTAAAATGATTTTCAAAGTAAAAACTAAAAAGAGAATGTGGCATTTTATACAAAATGAGTTAATTACGACATTTTTGTAACCCAGATTTAACATTTGTCAGTTTTACGGAGAAAAAAAAAATAGAATAACAAAATAAAATATAAAGTTGAGTCCCTTCAATTCTGTAAGCCACCCATACAAAGTGAATAAATGATAACAAAAATTCCTGGCCGACTTGGCTCGTATTCTGTATTGCAAGACATAAATCTTCAGTACACTTCTAAGGTTTGTATAATGTACAATTAAATGCACATTTATTTACACTTTACTTGGCATGATTTTAGCCCAGAAAAATGAAATCGCCCCTTTTTCCTTTTGTTAAAAGTAAACATAAATAGAAAAACAGAATTCATAAGGAGCTAGGAACTGTTTAACGTTCAAGGTGTATCTATTGCGTTATTTTCATCAGGATAGTGTAATTTTATTTTTAATTTAAAATTGCTTCTTCTCATAACGGTGAAATTGTTTAATTTTTATATATACATAAGTTTATGTATGTGTATGTGTAAGTATATTATTTTAATTCAGACCCAAATAAATAAATTCTCTTGCTTCTTTTATTCAAACTTACTCATACCATTAAGAATTGCTTTTGTTATTTAAAGGATTATAAACATAGCAAATTTTATTAAACTATGAGTAAAATATATAACTCCAATTTCCACTAACAACAATATATTAACCCTTTAGTGTCTAGACTTTAAAAGTTTTGCTTCGAATTTAATCTATATGATTTTTTAGATGAAAAACGCGACAATCCGTATCAATATCTTGGGATGATGTTTGAAATGATATATATATATATATATATATATATATATATATATATATATATATATATATATATATATATATATATATATATATATATATATATATATATATATATATATATATATATATATATATATATATATATATATATATATATATATATATATTTTAGTTTGTGATAGAATACTAGCTCAACATACCAAGATAATCTATCCAAATTGAAATCAATGAAGATATAACGAACTATATTTTTAGCAAAATTCTTAAAAATTGCTTGTTACACTTGGCGTATACTTAATATTAAATCTAAATTTTTATGAAAATAATAATAATAATAAAAATAATAATAACAATGATAACGTACGTTAGATATAGAAAAGTCCTTAAAATTATTATTAAGGTATAATTTTTAGCCAATTTACCAAATTTATTTTCCAGTATTTTTATATATGTCTCGAAAATATAATGTCGTAGGCAAAAAATAATTTTTGTTAAAAATATTCAAAACCAAAAAAACAAAAAAAAAATAATAATAATTTAAATATGAATTGAATTTACTTATTATTTTTTCTAAAGTATACTTTTATCATTTTGAGGTTATACATTTTAGAAAAAAAAAAAAATAAAACAAAATAATAATGAGTTTAATTTTTACTTTCATTTGATATAGAAATAAGTAGTGATCAACACTTATTCAAGTTATGTTTTGGGATCATTATCATAAATGTAAGAGAGGCATCCAGTTCCAATGAAGTTTCAAACTTTTCGTAAACCAATGTTCTTTTCAATATATCTTGAAGAAAAATCATTTCGAACCACCCTAACCCTTGTACTTATTTTTAATGAATTTTATAATTTTTAAAGTATTGCATAAAGAAGAAACTCAATGCGATTTTATCGTATCCTCGAAAATGTGAAATTTTTATATAATTTATTTAATATTATAAATATAAGGTAAATAAATCCGTTTGACTTAAGTTTAACAAAATTATAAAATTATTATAAAAAACGCTAATATTGACAAAATTGTAGGTTAGAAACGTTTTTTATTAGTTAACTATTCACTAAGTAGGATGAAATGAAACTAAAAAATAAGAATGGAGTTCCATTCTGAATATCTTGCCATTTTTCTGGTAAGCATTGAATAACAAAGAAGTCGTTATAGAAATAAAACTTTATTTCCATTTAAATCCATATACTATGGATTTACTTGTCAAGTTTTGAATATGGGTTGAGTATGGATCCAATAAATTAATATAAAATTCTTATATTTTTCTTTCATATTGAAAATTTGAACAATCTAGAAACTCTTTTAATTTCCGTGTGCAACTAAATTTCTCACCTGTAAGTGCTGTGGCATTCATTTTCAGAATGATGCAAATAAATACCAGATTTGGGATATTGCAATTAGTTTCAAAAATTATTGTATATTTATTTTTTCGACTACTTGAACATCTTTATATCCACTAAAGGGTTAACACGAACATTTAGTCATTATGGGTTGTATACCAAAAGATCACGTATAACTACAACGGAAACAGTTGCCAAATTTAATTAACCATGAATCTGTTGATTTGTTTCTTTGTTCTTTGTTGGACAATCGGAGAAAATTACAAAGTTCAATTAAGAAGAGCAAAACATAAAATATTTTACGTTAATTTGAAATCGTTTCTATGGAAATTTTAATTTTTTAAATCTTGTTGAATTAAATTTTTTTTATATAAATTACATTAAATCAACAATAATTTTTTTTAATATTGCAAACTATTTTTTGTTAAATTTTTTATAGTTTTAATTTTTTATTGTATTTTATTGTTTAAATTTTAATACATGTTGAATGAAAAACAACTTTTCTTACAAATAAAACAAAACTTCGACATTTAAAATTTTTGGTTTGACTTTTCATACATTTGACATCCATATTGCTCATTTGCTGCAAGGTAGTCATAACTCGAAAAGACAATTTTTTCAGGAGATTTTTTTAAATTTTATAACAGAAACACATTTCTTTGAAGAACTTAATAATAATTAGTTAATTTTTTAAGCGCTTACAAAACTAAGCAACTAACTATACGCGGCAGGAATAACGCTTTATTTCTGGCAATTATCAATATAGAATAAATTTGAGGATATTATTTTGTTCAAATCCTGTCAGACAATAAAATATATTATTCCCTATGCTAAGTGGAATGATGATAAGTGGAAATTTGTGAATTTCGATTTATAATGAGCGAACTGCAAATGAGCGATATAGATATTAAGAAAGTATATATTTTTTAGATTTATTTTAAACTGTATGAGTATGTTTTTTACACCATCATGGGTGGTGAGGTTATAATGCATTTTTGAAAATATTTGTAAGGAAAGAAAAAGAAGTCCTACCACTTATGCGTATACCGTTCGACTCATAATCAAGGACGAGCCAATAAATCGACAAACATAATTACACTAAATTCAAATTACAAATGTGAACTTATTTAAATGTTTTCTTAATCTGTATATATATTTTTCCACTTTTAAATTTTTAAATGGAATCAAACGTTATTCATATTTAAAACAATTCCAATAATACACTATGTTATGTTAATGTTATCTAATATTAATTTGTTTCACGAATTTTCTTCTTGTGGTTATATTTTTATAAATATATTTTTCTTATTTTTTGCTGGTTACATCTGTGTAAGAATTTAAGTACTATAAAAACCTGAACATGGATATTATTGAGTTTTTAAAGAATTAGGGACTGAAAGACGAACATAAAGAGAATCATAGAAACGAACATCAAAAGTCTAAGAAGCCTTATAAATATATTTAATACTATATAAATACAAATGAGTATAAAAGAACATATGTGAACAAAAAAGAAAAACTGAAAGCCAAAAATAAAAGAAGATAAGGAATTAAAATGAAAATCCTATGTACTTAACAAAACTGTTAAGCTTCATTCTAAGGCATCCTTAATTCTAAACTCACCCAAGCACACTCTTACATGCATAAACATACATTTATATTCTTATTTAGTTGGAATTTGTAAAAACATCTTTAAAAATTTCCTACAATTCAAGCATCTATTTACAGATGTTTTGTTGTTATTTTATTTGTTTGAATGTCAACAAATTTTTTTTCTTAAGTTCCCCAGACGTTCCACCGGCATTTAATACTTAAATATGTTCATTTTGGCGTTTGTTTTGAAATTAAGATGAGCCAATTTCATATAAAACTATTTATATATATATATATATATATATATATATATATATATATATATATATATATATATATATATATATATATATATATATATATATATATATACAGATTTGTTTTCACCATTTTATTAAATATTTTTTGTTTGCTAATCCTATAATAGTAATTACATAAATAAATCAAAGAAGAAGGATTAGTAACATACAAATACTGAAATAGTCAAATGTATGTAATGGTGTGTTTTACATACACACATTATGAATGTATATATACATGTAATAATTAAATTAAGAAATAAATTCATGGATGTTTTTTAAATGTAAAGGGAACATTTGAATTTGTTAAATTTTTTATTCCCTATACCACCGTAGGTGATTAGAGACTTAAGTTGAAACAGTATGGCGCTCGATTCAGAATCATGTTTTAAATATAAATAAAAATAAATATATATGTATATAAATTTCTTCAAAATCTTTTTACATGTAAGAATTTTAATAATAGACCGATCATAACCATATTCAATAGGCATTGTCCTTGGTCCAAAATAATACGTTCCAAACTGCGATTGCCTTCGATTGCGTAGCAGAAAGAACGAAAGAATTAACAGATATTTTGCATTGATTTAAGAATATACACACTTAATGAGTCTAAAATGGTTCCTTACTAACATTAGAGATGGAATAGCAAAACTTATATATGGTCATTATTTTTTATGCAAGGATTTTCGATATATGATTTATGTAGTGATCTAATTTTATATTAAATTATGACTTATTATATTTTCGATAGGCTAGACCATGGTCGATTTAAAAATATTGAAACTACGAACAAAGATGCATTAATATATTTTATTTTTAATTCAAACAAATTTAATGTTACAAAAATTAAATTTTAATATGTGTGTCTAATTTCCGGTTTGCTGTGAAGGGATAATCGATCATCTAAATATAACTTTTTGGATTACGTCTCCTTAAGAATAAAATTTTAGGTTGAAATAATATCTGATAAGATATCAAAATCCTAAACAAATAAAAAGTATAAATGACTTTTATTTAAAAATATTTTATTACAAAACCAAAAACAAAAAACAAACCCAAAAAATAAAAAAAAGTATGACCAAAAAAATTTGTCCAGTTCAATTTCAACTAGGGATATACCCTACACAATTTAATTTTAAATATCCGTTCTAAATAATGAGATATCTTTGTGAAAACTATGTTTATTAAGTAAAATAATCCAAATTAACAAATCTGTCAAAATAATTGTGTAGTCAAAGTTTAACAAAAAAAATGTTTATAGGTTTTCCTATTTCATTATCCTTTTAATAATTTTACTTCGATGTTAAATCTTCTATAAAATTTGAAAGCTGTATAAACAGTGTTTTATATACCCACGTTATCCTCCAGAGAATGAAGGAAATAGAACCAAAATAACCTTAAACTTCAAATACAAACATGTGTCATAAAACAGTAAAACAACAATTTTATAGACTCATTAAATAATGTTGGAGAAAATGAAAAAAAAAAAACAAATAAAATAAAAAGGGGAAAAAAAAACATCAGAAATTTACACAGTTAAGACAAATATTGCAAAGTAAAAACGTAAAAAACTGAACTGAGCAACAAACAAGGGTGTGTATTTGTTAAAAAAAATGTTTATTTAGATAAAAAAGGTTGAAGTATTTTAAAAATATTTAAATAATACATGACTAAAGAAATCCTTCACATTTGTTAAACTGTATAAAAAGGACATTCTTTAGTTTTTTTTTTTTTTTAATTTTAGGGTTAAATGCGTTACTAAATGGATGTTTTATTTTTGTTATGGTTTTTTCTATGTATTTAAGATTTTTACGTCTTTGTTTTTATTTAGTATCAAATGATAAATGTTATGTCAAAAAAAGTTAAATAAAAACAAGTAAGAATGTTATGCCGAATCCTAAATACCCTCCACCAATAATTATGCCAATTTATAATATATAAGTTATATAAGTTTAAATTTTTGTCCAGGAACAGGACTTAAATGGCAGCTGTAGCAAAATATGGACCGATATTCGTCAAGAAAATACTATATATTTAATATAGTTAGAAAAATTATCGTGACGATTTGAAATTAAATTACCTATTCATATAATAGTTTTATAAGCTCGAATCTGTTATGGACCGATATTGGTCAGATTAATAACATGGATCTTATATGGCAGCTAAAGCAATGAATGGACCATAATTGGCCAAATTAATAATGTATATTAAACTCAGTTAGAAAAGTAAATGTTTCGAATTTCAATATAATTGATCCTTATTTACTAGTTTTATAAGATCAAAACTATTTTTCGGTAAGGAACGATATTGGGCAGATTAATATTATGTATTTGTGGCAGTTAGAAAATAAATTTTGCCAATAGAATTTTTTCATTTATTTGATTCTGTTAAGAGTTTTATAAATAATAATGATCCCAACATAATATTGTTTTTTTTTGGGTTTATTATTATATCAAAATAAATATATGAAACAAAAATTAGTAAATTATTATTTTCTTTAAATCCATTTACGTTTTGTTGAACAAATTAGAAAATTTCTTTTTGAGAATTTTGCGGCTGTCTCAGATATCGGTCTTATATATATATATATATATATATATATATATATATATATATATATATATATATATATATATATATATATATATATATATATATATATATATATATATATATATATATATATAATATATATAGCGTCTGAGATGATTCCTTCTTGGTGTTACACATGTGATGGTGAAGGGTATAATCAATAATGTTAAGAAAAATCTAAAATATAAAAAAACGAATTAAAGAAAGTTTCAACAAAATATTTCACATAAAGAATTAAAAATATTATAAAATAAATTTAATTATTATAAATTAAAAAATTACCTTCTAAAATATAGTTAACTGTAAAGAAAAAAGAAACCAAAAATAATAAATAATTACTTAATTATTAAACAAAATAAAAAATGGAATATTTTTTATAAGTAGAATCAACTTATTAATATTAATATTAATATTAATATTAATATAAACAATTAATATTTTTATATAATAATTCAAGTATATTTTTTTCGTTATAAATACGTTTCTCGTGTACGTTAGAATAAATCGATACTGTTACGATCTTAATATCTGCAATCTCGCAAATCTTCAAAAATCTCAATATAAAGAAAATAAAAAAATAATTATATATTTTGTGCAATATTGTAAATGTATAATATTTATATGATAAACTGAAGTATCAAATGAATTGTAAGTTTATTCTCTCACTACAAATCTTACAGGCAATAAATGTTATGAAATTTATTGATTTAGAATTAACAAAATTGATTATATTTTTGGTTTTGTTAGGGGTTTCTAATTAAATATTGTAAAGCAAAACTCATTCTTATAGATCAAAACGAATATTTAGATATTTATTGACCGCGATTAAATGCATAATAAATATAAAAACTCTTTTTTATCGGTTTGGATTTCATAGAGTAATTGACCTTTTAATTTTTGTAAATGTTTTCTTTTTGTTTTCAACAAGAAAAACTTTTTGAACTCAAGTGGAAAACATTTTTAATTTTAAAAACCTGCTTAACAATAAAAAAGTTTCCCTAATAAAGTAGATTTTAATAAACTTCTTGTTGTTCTCTGACTTTTTGTTTTGCGGAATCTAGTGAAAAAAACATGAAATATTTTCAGCTACAAAAAAAGTTAAAACAACATTTACATTAATAATTTATAATCTCAGGGAAATATATTTAATAATGTTTTTTCTTCTCTCTTTTTATTATTTTCTAGCAACTTGAAATTAATGTTGTTAAATACGATGATAAATGAGCTAAAAAACAAAAATGCATAAATTAATAAAAATTATAATAATAAAAGACCGAAAGAAGTGAACAAAAAAAAAAGAGTCCGAAATTATATGAAAAATTTATTTAGTATTTTTGCTATTTTTGATTTTTTTTTTTTTTTGCATTTTCGTTGAGCCATAAAAATAAAAGAGACAATGGAATGTTATCTGTCATATTAAACATGTTTTGTTCATATCTTAAATAGTAGTTCTTCTTTCTCGAAAAACTTTCTTTTGTATATCCTATAATATTTGTTCTAAAAATGTAATTGTGTGTTTCCGTATTTGGCCCCACAAATTTTATTGACTACGCGATTTTTTAAACATTTTCTTAAACTTAATTTCGAAATCCATTAAATACATTTGTTACCATTTTTCTATGTGTACTTTTCCTTTGGTTTTTATATGTATATGTACTTATATAACAAGAAAAAGTTTGAAAGAAAGTTTTGTAATAAACATTTTCCCCCCGTTCCAAAGATCTAACATATACATGAACATTAAAGGATGTCGTTGTAAGCAATTTTATTTGTTTTTTTAACATTGAACATACAATTTGTTACATATGACCTTGATTAAAAGCGTGACAAAAAATTTTCTTAATAAAATATTAATAATAAATCAAGAGACATTTTGATAAAAGTTAAAAATTAAAATCAATCAGAATTCAAAAACAAAAAAGTTCAAGTATAATAATATTAATATACATACATACATGCATACTTATGTAAAATAAAATATAATAAAGGTAAAGTAAATGGAAATATTTCAAATTAAAAACAGAAAAAATGAAAATGAACTTCAATTAAAAAATTTTATATGAATTTCGCAAATACAATTATTTTATTTATTGAAATTCCTTATATCTCCAGATTTGTGTATTCAAAAATAAAAATGTTATAACTTTATTGAAAAAATTGTTCTTAGAAAAAAATATATATTGAGAGTATATTAAATTTGTAAATTTGTTTCGTCTGTAACGCCAAGAAGGAATCATATTCTTGAGTCTCTCGAAAACTGAGTCGATTAACCTATGTCCGTCTGTCTGTCCGAAGTCAATAAAATTTGGCAACATTGTTTCTTTTTGTCCTAAGCAGTTTTCTATTTCAACACCAATGAAATGCGACATAATGATTTTTCTAACTCTATTTAATACATATTGTTTATTTGAACAATCTCAGTCCATACTTAGCTGTAGCTCCCATAAAAACTAATTCTATTAAAATTTACAACAATTATTTTTCTAACTCCCTTTATTGTATGGCAATTTGAACAATCTCGATCCATATTTTACTATTGCCTTCATATAACGCCCCTTCCCGTATAACGTTTTTGAGCTTATATAATTCTTAAATAATAATAATTTTCTTACTATTATTAATTTGACCGATCTCAGTCCATATTTTCCCGGTAAACGGGTTTGGTCTTATAAAACTAGTAAAAAGCTATCAATTCTATTGAAATAAGGCTCAGTTATTTTTCTTACTGTTTTTTATATATGTTATTAATCTGACAAATATCGGTCCATATTTTTCTATAGCTCCCACATACGTATCTGATTTCTTAAGAAATCAATTAATTTCTCTATACAATAAAAATTATCCGAGTTACTGCGAACAAAATTTAGAAGATGGTTGAATTTTTATTATTATATCTAAGCGGTAAGTAGAACACTATTTACAAATATTCGATCATGATTAGTAAATTACTATGAGTATATAAATATATTTTTAAGTACATATATGGAATCGATTTTATGTATAAAAATTCTATCTAAATGCTAATCAAGACTTACAGTAATATTTTATTTTATTATATTTTTTACAAAAAAAAGCAAAAAAAAAAAAGAAACTTACCATTTTCCTCCTCTATGTTACGTGTCATTGCCGTAGGTGTTGGACGAGCACGTGTTGATGTTGTATGCGTTGCACAACAAATAATGAGTACAAAAAACCAACACAATAAGGATGAAAAGACAAATTGTGCATACGATAATAAATCCATAGTTCTAAAAGTCGAAAAGTTGAGTGCAATAGCGCTGATGTCGTATCGGGACTAGTTGGTGAAGGAACAATGTATATAGAGTTCGTGTTTCGTAAGTTAAATAGGTTTCTACTTAAATGTTTTTTTCTGTGTGGAGCGCAGGAAGTAGAATTAAAAAATAGAGGAAGCAAAAAAACATTTATATGAAACACGATCAGGATAAGTTATGTTAGGTCCAATTAATGATGGTGATAATAATTCTACTTGTGATGAAAACAATGTTAAAAAAATGTCTGCACGTAAAGTTGCTCCAGTAAATATGCAAGACATACAATCAGAATATTAATTATGTTTACTTGTTTCTTATAACTCTATTTATCTAAGTGTTTAACCTTTTCTGTTTAAGTTTTTTTTATTTTAAAGTGTATTTGTAATTTTTTCTGTTCCTGTAGTTTCTCATTTTCGAATTAATTTTAATTTTTATAAGCAAACTTGACTCGAAATACACCATACATACAACATAAGTTTATATTTCCATGGAGATTTGATTGTAGTTTACATATATGTGTATGTATGAGTATTAATATTAGCACAATATAAAAACAGGATCAAGAAATACATCCACCTATATTTACAAAAGACCACAAATCGTTCTTAAGCAATAGAAAACTAAAAATATAATAAAATTGTAAATTGTTGTTATTGTAAGGAACTATGCATGTGTTGTATTTAATATTTGCGTATATTTATGTGTGTATAACATAATTAAAGATTTTATTTATGCGAACTTGGCATAACATTATTTTCGAACAAATTTAATTATTATTTTATATATTATTTTTCCATAGCAACCACGTACATTGATGCTGAATTCATATTTTAAGTGAACATATATTTAAATGTGTAATATATCAGTGAAGAGTAGCAAATATTTTAAAATTATTTGTATTTTTTATTTTTTACAACACTTTCTTTTTTCAAGTATGCCACTTATTCTAAAATATACTCATAAATTCTTTGCATTTCAAAAATATTTGATTTTTCTTCGACTCTTCGTTGTTGTTAGAGTATACTTGAGAATGGATTAACATATATACACATACGTACAAAAATAATCAAGATATATAAAAATAAAAAAATAAAAAATAAAAAGAAACGAAGCGTGTGTGTAGTGAAAAATTTCGTAGGAATAAAATATAAAACTAATATATTGGTACTAAATGATGTTCAATATTTTCTATAAATGTTTTTGTAAAAATTTTTGGATAAATTTTTTTCCGTAACGTGTTCTTATAGATACATTTTATAATAATAGCTTTATGTTTCCATCGAAATAATATTGTAACAATTTTCAAACCAATATAATAATTATATTACTTGTTATAAATGAAACAGTTTTTTCTCCAAAAATTGCATAAACAGACGAAGGAAAAGAGCCATTGGTACCCTAGTATCGATATATTAGATATAACTGATATATATTTAGAGATTTGTATAGAAGTCGTAGATATTCGAATATAAATGAAAAATGTGAATCTTTTCCTTTATTTTTATACTGAATGTTATAAAAGCATCAGTATAATTGAATTCTTCCACCTTAACTTGTTATTACTAGATCATATATAATAATAAAACAACAATTTTTTTTACCTGAATTTAATCCATATAAGATATTTTTGTGCTTATTATGATTGATATAACTGTAAATGTATATATAAAAACAAACATGAGTTAATAATATATAATATCAACAATCAAACAAGAGAATAAGTAAACAAAATATTGGGGAATAAAGAGAAGTCACTAAGACGACTGCAGAGTATCATAGTTGTACTGAATTGTTGCTGGTTTGTTTACTCGATTTATTTGTTATTATAACAACATTACAAGTACAGAAGTAGTTGTACATTGTGCCAGCACAATATTCATTGTATGTAACCGTATAGAAAGCATACGATTTCCGTTTCCTGTATATGCTTATTGCGACTTCATAATTTATTTTCAAAATACATTTAAAATATTATATATATATATATATATATATATATATATATATATATATATATATATATATATATATATATATATATATATATATATATATATATATATATATATATATATATATATATATATATATATATATATAATGGAGGATTATTGACTACGCCCTAACCAGAAATGTGAACTCTAAAACTCAGCTCTAATCCTATGATGAACCGTTAAAGATATCAATATAAAATATATTGATATCTTTAACGGTTCAATAGTTGCAGAAATGTTTACAGAAATTTTGGATCATATCAAAAAATGAAAAAAAAAAATATATATGCCACAATTTATTATAAGAAAAGTCATTACCAAAAAAGAAAATAAAAGGTTATTTACATCAGATTCGGCGATATAAATTAAATACTATTATACTTTAATCGTTTTGGTGCAATTAGTATAAAAATATGTTTTAGTTGCATATTTTGTGCATATTTGATAACAGTCTAAAAAGATTTGAACGTAGTCTATTTTTTATTTATGAATATTATTTAGTGAAAATAATTTCTCTTGAATAGTAAATAATTTAAAGTGAAATTACCTTCAAAACGCAAAAAAAATAAATAAATCAATACAAAGTATGATGTACACACATTAAAACAAAGGGATCTCAAATTACAAATTTGGCGGTAAAATTTTAAATTATTATATTATTCCATTTTTCTATTATTTTTTCTTTTATAAACGA
Organism: Cochliomyia hominivorax; assembly: GCA_004302925.2. Classification (NCBI taxonomy): domain Eukaryota; kingdom Metazoa; phylum Arthropoda; class Insecta; order Diptera; family Calliphoridae; genus Cochliomyia; species Cochliomyia hominivorax. Next base: position 313,256 of record PYHX02000494.1, on the reverse strand, counting down.
TTCAATGATGCCATTAATTTGAATTATAGCTTAGATTTCTTTTTTATTGTTGTATTGTTCTCTTTTCTCGTTACGCAGCATATTTCGTAACTCTTTCATATAAGATTTAGAATATTGTATTGTATCCATACAAACCATCATTTACTTGAAAATCTTTATAAAAACCCTTAAATATTTGAATTATCTAAGAAAGAAACATTATTTTTTGTAAAAAAATATTTGAAAGTTTTCTGAAATTTATTTAATTTAGATTTTAAGAAATTCTCTCGTATAACAAATCACTGTTGTGCAATTGACCAGCGAAAAGTTAAATATGTTTAGTGAAAGATAAAACAATAAACAATTCATATAAATGATGGAATTCATAAACGACAATAACAATAAATAAATAAATATACAATAGCAGAGTATATATATATATATATATATATATATATATATATATATATATATATATATATATATATATATATATATATATATATATATATATATATATATATATATATTGTAAGATTATTTAGTTCAAAGCATTATTCAATTTAATCATTATCTTCATTGCGTGGCAGTGAAATTATTTATTTTTTAAAATTTTTATGGTGCTGATTATTGCAATTGGGTTGCCAGATTATTTGTCTATAAATTTTAAAAATTCTTTATATTTTTCATTAGGTAAAAGTAAGGGCCAAATGCATTTTTCATTATTTTGAAATTTTTTCTGTTCAGCTACATTTTGGTCTCAATTCAACATTTTCAATGAAAATTTTCAACATTTTTGTATGAAAAGTATTTACTTTATTTGCGATAAGTAAATTTACAGATATTGCATTATTACTATATATTTGTGAGTGAGTTCTACTTGCAAATCTCATGAGTTTAAAAAACTATCAGTTTAAAAAACTCGGATAAGTAGTAAATATAGATTTTGAAGCACTTTTATTCAATAACTTTAACTCAGATCTTGAAAGTTTTTGATCATGTTTCATATGTAATCTGTTTTTATATTGTAAATTTTGTCAAATTCATGTAAAATTTTAAAGTTTACGTAAAATTGCTTAACAAACAAAGTTATGCCTCAAGTATTGTTGGGTTTGATTGTAAACAATGGTTCGATAACTGACTAAAGAAATACGGTCGCATACAAAAAAATCAAATTCATCAACCATTTGCTAAATATTTAAAGGTATAAAACTTTGATAAACCAAGATTTAGAGAAATTCACGATATTTTCTAACTTTTCTGTATGTTTAGACTCTATTTTTAGGTCGATCCTTAGGCAATAAATCTCCTTAGACAATAAATTATAGAAGAAAACTAAAAAAATTTATTAAATATAAAAAAATAAATTAAAAATGTAACACAGTATTTTTGTGATATACATATGATCAAAACGAATAAATAAAGCTCGTTATTCGAATACTAGTTTTTTTAACAAAATTATTGTAATCTATTTAATTCCTTGTACTTTTTGAATTCCATCTATTTTAGTAGTTTTACTTATCAATGAATATAAAATTTCGAAAATAATTGATTTTATTAAAAATTTAAACAACTCGAATGAAATTTCATTCGGTAGTTTGAAGTTCTAATTTAAAAGAGGGGAAAAAGTAAAAGGTACTGTCAGTATAAAATCAAAATTAACAAATGTATTTATTCGTGATTTTGAATGCGATTTTTTTCAATTTTTAAGATTTAATGTACTTATTTGTATGTATTTATTTGCAAAGTCTATTATAAATTTTCAGTTTGAATGTCACATAATATATAAAACATAATAATGTGACTAACGTTTAAATAGTAATTATAACAAATAACAAATATAGAAATTGCTACAATAACCAAATTAATAAATAAAAAAAGAAATTGGAGTCCAAAATACATTTAATATATTATGAATTTTCTTTGATATACATATCCGGTAATATACAATCTCGGAATGACGAGCTTTTTTAGGTATATTTAATTTGTAAAAAAAATTAGGCGTTTTTTCTTAATTCTTTTTATAAACGTTAATAAAAATCACAATACAATAATCACAAAAACTGTGGAAAGCTAGACCAATAAGCATGATTAGTTTAGTTGTAAATATCAAAAAAAAAAAAAAAAAAAAAAAAAAAAACTCATCAAACGTGGGGTTAGCGGCTATAGACTTTTATCAATATATTATGTAAAATTTAAAGCAGACCATACTACTTGAGGAATATTTATAGTTATCTCTCAATAAATTTGATCATTTTGAATTAAAAAAAATTGAATTAGAACTGCTGCTATATTTTGTTCTTTTTGATTTTTTTGTCAAAACTGTTTATTAAGCTTTAAATTAGGTTAAAGATTATAGTCATATAGAAAACTATATGACTTTTTATTTTTTTTTTTTTTGTAATTTTAAAAAAATGTCATCTTTTTGATATTAAATTATCAAGAAATTATATACGAATATACATATTTAAAGATAAAAAGCTAGCATCAGTTTGACTCTAAGTGCTACGTATATTACGAAGCTAAAAATGTGAAGTTGAATTGAAAGTTTTATATATATTAATATTTATATATGCACATATTTATAAGTGTGTATATGAAGAAATTTATTCTTAAAGTATATTTTTATGAAGTGACAATACTTAAAAGTCAGTTTGTAAACAAAATTAATATATTTGTGTTATGCCATAACTTATGAACATGAAAATCCGTAATTTAGTTCATACACATGTATTCATTAATACATATGTATGATAATATGTATTTTAAAAATTCTATTTTTTATATTCGCATTAACTTTTTTTCTTTTTTTTTAATTTCTATATGTGTTCCGTTCAAACATACGAATTTTCTTTTTTTGCACAAACACAAACGAACATTTACGATACCGGCGAAGGTGTTGACATGTTAATAAAAAATGTTATGAAGGATTCACTCGACAATTAACTTTGTAAATCACCTTTTTGCTTTTGAGCTTTTTGTATAAATTATTCACTTAACATTTTTTAGTTGAATTTATTTTTATAAATTTTATTAAAAATATAATATTTTTCTTTAATATTTGTGATTTTAATTATACATACAGCGATGTATGTTAAGTATTTCATTTATTATCATTTTTAGTTACAATAGTATAATAGCAGTTGTAGTTTAAAAGGAAACAACAATAAGACAAGTAAACCGCATGCGAAAAAATCCCGTATATTTCAACCGTACCCGCGGGATCGCAAACTCTCACTAAACAATTTTTATGATGCAGACAGAGATGAATACCATTCGTAATTCGCAAAACATATCACATTGTTATAAAACAACTGACTACTATTTACACTGGTAAACAAAAGCATCATCACAGCATCCACAGAGCTTCAATTGAATAATCAGATGGCACAAGTATAAACTATAATATTATTCTCTGTGTGTTTGTATGTTCTGTGTATATTTAATTTTAAATTTTTCGCAAAAAAAAAAAAACACACACACACACACACAAAAGCAAATGTAAGACAAAGAATCATTTAAAAAGAGAGCACTTTGCAGCATCATGTAATAACATACGTAAAATAATCACAACTTTACGAATAGAAACGAGGTTACACAGAAAAGAGATTAAATAGAGTAAAAGCTTTAGTTATATTCGATTTATGCGCATTACTGTGAGAGTTTTACATTATAGTGACAGTGAGAGAAAACAATTACGTATACAGTTATCATCTCCGTTATAAATTTTATTGAAATTATTCTCTATTTATAATTCTTTATATTTTTTTATGAAAATAAATAAAAGAATGTTTAATATTAAATTTTATGTAGTTTTTTTTTATTAAATATTCTCATGATGTATAATTAAATATTTATTAACAAAAAGGTTTTATATAAATATAAAGCTAAGAAGAAGTGTGAAAATTGATAATAAGAAAATAACATAAAACAATAAACAATTATTTATTTTTTTATTTAATGTTACATTGTGTTTACTCTACACTTCACATGACCACATTTAATATAATTAAATTTAAGATTTATATTCCTTCAACCCGTATTCTTATTAAAAGCAGTAGCAATAGAACAATTTCTCCGCAACTTTCTCTTAAATACAACCTAAATTCTCTTAAAAATTACCCTGATTCCTCCTAATGTGAGTTTGCTTTTAAAAAGTTTTCATCTCTCTGCTTTGAATTATAGCAGATAAATGTTATTTACATATTATATTCATGTTTATTTTTGTGTGATTTTAGATAAATTTTAATTTATTTTAATATTTTATTGTATCACCAAATGGAATTCACTTAAGAATCTATTAAATATGTAGTACATATTTAATAGATTCTAAAAATAGTGCTTACTTAGCTATGTCTGTCTTTTAAACATATTCGCACGCTGACTCTAATAGTAATTTAGTAATTAAGATAATTGACTTAAACAGTTAACGGTTTTATTTTGATCGATTTATTTATTTATTTTTCAGAACAGATATTGATATTTATTTGTAGCTAAAGGACCCGCAAATGTTGTCTTGTATGGGCGATACCCTCCTCCTGGTCTTACCCGTTTTACATTTTCTCCAGTAAAATAGTTCCTTGAGAAAGTTTTTGGATCTAAACAAATTTAAGAACTCTCACTGTATGGGGGGTACTTCCCCCCCCCCCTAGTTCTATTGCAATTTTGTATAGCCTTTGTTACTTTCAGATAATTTGGGATTATTCTGTGAAAAATTTATCAAATCAAATTTGCCCCAGACGTTTTAGAGTCTATATTGTATATGGATAAGTTGTTTTTATTTTTAATTGGAATCGAATATTGAAGTTTCTTATTATTTCTTCAGAAACTCATATATGTTAAACTTGATTAATAACTTTAACATAACTACAAATGTAAAATCAACTATGTTATGTGATAGTTTTTCATAAATATTTTAAAAGCCGTCTTTAAAAAACTCATGTAAGGTGAAAAAATGTAAACAAATAAAAACGCAATATTCGGCTATGCCGAATTTTTAACACCCTCTTCCAAAATGAATTTAAAAGTAGTTGTCGAAGCGTATATAAAATCTATAAATGTAGGTTCTACCACTCACCCGTGTCCCATGCAAAATTTTGTTAGTGTTTAATGTTTTGTTATTAAGGCTCATTGACTCATGTGAGTCATTTCATGAAATTACATTTAAAAGTTTTAAAGATATATCATACTTGAAGTGTTATTTAATAGGATGCACCAATTCTTCGTATCTTTCCCTAAATTTAATAAATAGTTATTTCAAATAAAACATTTTGGCGAAATTTGGCGAATGAACTAAGCAATAATAGCAAAATATTACAAATTACGAAATTTTCGAATGGGGCACGGGGGAATTTTTAATAAATCGTTGTGGAATTCTTTGTTGTCATAATTTAATTTCTTTCCTTTTTCATGTCTCTGGAAATATTTACATTTAATCAGTTCTGTTAATATTATTTTGTACGATGCTGTTTGTCTGTAAGTTTATCAAAAATTCGCTTTTATATGTAAAATTTCGTTTTCTACAATTTTTTCATTGAAAGCAGTTTCTTATGTTAAGCCTTAAGATATTTATTTAAAGATTTTATATTCAATGATATAAAACCATAATGAAAGCAATTAAAAGTTATACATGAGTGTAAAATCAGTAAAATATTTGACAATAGTTTTCATGATATTTACTTTATATTAGGTTGCTTCTGAAAAATAAAAAATTATGTTAGAATATATTTCTAGGATTAAAGTGCATTTATGTTTCCATTTAAAATAGAATAACAAGCTTAATATAACCGCAATTTATTTGTATTTATTGTATATATATATATATATATATATATATATATATATATATATATATATATATATATATATATATATATATATATATATATATATATATATATATATATATATATATACCTATATATATCGTTTTAAAACATTATATTTTACTTAATCATATAACAGGAATATGAATACTTTTTACGAAAATAAATTTAAGATATTCATAAGATATTCATAAGATATTCATAATTTCCAAAATGTTGAATCATTATGTTTTGGATTTCAATTTTTTTCATACATATGTAGTAATCCTAATGTAGATATAAACAAATACAATCGCAAAGTAGTTTTGTAGAACATATGTATAGGTATGTGTACATTAAGCAAAAAAGTTTTATCATTATGGTACTATATTAATCTAGTAACAAATTTTTACACAGATAAGACAAATTCTATTAATAAAGTATGACAGGGTGGTTTTAAACTGTAATTTCATATAAACATTGCAATAATTCGTGTTTCTGAAATTTTTCTTAAGAATTATTACAGGCGAAAATATATTTCAGAACTTCTAAAAATGTATTACATATACGTGAAGTAATTTATAGAAATTAAAATTTATATATTAAATATGTCAAAAAAAAATGTAAAACAATTATACAACAGTTTTCTTTAGATATAAGTACAACTCCACCATTTAATATCGAGAAAATAATAATTCTAAACTGTATTTTAATAAAAAATTTGGACAATTGAGAATATATAATATTCTCTATAGTTTTTCATACATTTTACATATATTTCATACATACAAAAAAGTATAATCCGTGACCAAATCTGTGCAATAATTTCAAAGAAAATAGGTTTTTAAGTATTTAAATCAGTCAGGTGTTAGAAAAAACCATTCTATTGACAGAAGGTATTTAAGAATCAGCTTAGCCAAATACAGTTGGGGTGAGATTGCATTTACTCAAGCAATCCAATATAGTGTATACCAATATAATTTTTTAATATAAATTGCTGTAGATATTGAAAAAATGACAATTTATAAATTTTTTCTTTTTCAAATTTCTAAAAGCAAATATAAATTTATATAAATAAATGAATTGTTTTGTAAACTTTTGCAATAATTTTATTGTAATGTTTTTTTTAAATAAAAATATTCGTAAAGATGTAGCAGCTCTAAAATATTTACCAGTAAAAATAATTCTTATCACAAGTATTATTTTTTTGTTAAGGAACAAATTTTCCAAACGATTAAATTTTTATTTGATTTTTATATGAATTTGTGAGTTTTTTTTATCGTACTGTCTGTTATAAATGATTTTTGATTTGTTTACTTCTGCAGCTTTAACACAATATAAAAATAACAGACAAACATACATATTCAAAACATTAAACAGAGTTATAGGAAAAATATGATAAAAATATACCAATATAAATGCTAACACATACATATACTGAAAAAGGGAAATACATATTCATTGGTTTAGCCATCTTTTGTACTTAAGCATTGACATAAACCAAACACACTTGAACACAAAATCAATGTATGTGGATTTTTTATGATATTCATATCTATTTTTATATACATACTTATGTGTATGTACTTATATACATGTGTCCATAAAATGAAATATCCATAAGCCAACACAAGAAATCCATAAATGAAAAAGTAAAAAAATCTTTAAAAAATACAGACGAAATAAAGAAAAACATTCAAATAAATACAAACACATATAAAAAACCAGTCTTGTCAATTTATTATTTAATATTTTTGATATTTCTAACTTTTAGACATTCTGATTGAAAAATTTGCGTTTAATAAAATATCAAAATTGTATCGCTTAAAAAAGTTCTTGAAATGGAATTTAAAAAATCGTTCCGTTCTCTTTCTTAAGTTCGATGCGAATCGGAAGTGCAAAGAATTAGAATGAAGTTGTAACTTTCGATCAGTAACTTTCACAAAGAAATTGTGTCTTTAAATTTGTGTAGCGTGCTCATCTACTTTAAAATTGCCTTTGTATTTTTCAAGATGTAAATGTCAAATTTAGAAGTAGATATTTTTTAGAATACACTTCACACAAGACTAAACGCACAGGGAGGACTCCAGGATGGATAGTACTCCCATATAGTGTGTTTAATATCATATATCTAGAAACCCACTATTTTTCTTAAACATCATCATCGTCTTCAAAATATTTATAGAAAACCGATGAGGTAAAATATTTAGCACGTAGGAGCAATAACAAATGTTATAAATATAAATGCATAAACAAAAAATTGATCAACCGTTTGCACAAAACAATAAATAATTTCGTTTAAGGGAAACTACTGACAGCATTGGATTAAAAAGTTAAAACAATAACAAAACAAGTAAGAATGTTATATCCGGTCACCTCGGGTAAAACGATTTTTTAAAAATTTTCCAAGATTTTATTTTTGATTTGATTGAAGAAATACGTTACATACATAGTGTGCGATAACACTTATAGTTTGAAAATTTTAAAATATTGCCTGATTTCTGTACAAAATTCTAAAGAATTTTTGCCCAATAACCATATACTTGTGTGAATGCAATATAAGAATATATTATTTTAAATTAGAAAGGAAGTCCCGCTAGCCCTATCGAAATTTCGTTAATTTTTACATATTCCTCTTTAGGAGGGAAAATGTCAAAGCTAAAGTAGTCAAAAAAGTATCTTGATTGTATAGCTACATTTGTTACCTATTTAAACAATGAAATCTATGATGGGTCAAGCCTCTTATAACTACAGGGTGAGTAGTTATCTTAAAAAAGTGAATTTTTTAAACGAGTTTTCCCTGGATTGGAATTTTGGGTATTTTGGAATAAAGAAATGGGAATCTTTTGATAGTCCTATATTAAGGACAACTTTGTTCAAATTATATTAAAATTTTATAAAAATGTCTTTATTCTAATAGAATTTATTTTATGTCAAATATTACACATTTTTTACATTAGTGCACCGAAATTAAACATTTTTGAATTTTTGACAAATATATTGAAGATATTTCATTTAAATAGTTTATTATGTAAATATTCATATTATAATTATTTTTCAAGTAATTACTTAAAATTAATTAAAATTGTACACCACTCTTCAAAAATCAACTGAAACTTGCCTCCCTCTCCATAAATTTGCATATTTCCTATACAAATATGCGCTGCAGAATTGTATGCAAAAAGTGAATATTAAATTTCAACATGTCTTTAAATGATACCGCATAACTTTATACATACAAAAATACTGCAAACATTTAATTTATCTCAATAAAATTTTGCAAAGTTATTTCTAAGATATTTATGGACTAGTTTGGAAGAGCATAATTTTCAAGCTCCTCTAGGGGCCGAGGTTATATACGAGATCTATATCTATATCTCGGAGAAAGTGGTCCTCACCCGGCCTCAGAGAATCTAGGAACTTATGCTCTTTCATACTAGTTCATAAATATCTTAGAAATAATTGTAAATTTTATAAAGATATGTTGAATAGTTACAAAGTTATGCAATATTATTCTAAATAATTTCTCTGCAAGAACCTTACACCTATGTGGATTCAGTAAAGAGATATATTATTTTAAATTAGTTGTCCTTAATGTCTTTTCAAAAAAAAAAATAAAGACAAATATGTCAGAATTAACGAAATTCATTTTTAGTTGAAAAATGTTTCCACCTTTTTGAAAAGATAAATCAGAAAAAAAATCCCATTTTTTCTAAATTTCTAATTTAAAATAATATATATCTTTACTGAATCCACATAGGTGTATGGTTCTTGCAGAGAAATTATTTAGAATTTTATACAGAATTGAGGCAACATTTTTGAATTTTCTTGGACTCAAATAGAGCCCACCTCCAAAAATTAACACTATTTGTATAGTTTTTAACGATGAATTTGCTTTGCTCCCGTTTAATGTTAAAATAATCTAAAATATTAACCAAAATAAGTCTTTCTTTTCAATTTAATACTTTTTCGACTTCCATAATATTTTCGAAGAAAATACCATTAATGAATTACTATGATTCTATCGTTCAAAATTTAAATTTTTTCATCCATAATTTGAATAAAATTTATTTGTTAAGCCAAATTAATGAAATTTTAAGAAATTTTATGCCGAAAACGCTAACTATAAAAATGGTACAAAAAAGAAAAATTTGCAAGAGTACACGCAGTTAAAAAAAATCGCAATTTGCGACTAAAGTCACATGAACTCTAACACTGACACGGAACACTTAATTAATCATAAAATTAGTTATATTTTTGGCTATAACTTTCTTTCTACTAAACCGATTTGGATAATTTAATGAAAAATTTCATTCTAATTTGTCGATTTATAATTGACAATTTTATGAAAGTTCTTCTCTTGAATATAGTGTTTATCCCAGCTATCGGTTTATGTATATTAATTAATTTTAGGTCTATAGCAAATACTTAACCCAAATTTCATATCGCTTTATTAATTATTGTGGATGTGAGCGTTCCAACAACAGACAAACAGACGGACAAACAAATTTTGATTTGATGAGGAAGGGGGTCTGAGATTATTTTTTCTTAGCGTTACACACGAAGTGAAAAAGTTAATATACCCCTTGTCATCACTTGTGATTATGAAAATATATAAAAATGGTAATTTTTTTCCAAATTAATTTTTCCATTAATTGAAATTTTCTATATTCTATAAATTTGACTAGAAATTAAGAACTATTTGGTTTGATTCTACTGATAAAGTAATCAAAGTTTACTATCATTAACATTATAATAAATATAAATATTAAAAAATCAAATGAGTAAAAACAATAACGCCAAAAATGAAATAACGTGATTAAAAAAAGTTTTATTTTGTTTATATTTTCACATATATATCATTTGTGTTATGATTTGTAGGTAGTTAAAATAGTAATGGTATTGACACTTTTCTTTATAACAAATATATGCAAAGCAAAATAAAATAATAATAAAAAAATGAAATAAAATAAATAAAAATATATATAAAACAACAAAAATGACAATTACAATAAACGCAATAAATAAAATATAAAAAAGTAATAACCAACCGAAATCACATGAAATATTGACTTATGACAACATGTTCAAATATCTTCACACAAACGTCAGTAACTGAAACGATGAAAATTCATATATATTTTCGCACATTTTTAAATGGAGACAATAAGTTGTTTGTGTTTAATTCTACACATTATTTTTATTTCTTATTATTGTTTTGTTTTATTTTTTATAGAAACTTAGAAAACAATAACATGAGCACTCCATAAGAATAATCTATGTGGAAGTAGATTGTAAAATCATGAATATATCACAACATAAAAATATGCTACAACAACATATGATATATATATCTGTAAAAGTTTTTGTAGCATATATATATATATATATATATATATATATATATATATATATATATATATATATATATATATATATATATATATATATATATATATATATATATATATATATATATATATATATATATATATATATATATATACTTATTTATCTTTAATAACCAAATACACAAATTCACAAATATATTTATTTCTTTAATTGTGTTTTAGAATCAGGGTATTTAAGTTTCGTCATATCCTCGTGTAATATTTTCTGTAGTTTTGTTTTTGTGAAAACATTATAGCAATGTGTTGTTTTTTATTTCAATATTTTTATATTACATACGATTGGTATGCAATAAAATCCTGGTGATGTCTTGTAAACAAGAACAATAATAACGTCTTGTCCTATAACAGTCTAACCTCCTTCCTGTTATATTTTTATTTTTTGCTCTTTGCACACTCATATACTTCTCAAAGCACAAAAATACAATAACAGACATTTCACCAACAATAAGCCAAAAACTAAATGCGTAAGAGTTTATGTTATGAATGTTTTAAATCCATAATCCTGGGTCGGTAATAACAATGTTTACAATTTTTATTTTTAGATCTTCTTTATTGCTCGAAATATTTACTTTTAGCTTCTTGGGAAAATTGAACATGAAAATGGAAATTTCTTTGAAAATCATGTTTGTTAGTAAAACTATCTACTATCTTAATTCTTAAAATTATGTAGATAATTCGAAATTGTTATTATTATTTTTTTAAAATAATAATCAAAAATATACCATATAACATAGATTAATAATTGGACATACTGAGAGAATATTTAATAAAATTCCAAAATTTTTGTTCCTGCCTTGTTATACATATACTGCGTATAAATTTGCCCGTATGTGTATATGATTGCTATGTGTATTTATTTAAGTGTGTAGGGGTTCATGTTATAAAAAACACTTTTATAGCGCAATCACATACACACATATGAAAGCAAATAAAAACTACTATAAATGTTTTGGCATAAATATTAAAACTAACTAAGCGAAAACAAGCTACTAACCAACACCATAATAACAAGAACAACAACAACATCATTAAATATATGTGAGTATGTGTATATTCATATGAAAATATTGTTCCGTTAGCATTTTTTATTTTGTTTTTTATGAAAACTAGTAGTAACTACAACTCATCAAAAATAAGAACAAGTTGAACGGAAAATTTTCGAACTATTGTATTAATGTTTAGTTGTTTGTTGGTTATTTGGCTCTTTCCCTCAAACAGTAAAGAAAATATAATAACTAAACACCCTTTTCATATTTCTCCCCCATCAACATCAAATGTTGGTTTGTTCGAACACAACAATAAGGCGTTAAAATATTAAATAAAACTTGTTCTCACACTTTGTTAAATGGAGCACGATATAGACAATAACAAACACTTCATATTCAAGAAAAAAAACTACAACAACAAAAATAATATATGTATGTTTATGCATACACATACTAAAAGATATAAATAAAAACCACAAAAAAAGTATAATTTATATAAAAAGGTAGTTAGTACGTACACACATACAAACTTTCTCAGTAAATATATATTCCAACTTTTGTGATCAATTTTAACTCGGGCCTATGATATTTAATGTAAATACATTTCAACACTAGAAATTTACACTTATTAGTTGAAGTGATAATTGTTTGGTGAAGATAATTTTTTGAAAAATAATTTGGGAAAAATACTAGAGCTTCTTTGGAGGTGCAAGAAATTACACTGATTTGTAAAATAAATTGGCATATCAGAATTCTGATCAGACATCTAATAAATTAGTTGGAAGATTTTGTTTTAACCGACACACACATTGAGTTATAATATGCACGATGGAAACAAATAATGTTTTTCAATTAGATTTCTTAAGAACTTTAAAAATTGGAATACTTTATCATTCACATCATTTCAAATCATATAAACATATAAAAATGCATCAGCCAATACCTTTGGCCAAATGCATATATATATATACATGCTCCTACAGGGATACGGATTTCTTCGATGAGGGTGCATAATTTACAAAATCTGCCAAGGAATATCTCAATTTTCTGCACCACATTTGGACACAAAAGAGATTTTTAGCTTTTATTTGTGCTTAATAATATCTCCACAGCTCTAAACTTTACATTCTTCTTCTCTAATATTGCAAATTTTATGATTAGAAAACCTAAATTAGGGCATGCGAACATTTTTTTATAAACTTCCTATAATGTGTAATAATATTTAAGTATTTTATATATAACATTAGAGTGAAACACACTTCAAATTGTATCTACATAATTATGGTTTTCTTGGTTCATTTCAAAGAATAGAAGTGCTTCAATAAAATAGTATTCTTCATTATTTCAATCTTTATTAATTCGAAAATGTGGTATTGATATGAAGAAATATTTCATATTTTCATCTATTTTGAAATCATTGAAGAAAAACTCTATGTGTAATAAATTAATGTATAAAGTGGCAAATCTTATAATCACAATCATTTTTAAGATACAAGTTGATAAATAATTTTCCCCCTTTCTATCTATCTAAGCTGAAAGCAAATGTATAACACTTAATAATTATTTGATTTAATTAGATTTTTATTACTCAGTGATGATAAAAAATATAAGAACATACACTTTGTCAACTTAAAGGAAGCCAGTAAGAGCTGTTCAAATACTAAAATTATAATCGATAAAATAAATATATTCTCAGCTATAGTGATCATTTATTCTTATATACATACATACATACATACATACTACATACATACATACATACTATCATAACTACATACATACATACATACATACATACACACCTTATATAAAATAGACTATTGTAAATTATTTCGACGAGTAAACAGAATAAAACAAAACAGAGAAAGTAATATATTTAAAATCACATTCCTGTGAAATATATTATAAAAAGGAGGAGAAGAGGAATATTATAGAAGGTATTTGTTTCATTTTTGTAAATAATGAAAGAAATAATTGCACATCATTAGTATGAAAGCTAAGATTAGCCAATGCCTACAATAACCGTATATTGTATATAATTTATATATATAATATATATATATAATTTATATATATATATATATATATATATATATATAATATATAATATATATATATTATATATAATATATATATATATTGTAGGCAAAAATATACTTTGTTTAGTAAGGTTTCTAATATTGGATGTGCCAACATGTTTCACATTTCACTCACACAATAATATGCATATGACTATTCACTTTTTAATATTTTGAAATATTTTATTTTGAATGATTATTTATACATTTTGCAATTAAGTTTATAATTTGGGATCTCATAATAGTTCCTAAAAATAAATTGTGTGCGCTTTTATATCGTTAATGGCAATTTAAATAGCAGGAAAATTATAATATTTATCTATGTTAAGCTTTATGTTAAAAGATCTTGCTTGTCGTCTTCAAAACACGATCATCACACAGCAAAAGATTCAAGTAACAATGCTTCAGTGACGTTCATTTAATTAAAATAAATATAATTAAGCTCGATATTAAAATGTGAGTAATCACAGATCATTTAGACGGAAATTTTCGAACAAAATTTATCCAATCGAAGCTAAAAAATGAAATTTACTTTTATCGCTTTACAGAACTTTTAACCTATGGCGCACAGTTTTAAGCCCAGTACTATAAAATACATTCGGTGCAACATCTTCAATAATTTTTCAGTTAAAAGTTAAATAATAAACTTATTTCAATAATTATTTTATATTTTTTGCATTTTTTTGCTCGCTAAAATTTTGCATTCTTTGCCGTTATTTTGAAGCAAAAGATACTAAACTCGATATGGGCCGGTTTTGTGAATTGAATGGTGTAGGGTATCTAATATTCGACGTAACCAAATCTTTTTTTAATTTAAGTTCTGAAAATTGTAGAAGGTTGACTAATAAAGTGGAATCAAGAAAATTGAGGTTTAGACCATTATTCATTTGTTATATGTTGTTTCAAAATATTTACTCTAATTAATTGTAATTGTATACAATTATCACGTCAACCCGCTACGTTTGCAGAATTTTAATACAATTAGCTGTTTATTACATAATGCATTATTATTTATGATTTTTTAAACAAGCCTAATTCGGCTCTAAACGAGTATGTAACAATTAATTGGTTGGTTGTCAATGAATACGATTTTTGCCGCTCATGATCATTAAGAATATTGAAGTATAAAAGATTCTAAAAAGTTATCATTATAATTTATCTCAAGTAAAAATGCCAATATCAACACTTACACTGGTGATTGTGATTTTCTCCATTAACAAGACTTTATTAATCTGCACAAAAAATATTTCGAAATACAAAGAAGACAGTCAAAAAGAAAATGCAAAAGGAAACTCGTAATTTGCAAATAAAACATAATAAACAAAAAATTATTTACCATAATAAAAAAGTATATATGTAAGTACGTACGTATGTTTTTATGTACACAACAATGTGGATATAGAATGAAATAAAAATTCGATATGAAAATTTTTAATTCGTAGATGTATCGTTTTGTTTGTCGGTCTGTCCTTTGATTTTTCATATTATAGTTGCCATAATTGAGACTGTTTTAATTTTTATGTTTTATTTCCCTTCGGATTCTCCTGGTCTCTGTAATTATCGTTTATTCTTCAACATTGTGTTTAGTGATAAATGCGTCAAATTATAAACGAATTTTTCATAGATTAATTGGGCGTAAACACCAACATTATATAGATACATATAAATTTATATACACACATAGGAACATACATATTGCTATGTGAATGCAGACTCATGCTTGACAACATCAACATGTTTTTTGTTTTTATTTTTTTGTTAGAATTAGTGTTTTGTGTTTGTAATAGAAATAATTGTAAAAGAAATTCCACTAACAATGCACTGAAACTATATATATATATATATATATATATATATATATATATATATATATATATATATATATATATATATATATATATATATATATATATATATATATATATATATATATATATATATATATATATATATATATTATTTATTATTTATTTATACAAGTATGAGTATAGAATAATAGTACTGTTATATGGTTGTACAGTGTGCAATTTAGCAGAGGAAAAGGAAAATGACAAATGTTACCCAATTGGAAAACATTACTGTTGATTTTATTTCTGTAAGACTTTCTTGTAGTTTTTCAAATATTATTAAATGTTCACTTCAAAAACAAATGTTGGCATCTATATACGCACATACATACACATTAATCCCTACAAGCAAAATAATACAAAAAATACATTATTTTACAATATTATAAGACTTACTGTGCTGGATTTTATTTAAATTGCTTTATGTTTAGAACTTTTATGAACATAAAACTCCATTCCGGGAGAAACATTTCTATGGGAGGTACCTGAAGTATTGGTCCGAGTATGGAAAGTTAAGCCAAAATAATAATATACACTAAATTTCATCGAGATATCTCAACAATTGCGACCTGTAGACTGTTCACAACGTATATGTAAACAGCCAGCCGGACAAACAGATGGACATCGTTAAATCGACTCAGAAGGTGATTCTGAGTCGGACGGTATATTTAAAGGCCATTTTTTCTGCATGTTACAAATATCAGCACAAGTTCATAATACCCCAACCTCCTTCAGTGGCGTAGGGTAAAAAAATCTTACTACAAAGAAATATAAATGATTTTCGCGTATTAAATAATGCGTAAATCCACAATGTCATTGTTTGTGTGTGGGAAACACTTAACATACGAACGTATCAGCAGTGTAAACATAAAAAGGAAATAGGAGGGATATTTATTTAATTTTCAAATTTTAACAGTTTTTTTATATATATTTTATTCGACATATGTTCTGTATTTAGTGACATTATAAAATAATAAAAATATGCAGAGACTTATCTAGGGGAGAATGAATGACAAGTGTATAGTGAAATGGCACATGGCAAGAAAATAAGATTTCTAAAATGCTGCTAAAAGAAAAGAAGATTTTTCTCTCCATTTAATTATTACTTGAATAAATTTAAAGTACTCCTCTCTTTCTGCAGGGACAGGCAGGCTCACTGATAGAAATACACACATACAATCATGTTTACATTTTTTTTGTTCTTCCTTATGTCTGTTTCTCTGTTTTATATGAGTATTGTTATTGTTGGTATTCTAAGAAAATTATCATAATATATGACATTGTTGTATTTAATCGTGCGTATTGATTTTATTTCATTTTTATTTCTAATTTGATTTGTCGCTTGATTTAGTTGATTTCAACTGTATTAAATATAATGATGTTTCATTTTGTGGATATTATTACACCAGACAATTTTCCAAAAATCTTATTGGATGTACGTAATATCTTGATCAATAAAATTCTATGTATGTACTTAAAAAGAAATGAACAAACATATATATACATACAATTATTTTGTTAATACATACATTATTTAAAGATTAAAAAATAAATTATGAACATTCATAAAATATATATAATATACTCTTATTTCATCTTTAATACACCATACATTCTGGATTTTATATAATAAATTCTATAAGAGAAGCTCAAGCAACGCATTTTTTTAATTTCTTTGTAACAATATACGTATCATTTCTTTAAAATTAAAAAAGTTAAATAAAATAAGAAAAACAAAATTTACACACGCAGTTAGACGCATTTTATTTAATTCGTATGTGTTTGTAACATTACCTGTCATATAAATGTTTTTTATTAGTTTATTTTTTGCTTGGTATTCCCATTATTAGTTTCGTTTCATGTCATTGTTTCATTTTTGTTTTCGTTGAACTCTAATGTATTTGTTCTATATCTACGTACACATACACATACACATTACATCAAAATATGTGAATTTCATAGAAATATAAGGTTTTAAGGTTTGGTGTTTATCTCTTTGACGTATCTGTTAAAAATTCCTTTTTATTTTCTGTGACATTCTTCTGGAACATAAATCTTCTCTAGCAGCAATTAAAAAACTTTTACACATACTCACATCTCACACTTTCATACATGTGTATAAATGAAGATAATCACACACGAATATACACTCAAACACATATACATTTAAGTTTACAAAAACAAGAGTATCAATAATAAGTATTACCACTCAAATGTCATGTGTCGATATGAGGGTTTTACGTTACAATTTTCTATGTACCTTCTAAATTTTTTTATAATATTTTTATTTAAGTTTTTGTTTTGTTTAAAATTGTTTGCAATGCCAAAAATAAAAGAAAAAATGTTAGTGCTTTTCCACGATTTATTTTTTACTGTTTTCTTTTCTGCGTCACTATTGGCGATGGTGTTATTATGGGGATATAAAAATATAGAAAAATAATACGTATAACTTTGTAATCTAAGTTTTAATATACAACTGTCAAAAGTAAGACAAGCAAACTTCTACATTTTTGCTGTATAAAGAAATGATAGTAAAAAATATTCTCGAAGAGATATCTATAGTTATTTCTATTCGAATACATATACATATTTACTTTTCCAAAAAATAACAATATATGTTCAAATTTTACATTAAATAAAAAAATATAAACACATTTTATATACAAACTAATATGTTTGTTCAATTAATTAAATGCCATTAATGTAAGCGCCACAAAACTAATATAACATTTTATATGTGAAGCGTATAATAAACAAATTAATTAATATTACTCATACGTAGATTGTTATGAGTTTCTCATAGTTTATACGGAAGCCTTTAACTACCCAAAAAAAATCATAGTGTATAGGAAAGTGTTAAATTTTAAGTAAATTCCTCTCAAACTAACGCATACATATATTCAAAATTCTATAAATATGTATTTCTAATTTTATTATTACTTTTTTCTAACTCTTAAAATACTTATTCAATGAACGTTTTCAAACGATATTTTATTTGACCACAACTCTTGATCTTTAATCTGCTTACAAGTAACTTCTATTAATATTAAAAACTTGCAAATGCCATGTCTTTGTGCACCTACTGTCAAACGGGCTAAACGGAAATACTTGTGATATAAAATGGAAAGTTCAACTACAACTACAAAATGAATACAAAGATTATAAAAAATAATGAAGGTAAAATATATAGATATATACAACCATACATCATAACAATCGAGGGTATGTAGAACAATAGAAAAATAGAATAATATATGTATGTAATAAACGAAGGAAGACATTGATTTTAATTTTCTTACTTTTACGTGGTTTCAAAACTCTATTTAGAAGTGTTCACTGTTGAACCATAGTGATTTAAAAATACTAATAGTCACATACTTAATACACGATGCCAAAAGTTTCTTCAATATAGTCCAGGGATGGGTATGCACAGTAGCAATCTATAGTAGCAATAACTACATTACATGTATATGCTAGTAACTGCAGGTATACACGTTCTCTGGTTCCATGTGGTGAAATAATATTAAACACTAAATAAACTAAAAGTCACATAAACATACAAATTCTCTTGACATGACATAAGCTGTGAATGTAGATGTTTGTTTGTTTGTTTCTCTTCTCTGCCATGTACTTGTAAATGTAAACGGATCACTAGAGAGTTAGACCAATAAATGGCTAACAGTTTATGAACTTATGAACACAAAAACATGTACACATAAACAAAATATACCTTTTTATTTATACTTTCATTCAATTTTTTTTTCTGAAAAACGAGTAAACAATTCAATTTTCATCAAACATTTCAATAACTAAACAATCATAGACATACCCAACTATACATACATTCATACATAACAATGTATTTGGTATTATTTTCTTCATCTAACTAAAAGGACATTTATCGATTTGTGATTGCTTCCTTTATGTGGATCTTCTCGAACATATTTGATGCTATCGATTAAAATTTGCTTAGTGAATTTGGTTGAAAAGTATCACTATTGCTAGGAATACTTTCTGCATAAATCTTCTACAATAAGTGATATATGTGATGATCATTTTAATTTTAAATTTAAATATTATTTAAAGTTATAAACTTATTCGAAAATATTGGTTTTGTATATATTTTTTCATTTAGATGTTAATATTATAATTTATTTATTGATTATTAATTATTTATTGATTATTATATTATTATTCGACTTAATGACATTTGGGGGCCTTTTATACTTGACGAAATATAAATGTGAAAAATATCATCATTAGTACATTGTATAATAAATTTTAAAGAAATTATTAAGGATATAAATGCTCGTGGTATAAATAAGTAAATATATCATATTTATGATTACTTACAATCATAATATATGTTATTTAATCCATTTTATAATTTATAAATGTTTATCACGTTTTAAATAATCCGTTTTTCATATTTAATATTACTTTGTTGTCACTTTATTAATATTGTGTCTTTTGTTTCAACATATTTACATCAGATTCATGGAAAAGAATCTCTCATTCACATTCAATGTTATTTTCAGTTCTATTTTAGACATGATTGCAAAATAATTTACCTGAAAAAGGAGAAATGGCGTGAATGTGTATATACTTATTAATATTTTAAGTTACTTGATAAATATGTAATACTTTTTATATATTATCATTATTATTGTGTATACATTACATATTTGATGTCTATAAATATACATACTTAGTAAATAGAATATGAGTGTAAACACTATGAACACGTATTATATTCGATTTGTAATTTTGTGATTGAAATTCAAATTCTGGTTTATTTTTATTTTAAATTGTTTTATGCTAAAGGTGACAAAAAAAAAACTTTTTAATTTAACAAACTGAACAATACAATAACAAGAAAACAAAATTCTTTTTCATTCTTTTTTTTGTAACATGATATTTATTAAGGTGTGTCTGTGTTAAAAGTATTTCTGTTAGCCTTTAGGCAAAATATAATTTGAAAAATAAAACCAGAAAAAGTTATAAAATTATAAATTCATAAAATATATATTTTTTCGACATGGTTTTCGGACATTTTACTTATGGCTATATTCACCCAAAACAAAGAAAAAGACGAAATGAACATACATCAGTATAAAACCAATAAAATATTTAGTCAATTTAATAAATTTCCCTTTTTATCTTATAAAATTTAAGAAAAATTACAACTTAAATTTGTTTGGTTTCCAACGTTGGTCGAAAAATACAAAAAGAAAATGAAAAAAATCATACTTTTTATAAATTTACAATTAGTTTTCAGATTTTCAATTAAATTTTGGTAATAAATTTTCACTTCCCATTTATAATTAGCATCATGAAGATTACTTTAATTGTCTTCATAAATCTATTATATTTATTACATATAACTATTGCTAAAACATAGAGTATATATATATAGAGTATATATATATATATATATATATATATATATATATATATATATATATATATATATATATATATATATATATATATATATATATATATATATATATATATATATATATATATATATATATATATATATATAACTATTGCTAAAACAAGAGTATATATATATATATATATATATATATATATATATATATATATATATATATATATATATATATATATATATATATATATATATATATATATATATATATATATATATATATATATATATATATATATATATAACAAAAAAACATACAATACAATAATTCGAATATAACTATTCGGCTCAATAGCTTTTTAAAAAATATATAAATATAATATATATAAATATATATTTTAAGAAATGTATTTAAAATTTTTCCTATTCGTATTTTTTAAAGATAAAAAGGTTAAAGTCCATTTTTTATTTTAAACATTCATTTAGAATGTTTAAATATACATACATGTATATATATATATATATATTTTACATCATTCGTTACAAAAGTATTTTATTATGAAAACTCAGCATTAAAATAAGAAAAAAACATTTTCTAAGTTTTATATTGTAAAACTGAATAGTAGTGGAAATAACTGATGATGTGATGCCGAGCAAAAGTTATATAGTTTGTAAATGTTTTTCTACACTTATTTTCTTAGTCCTACATGTTTGTGTTACTTTTACATTTAGTGGTTTAGAAAAGTAGTGAAGCGTTAATAATAAATGATGAAAGTTTTAATTTTTAGTATTTTTTATTTTTCATTTATTCTGCCTCCCCTTAACTCTCATTTGTAATAGAAATAAAGAAGTAAGAAAAGAAAATTTTTATCAAATGAAATATAGAATTGAACGCATTTTAAAAAATTATAATTTAAACCATAGATTAACAGTAGATAAGGAAAATGTCAAAAAAAAAATATGTATATATATATTAATTTTTTGTTTTTCTTAAATTATATATATATATATATATATATATATATATATATATATATATATATATATATATATATATATATATATATATATATATATATATATATATATATATATATATATATATATAACGTTATGCAAATATTGTAATAGTTTCAGATCGTTGTTTTTATATTCATTTTTCTAATAATTTTTTCTAATATAATATATTTGATATATTATATAATAAATTAATATTTTCTTAAAATATTATTACCAAAATTTATGTAAAGTTGTTGTTTTTATAACCATATAGAAAAAACTGTTGAAATTAAATGATCAGCAGTAATATTATATATATCGTTTAAATAAATGTTTTAATTATCTTAAAATATTTATTTTTTATGTAATTTTCCACATTTCCAAACCCTAGATACCACCCAGTTGAAAGGAGGTAAATAAGTACTAACATGTAATAAAATAAAGAACATACATACATACATACATACATACATACATACATACATACATACATACATACATACATACATACATGTAACATACACGTTAATCCGCCTTTTGAATTATATGCTTGTGTTATTCTTATTGTTGTTATTATTTTCTTTATGTTTTTTTTGGTAACAACTTTCTGGTCTGGAGTGACAAATAATATTTGTGAGCATTATTGTACTTGTAATATATTGTGCCTTATGCAAGCCTACAGGGGCTGCTTGTTGTATGTTATGTTGTTTTTGATTCTTGTAATAATAACCACGAAGAAAATACACACACTTAGACTTTTTTTTTTGTAACACACTTAAGTACGTATGTGCGTATGAATGTTTGCATCAAGAGAATGATGATGACGTTGTTGTTAAGGTTATGCCTCATTTGTTCGTGAATGCCTTAATTTTGAAGCTTATAAGACAAATATAAATAATTGTTGGGGTGTTTTATTTTTGACATATAAAAGCAGATTAATTGTTGGCTGTTTTAAGAAATTCTCTAAATTTAATATGAACTTTTGGTACAATAATGTTTATAACTATAAAAAATAAGTGAACAATTGCGCAAATGCTTTCTTTCTTTTCATTGTCAATTTATTAAATATATTCACTTCAATATAAACTAGATTAATTATTTTATTTATATGAATTTCATAAGTTATTGCAATATAAGTTTAGTTCACTAAATGGAAAATTATTATTAATTATAATAATAATTATTATAAATTACTGTAATTATACCAGAATTTAAAGAAATCACGATTTTAACTTCATCCCATTATATTTTCAAAATTAAATTTTTCCGCTCTTGACCGAGATTTGTACACTTTATTACAAATTGTAATATGTAAAATAATCTATTTTAAAAGTGTAAGTAGGAGGTTTGATTTTTATTTTATAGCTCCTATATAAAATTTAACTATAAGTTTTTTACTTACTTTGTAATTTGCAATTCTTCAAAGAAAAGAATAATTGAATTATAAAAAAAGAGAATCTTTATAATAAGAAGTATAATTTTAATTTTTACCAAATGTAACGGAAATTATATTATTTCCGTAATACATTTTTGATATTCACTAAAATGTGAATGAAAATGAACAACAAAATCAATGCATTCAAGGAACGAATAATATTCCTTTTTTAGAAGTTCTTGTTGCGTCATATACATTTTAATATTTTCAAAAATGTTCAAACTGAAAGAAGTCACGTACGTTGGTAAACAGTGCGTAACAACCTCTAATATTATGTGTGTCCTTTAACATAATAAATGATTTCTTTCCAAAAAAGGCAATACAATATAAATTGTTATGGTAACAAAAGTATTATATACATACATATATATTGTATATAACAACAACTTTCTTTAACAACTACAACTTATTTACTTCTTCTTTTTTTCATTTTAATAGTCCAACAACCAAATTACGATACAAGTATAAATTTGTGTTCTCCCTTAATTTTTCAATATTTTGTTTTTGGTCAAAAAGTTGAAATTATAATCTGTAAAGTTTATCATTCCAAATGTTACACTAATATATATTTAAGTATATGTATTCTATGACTATTTTAAAACCTGTGTCGATTTAGTAAAACTTCTCTTTTGGATTCATTCCCTTAAATCTTTCTAATAAGACAACAGTATCAATAAGAAGATATAATGAAATTTCAAAGAAAATATAATTTTTTGTAAAAGAAATGTTTGACAAATATAAAATTTTTCATATATAATAAGTATAAAAAGAATATATATATAATATATAATATTATATATATATATATATTATATATAATATATATATATATATATATTATATATATATATATATATTATATATATATATATATATATATATATATATATATATATATTATATATATATATCTTTTTATACTTATACTATGGAGATTAGTATATTTAAGATTCGTTATAACCGATAATTGTTTTTCACTTCTTTTATCTTACGGGTGAGAATACTGAGTGTATTAAAAACTGAAAAGCTACTTATGTTTTCTGTTGTTTTCTTTTTATATATTTTTTTATTCTACTTTTTTTTTTTTGGTTTATAAATAAAAGTATGATGTTATTTGCTAAATATTTCCGTACCTTACAACAATTTTGTTGCTTCTGCTCTTAATGCTGGTGCCATTGTTGTTTTTTAGCTGTTTAATACTTAATATTTATGTTCTTGTAACATTATACCGTTAACATTACAACCACCACTACCACATAAAACGGAGAGAACACAAACAAATTTATAAAGAATTTGGTAGTTTACATTTCTAATTTGCAGTTTATTAAATATTCTAAAAACGTTTTATTAAATGAACATGATTTGCATACACTCTTTATGTTGCTTTGTTTTATGAGTCAGTATTTTTTTACACTTTTTTGAAAAATTTGTGAAAAAGTGTATCTCAGTATGAAATATATATCAGACCACCAATACATTTTGGAATTTTTATCCATCAGTTTCAGATGAAAAGGAAGAAAAATGTAGGATTTTCATGTTGCAATTTTACATTTTCTTTTTACGTATTGCGTTTTCGCATTTACAGTAATTGAAATATATTTTAATCAGTTTTAGGCAGTTACAAGATCATCTTTATAAATTCTTTTATTGAATTGGAAGATCCCTGGACGATTATTTTTAATATTCACGAATTTGGGTAGTTTAATACATGTGAAATTTCTATGAATGTATCGTCAACAAAAGAAAAATATGACAGTATAATTTTTTTATTTCTGTAAAAGTCATCTTCCATTTTAAATAGGAAAATTTTATATAAAAAATGTTAAACACTTTTTTGAATACATACAGTGTTTTTTT